>CM075820.1:1892681-2147101 GCA_037975025.1 Excoecaria agallocha | reverse complement strand
ACATAAAGAAAAATTTTGCAAGAAGAAAGGCCAACACAAGGGGTAGAAGTTATTAATGCATGAGTCTTGTCTTGTTTTTGTTTCTATATAGGAATACCGTATTAGTAAAAGGGTTTTATCATGTAACTACCTTGTAAATAGAAATTTTGTATACCTAATGACAATGATACTATAGATGATATAGTATATGGATATGTAAATTTATTATAACTATAAATGTATTATAAAACTATTATCATAAGCTTATGAAAAGTTAGCAATTCTTAGACATTAATAATTGACCACCTACTTATGCATGCATGATATAGATATGTATGGTAGCATTACAAAAATCCATCAGGATACTCCTGGCCATTGTTTCTAATTATAACTATGAGATTTGTCAAATAGATGTGAAGAAACCTTTCCTTAATGGAAATTTGATTAAGGATGTATATATGATACAACCTGAGGGATTCACATCTAAAGAGGGTGAAATGGTATGCAAACTTCAAAAATCCATATATAGATTGAAGCAAGCATCTAGGAGCTAGAACATCCAATTCAATAAGACAATCAACGAATTTAGTTTCTCACAAAATTAAGATAAACCTTGTGTATATAATAAGGTCAATGGGAGTGCATTAGTCTTCCTCATATTATATATGGATGATATCTTAATCATGGAAAATGATATTTTCATGTTGCAATTGGTCAAAATTTGGTTATCCAAGTAATTCTTCATGAAAGACCTTAGAGAAGCATCTTATATTCTGGAAAAAAGGATCTATTGTGACACCTTATGCTCAATCTTATTGCTATAGGTTGAACGATATTTATATAGTTTTCATAGCGTTATAGTAATACACTGCCCAATTTTTTTTTTTTTTGTAATGAGTTGGTGACTTAATTTGGTATTTCAATCCTTACAATTAATAATGTCTCTAGGTTACTATTCATTTGGTAAAATTTTCGATAACATAACGGCTTATAATTTATGCTACCCAAACCAGCAAATACTCAAATTTACACTCCCAATTAGTAATCTCCTCCTCCAATACTCCAATTCCATACATTGCACTTCTATTATCAATCACAACTCATCAACACAACACAGTATTCACATCATACATTTAATCACATTCATTAATATTTAATGTTCATTACATGCCACATTTTACACATCAAGTCCCAAAATACAATATCTAGTTACGTTACACAATATACATATATACAAATATACATAAGATCACAAGTCCAAAAGTCCTCATGTCATGCCACTTGCGCTCCTTCGCTTACTTCTCTTTTACCTGTCCCTGCACGCAATCAAAACAAACCACGCACTAAGCAACTTTGTTGCTTAGTTGTGGATACATCTACACAAAATTTCACCTACTAAACTATTCAAGTAAAATTACGATTATATCCCTAGTGTTATAATTGCCACATTAGTGAGATTTTAAATCTTGTTTTCTTTTAAATTACCATCTAATTAAATCTACAATTAATTTCTTTATTTAGTTTATCAAATTCTTAACTTTTGAAAAATTACCATTTAGTCCCTAGATTCCTTTTTCCTTTATATTTTACCCTATTTAACTCCAATTTTGGCCTTTTCTATTCCTTAGTCTTGTATTTCATTCTAGATGGTAAATTACCAGTTTAGTCCTTACGGTACTTTTAAGCTGGCAAATTTTGTTTTAGTCCCTAAATTTTTATTTAATTACCATTTTGCCCTTTTTCACTTATTTAACCAATCTAACTCTTTTAATCACATTTTTAATGTCAAATTACCATTTTAACGCTGTTTTTCCGCGTAATTACATTTTTGCCCTTTTTAGCCCATTTAACTCTATTTTTCACCTAATCATTATTTTATTCCATCTTTAACATTGTTTTAGCATAATTTTCATTTAGTTCTCAATTTTTTGCAAAATTACAATTTTGCCCCTAATGTGATCAGTGAAAATCCTCGAACCAGATATATGGAACGATGACTCCAATGCTACTAGTGGATTGGAGGGATCACTTACCGTGATCCGACTACTCCAGTATGGGTGGAGGGACTACTTCTCGTGATCCTACTACTCCACTATATTTATGTGTGTCGGCATTCCAATATGTGTACTTTTCATCGAATCTTGTGATACTACCGCAGTATATGTGTCCCTATAGCTAGCCATCATATCCTCGAGTCTCGGACTATCCACTTTACACTAAGGGCAATCATATTTTATAACTTATTTCATATTTTCATAAGTTTTTCCTTACTAATCACATTATGTTACAAGCACTACATGCTCATATTGTATCCAATGATACTTAATCATTATATATCCATTATAAATACACAAAATATCATGTGAAAAATAAAGAAAACATAGTAATATATGTACAAACACCATTCGCCCTCAATAGGAACTACTATATATAATTTGTTTCTTTCTTCATTCGCATGCTAAATATACCTTAAATATCATTCTAAGCAATTATATAACCATACATGTTCAAATTGTCTTATAATTCCTAAGTTTTCTTAACTTCTATCATTATGTTTCATTATGATTAATTATGTACACTTAATATTTTTCACTCTAATCAATGTTATTCTATTCTCTACCTATAATATTATATATTTTACATCAATTATGTCATTTATCATCAAGTTACCCAACATTACTATTTAGTACATAATTCGGCCCACTTAAGATCATGTAGTTCCACTTGGTTTTCTTTATCAATTTATACTCAGATCATCTTAAATCATCATTTTATCTTGTTAGGTTGAATTATTTCTCATTTCTACATAGGTTCACCTAATTACATAATGAAAATTTTGTGAATTTTTTACCAAAATAAATGAAATTAGGTGTATATTGTATCCACTAACCTTATATTAGCTTGAAAATGGCCTAATCTTCCTTCTCCTCTCCTTCCTTCTCCTTGTCTTTGTCTTTTCTTTGTTCTTCCTCTTTAGGCCAAATTTTGAAGAGAGAAAATAGTAAGTTTAAGCCATAAATTAAAGCAATTAAAAGCTACTAACTAGCTCTTTTAATCATGCTCTACAAGCCTATAATAAATTTCCCAACTAATTCTAACAAAAACACAAGATGTTACCTAATTAGTTATATTCTCTCTCTTAAAGATAACTCCAAATCCAAGCTTTTCCTTGGTGCAATCCGACTTCTAGGTTTAAAGGAGGATCTCAGGAGTATGTAGTAAAAATTTGGGGTGGAGATTTGGTGGGAGGAAGAAGAAATGAAGAAAATAGTGAAATTTTATGAGAAAATGGGAGGTTTGGATTTTTCAAAAGAAGAAAGGGAAGGTTACAGATTTTGGGGAATAATTATAAATGATTCTAGAACCCTTTATATTTTCTTAAAGTCCACCAAATCTAAAATCCAAATTCTTCCATTTACTATTTGATCTAATGGCTTATTTTTAAGCCACTTGTCATCATTTCCTTGACCTCTACATATCTTTTAATTGTGGTATTGCTTTTAGGTGATCATGGCTTATATTTAATGATTTTCATATCCTTAAATATTTAAAATATGGCAATTAAGCCAATTAATTAATTTGGTCTCGATTTTTGACAATTTTTCTGAAATTGATGGTCTGCTTATCATAATGTTATGAAATTTTGCCCTGCATGTACTAGCATATATAGGAGTATTTTTTAAAAAAATTCAACTCATTCTAATATCATTTCGGTATACTTCTGGCTTCAAAGGTAAATTCAGCCGGTGCGAAACTTAAAATTTTGAAACTGTCTGAAAATTTATTTTTCACTTCTAGTAGGTCATTTATGATATTTCTAATGAGTCTATGCAATCAGATAAATTTTTGGAGCTCTATAAAATATTCTAGAGCTCATCAAACTTTCGATCAACCCTTTTTATAGTAACTGAGAAATTACTTTTGTACTCCATTTGGGGACCTATCTAAACTCAATTTCTTCTCAAATTGTACAACTAAACTCAATTTAACTCATACTATCTCATCAAATGCTTAACTCTATTTTCCAGTCCAGTCACCCATCCCCTGATTGTTCAGGGATGAGCACATTTAACCTTTGAGCCTATATGATTTTCTCTATTTTATACTAATCCAATTACTCTGATAACGGTCCTAAGGTTACTGTATATGCTCTACAACATACTATGCATAACAGATGAGATTTCAGGGTGTTACATCTATAGAGATAAATTCAATAGGTTGTTATGTCTTTCTCAAGCTACATACATATATATATGAAGTATTAAAAACGTGCAGTATGTATCTATTAAAGAAAAGATCAATTCCTATGTTACATGGAAAATTTCTTTCTAAATCTTTATGTCCTATGCCACAAGAAGAGAAAGATAACATGTATAAGATCTCATATGCATATGTTATAGGATTTATCATGTATGCAATGTTATGTACACATCTAGGTGATTCTTATGCTTTGAGTTTCACAAGCAGTTTCCAGTCAAATCATAAAGAGGAACACTAGATGGAAATTAAGAACATCTCTAAGTACTTAAGCATAACTACGGATATGTTCTTGATTTATATAGGAAGTAAGTGGGTATACTAATGCCAGCTTCTAGTTTGATATAATTCATAGTCAGATTTTGTATTCTTGATGGGGGAAGAAGTAGTTTGTTAGAAGAGTTCCAAATAGGAGATGACTGAAGACTCAACTTCAAAGGCCAAATACATTGCAGCTTATAAAGCAGCTAAGAAAGTAGTATGGATCAAAAAGTTCATCTCTAAACTAGAAGTGGTCCTTAGCATTATTGATCTAATAGCCATATATTGTGATAACAATAGAGCTATTACACAAACAAAGGAACCACGGACTCTGTAAAGGTCCAAGTATGTCCTTAGATGCTACTATCTCATTAAAGAGATAATGGCTAGGAATGATGTGAAGAGAGAGGGAGTATGTGTAGCACCCTTATCCTATAATCTATACATATCACTTTATCCATCTCATTACACATGTATTACTGTGCAACATAAACATATACCAACTACACCTAGAACATATAATCAAACTTAATACATAAGAGTGCTATACTTTTAAAAACTTTTCAGTGTACGTTAAAGTCTCTTTACAAAATACAACAACTGTTTAACATTTTTACATATAATATCACCAATACCACTATCCTATAATCTTTACTATATACAAAGAGCCAAAATAAAAGTCTATAAATGTCTCTCTCGTTGACTTGAGTTGGCCATCCCGCTGCAGATATCACCCCAACAACCTACACGGATGAAACACCGTGCTAAGCTATAAAGCTTAGTGGGGAACTAAATCATGATAAACGACCACTCACAGTGATCGTCAACAAGCACACAACATGCCTCAAATATAACAAAGCTTTGTTTCAAGAAATAAACAAAATGCAGTAGTTAATTCATACTACGAAAATCATAAAGTTCAGTAATAAAATTTGCATTGATGCTTTAATCAACATATATAACCATGTAAGCTCTAATGCTCTATAGCTTTAAATTCAACTAATTATCAAGTGTCTAGTTTCTGAATTGATACTAAACCGTAAAAGCATAAGTATCTATTATCTTTTCATCTATTTAACATGTCTTTGATATATACACATTAGAATTAAATAGCAAATCCACACTTCCAATTACTATGAGATTATTATATTACTATAGGCTTATTTTATATTCCACAAGTTATTCATGTTAAAACATATTAGATGTATCATAAAAATAAGCCTTTCAACTAAACATAACACATATATAATTATCATAAATAGCAAATACACGTTAAAGAATGTGTACATGCAACAATGTGAACACATATATATAATCATAAGAAAAATATTTCAAAACAATGGTTGTTACTATCTAACCTTCATAATCTTTAATGTACACTATGAATATGCACTTATAAAATTGTTGCGCACATTAGACTTTTATAATACTCTTGGACTTAATAAAAATTCCTTCATCAATCATGTATTGGCATACATATAGAAATAAGGTTTATGATCACAAAGGCATATATATATATATGATCAATTTAATCAAAATACTAATATAATGCAAATTCATCAATTAACGATTAGCATGTATTTAGGATACTAGCAGTATAGATACATATACTATTGCACATTCTTTTAGATGTGAGTTTTATGTGCAATAAAAGGAATTTCATATGTAGAATAGTATAAAGTCAATTAAGAATTTGCGTGCCTTATTAAACTTTTCTTAACCTTTGACAATAAAGCCTGCACTATTCTAAAGAGGTGGATAACAGTTATACGATGGTACCCGAAGGCACCAAAGAGATACCCGGAGGTATTAAACGATGATCCCTTGTAGGGATAAAACTGTATGATAAATCGGTGGACCCAAACAAGGTCGAACAAATAACATGGATCCAAACGGGGTCAATCAAATAACATGGACCCAAACGGGGTCAATCAAATAACATGGACCGGTCAAGCGGACCCAAACAGGGTCGGCTACAACCCACACGAGGGTTGTTAAATTAACTTTAACTTTTAAACCCAAACAGGGTCACTATACTTTTAAATTCAAGTGGACCTAAATAGGTCTAAATGTTCAGAAGCAGCTGCAAAGTACCCTTATAGGCATGCCTATCTATCCACTTCCTAGACTCAATGCAGGCAGTAAAATCTCTTTACGTTATCTTTTCTTTATTCATTCATATTCTTATATGCACATGTATACTCTTGTGTAACAACGAACAATGTACTCATATACATGCTCATGTGTAACTTTATGTAAACCTTTGAACATGCTCACTATTGGATATTACTATTTTGTATTTGAAATCTTTTTCAATCATGTAACTATTTCGTATAATATAGTTGTATCTATATTATACTTTTTGCTCCTGTGCATTATATACAAATATATATCTTCTCTAGTGCATCAACATATATGCATAATTCATAAGACAATTTATACAATTTGCTCATGTAAATAATCAATTAAAAGTTATACCTTTATTAGTGGACATACATGTATACACCATCTCATCAAATATAAACAATTGCAATCATGCTCTTTGCTCAATTATCGCTAATTAACGTACTTCCATCTAACCATGCTTTATCCATTATTTTCTTTTCATAGAGCAATACTTTTATTTTATTGTCATTGTAATTTTACTTTTGGCATGAGCATAGAGGCATAACATATAATCCTTATATAGCGTTATATTCATATTATTTCAAGTAGGTAAATAATAACTCACCTAAACATTGCAATCACCATACACATTCTTCATCACATAATCATGCCTAATACTTTACATTTATATATTATTATATAGTTTATACATTTAGTTCCCTTTATGCGCTGCTATGATACAAAAATACTCCAGAGATGTTTAAAATGGTTCTTGGCAAACTCAAATAACAATTCTGCATAGAGACAGAATTTCAAGTTCATTTTAAAATCTATTTATGTCATATCTAATGACACTTGTGGTCGAAATTATCTTTTAAAATCATGATTCATTATGTTTCTAGTTTCAGGAACATTAAAAATAACATCAATATCATTTTTATTTTTTAAAATATTACAAAAACATTGAGAACTGTTCCTGAAAATAATGCTATCAACAGTCCCAAATTTAGGTTACTTTTTGACATATTTAGAGGCACAACCAAATCATGATTTCTCCATAAATATTGTAGAAATTTAAGTCTAGTTTCATTATAATTTCGATTCATAGCATTTTGACCTCTACAAAATTAATTATACCCAAAACACTGTATACTATCCTTTGAAAAGTACTGTCAATAGTTTTGAATTCAAGTAATTTTTTTGACATATTAAGAAATAGAATCAAATTATGTTTTCTTCATAAAAGTTGTAGATATATAAGTCTAATTTCATCAGAATTTGGAATCATCTCATTTCAACATCTATAACAAGAGATACACTCAAATTACTACAGTCCATTCTCGTTTCCTAGGCAGCACTTTACTGCACCCAATTCAGTTTTTATCACCAATTAATAAATTCATATAATAAAATAGGTACAGAATTTAAACAACCTTCCTTCATGAAAATGATGCTCCTATGAGTCTATTTTAACCAGAATTTTGTTTCAATGGATTTCGACTTCTCAACAAATATTTATAGCAAAAATACTGTAACATGTTCTTAACAACTAGGTAGCAGCTCAGTCCGAATTTTAAATTAATTTTAGGAGCACTTAGAGGCAGAATTAAATATAGGTTTCTTCTACAAAAATATAAATCCATGTCTTAAGTTTAAGTAGCAATTTATATTTCCCAAATTGGAGCTATAAAACTCGAGATATCCACAAAATTCCGAAACTGGTTCATAGAAACTTAACTCAGAATTTCAAATTCATTAACTTTTCTTCTTTCAAAGGCTCCTGTTTTGGGCATTTTTGAGGACATTAGAGGCAAAATTTCATTATTGTTATTTCTATAACATTTGTAGGCACAGAAGTCCCGGTTCTAACACAACAAATAACATCAAATTCGGAGTTCAAAAACTCAACTTATGATCAAATTAGTCATTGAAGGTCAATCCGAATTTCTGGACAGCACTTTCACATTAATGACTAATATCTTAATTCAAGTCAATATACTTATAAAATCCATAATCAACACAATATTAATGCATGCAAGAAATAATAGTTCCCAAACCTGGACATGCAACTCAAATCTTCTTTAAATTCTCCTTGCTCTTTACTCTTTGTAACTACTTTTCCTTTACTTGTTTCTACCCTCCTCTTCTCCTTTACAACCAACATCATCATTCATTAACTTAACTTCCAGCACTTTTTCAGCATTTACCTCAACCAAAATGAGAAGAGGAAGAAGAAGAAGATGATGAAATTCAGTAGAGATTAATTACCTTAAAGTTATACACTTAATTGCCTTAGTAAACCATCATGAATTGTCACTTAAATTGCTTGAAAAATTCAAAGACTTTGAAAGAAAATGAGAGGAAGTAATTTCTGGTTTTTCTCCTCTCAAAATGCCGACACTTCACTCTCTCCCACACCATCTCTCATCACATGCTTATATAAAATAAGGTAAAATTCTCTATTTGGTCCTTTAAGAGTTTGCATGTCACACTAAGAACAACCACCTTTTTGCATGCTATAAAGTGACCCCTCTACTAAATCTTTTTCTTAAATCAACCTTTTCATTTATTCTTTCTTTTAAATTGACCTTTCAATTATTTATTTATGCACATTTGCCCCTAAAGATGCCGTAATTATAAATTTATTCCAAATTAATACTTTTTACTTCAATTACACCCTTGAATATTATTAAACCAACAATAATAATTTAATTATGACCTTATAAAATTTATACCATATATTTTACACATTTATCATATAATTATCGATAACTTAAAAATATTTTTACCTCAATTAATATCTTAACTCTTAATAATTCATCAAATAATGCTTAATTAGAATTTAATAATATGTAATTGCCCTTGAATTCTACTAGGGCCTATTTTGGGTCCTTACAGTATGCACAGATGATAATATGGAAGATCCTCTCACAAATGCACTATCACAAAAACAAGTTTGATCACCATGTGCATTATATGGCATAAAATACATGGGTGATTGGTTTTAATGCAAGTGGTAGATTTTTAGTAAGATGTCCTAGAACCCATATCTAATGGGATTATCTTTCATGTATATCAATTCATTTATGAATAGTAAAGACTTTCTTCATCATCTAGTACTTATGTATCTTACATTTGTCTGCATGTATTTTAAACTATTTCATGAAGTCCTACGTATATAAACACAGTACAAAAACATGAAAAAGTTCGTGATAATAAGATATCTATTGTATACAATTGTGTTAATACGTAAAGGATCCCTAGTTATAGTTCTAATAAGAAGGGACATTGTTAATACGGATAGACTAGCACGTGTTATAATTCTTGATTAGGTTAAGCAGTAGTTCTCATAAGTTGTAAGGATTAAGATTTTTAAAGTTAATATGTGAATGCTTATTAGAGAAATAAGTACTTAGAGACCTATCATGAGAAACTTCATATGAATAAATTATTTATGTCAATGAAATTTCTCATTATGTTAATAGTGCAAATATCCTTGGACTTGAAAACACCAAGGTATCTTAAGTAACAAGTGCTTTACTTTTACTCCATTATTTTTTACCCTTATCAATGGGTGAGCATAGCTTGGCGACTGGGCATAACATAACCGACTTGAAGATAGTTGAGTGATCAATATAAGATTTATCACTTCTGTTTAAGAGTGGAGAGTTTAACTCACTTATCTAGTTGAGTTTACTTATTTAGAATCTTTAGCTAAAGTATAATGCAAGATTAAATATGAATAATTAAGGGCATTTTGGGAATAAAGAAATGCTTAATATAGATGTGACATATTCTAGGTTTCATCAAACAAACATGATTAAGTTTTGAGCTGACAAAAATCCATGCTCAAACTAGAATGAGATGAAGTATTGGTAAAAGGAGTAATTGCATGGTTACTGAATATGGAAGGGTAGAGTCAAGCCACTACTTTTTATCACTTGGTCGCTGATGGGGATTTATTTGAACCCTTAGACTCACTAGACTGCGTATAGGTTGAGTAGGGTATCGTTCCAAAGGGAATGGGGTAAATTTTGTATTGAAATCACAAAAAGTAGATGGATAGGTAGCAAATAAAATGTAGATAATGTATTTAAATAAATATCTAAACTACTTTGCATATATTAATGAAATTGGATTAAAGATGACTTAAATGATGGTATGAACATACATTAGAAATATGAAATAGTAATTCATCTAAGAACAAGTTCTAGTAATTGTATAAATAAAGTGACAGGAGAATTTAGCCAAGATTCTTTAAAGCAACTCTCGTTGTCAGTAAAGATGTTTTCATTTAGAGTCTATTAGCACTCTTATGTCATTATAGAGATAAACAAAAATTATGAAGCTTTATGCCAATTCTTTAACCCCTCAAAGTGAATTCCTTATCTCTAAGTGAATTCAATGCTTCAAGTACATACATTTGTTTTTCCATCAAAGAATTCCAACTCTCGTTGCGAATAAATTGACTAACATGCCAAATATGGTGGCCAATCATGCATAGCAAATCAAAGCACACAAATGGATGTAAATCATACTTCATTCATAATAATAATAAACATGTCTTAAACAAATACTAGTACATATTTATAATGTACAAAGGGAACTAGCCAAATACATAATTGAATTAAAGATAAACAAGAGAAAGAAACTCATCTCTTGTTCTCTTGACTTTGTCCCTTTGTAATCATTTAATAAAAACTAAGTAAAAATATTATCCAAAACAAAACTATATTTCTAAAAACTAAACATTGATTTTCTCTCCTTTTCTTCAGAGCTTTACTCCCATATTTATAGAGATTAACTCTACAGATATGTCCCCTCAGAAACCACGAAAGGCTGCTCTGAAAAGACATAATGTTTGCCTGAAAAATCGGGTACAAAAGGTCACAACGTTTGGGAAGCAGTATCTTGTCCGACTCGTGAACACCCTCACGAGTCGTGAGCTCCACCTAATCTTCTGGACTCATGAGCTTTCTTCCTGAGTCATGATCCATATCATGACTCGTGAACAAGATGCCGAGTACTGAATGTTCCTCCTCTGCCTCACTCATGAATCTCCAGTCCGATCTCGTAAATTCTTGTCCGAGTAGTGAGCCACTTCATGACTCGTGAATTTCATCTTCGAATCTTCACCAGTTCTTCATTCTTCTTCACACTTCACCATCTTTAACCTAAAAACACACATAAACACATAAATTGAACATAAACACGTAAAATACACATAATATTACATACTTAGTTACATAAATAAAGAAAAACACACACTAAAAAGTAGACATATTACATGACATCAGTCGCCATCATGCTTGGCTATAAGCTTTAACTCCACCTACTTTTTGTATGATTAATCTATCCTAATTCTAATAGAGTTAAACCTTTAGAGATCATATAATCCGAATCCAGATAGGATTGATTTGGATCATCTATATAAACCCCTATTTACGAATTTGGAGTTAGAAGTGACATATAATTCTAAGCTAGTTAGAATTTTTCATCTCCTTCATTCTCTTTCTCTAGCCAAATTCCATTACTAGCATATGGGGAATTCTGACTGTTGTATTATTTCCATAGTTTTGGTTCTTTTGATCCCTTGCTAATGCGGATACAATTGGAGACATCTATAGTTTTGGATACCTGTTGCTTGCTACAACCTAGTAACAAAGTAGTCACCATTCAAACTAATTTGGTAATTGTATACTGAGTTTTTAATTTTAATTTTAATCAAATCTTTTGAAAAGATCAATGTTTTAAGGAATTAAATTTTTTAATTTTTTGCTTTGTATGAGGTGGATGAACACATTTAATTCCAACAACATAAAGAGCGGATCAAGGAGACCATTTTATCTCAATAGGTCCCCACTTTTAAGGATGGCTAGGCAAAGGTCTTCTTCCCTTCGAAGCCGGTTGCTTCACAATGGTCAAAGGATTTTTATCCTACGAGAATCAACCCCAAGATGCATCTTTGAGTATCACAAGATAGATATAATAGAGTTACCACCCAATAAAATATTAAGGTTATTCATGGGTTAGATTGAGTAAAAAAATGAAATAAACCCAACCCAACCCAACATGTATGAAAATGGATGTTTTGGTTGTTGAAAACCAACTAAACCATTGTAACTCACAATAGTTTAGAGCAGTTGAAAATGGTTTGCACTAGTTTGAAGCATATTAAATACTATATTCATCTTTTTCTTTTAAAAAAGAAAAAGAAAAGCTCTAACTCTTTAAATTTTAATAAACAAGACAATAATTATATTAAATTATATTTTATTCTAAAAATAATGCAAATTGTCTTTTTTTAATATATTCACATACTCATATTCACATTTATAGTCTAGAAAAAAAATACCTAAACTCAAAATAACATAAGTATATCCAAATAAAAACCCATCCATAAATTCCATAGAAAAATAATAAAATGCTATTACAGTTGATCTCAAAATTGAACTCCTTTTAAAGACTATATTCCTTTCATGGAGAGCCCGAAGAACAATCACTTCTAATAATACGCCAAATTTCCTACAACAATAATTTCACAAAATTAAAGAGAAATTTCATGAACTAATTTGAAAAATTCCTTAGCTCAATTCACCTTATAGAGTTTTTTTGAATTTGTTTCTACCATTGCCATTAAAAACCTATTTCCACTTCTCTGATAGAAATAGCTATTTATCCTTCTACATGTCATTTTTTAAAATATTATTGGCAAATCTAAATGACCATTAATACTATATATTTAATTCCTGATTTCTTTGTGATTTAAAAAAAATAAAAAAATAAACAAGTTGCTAAAGATTATAGCAAAAGACAAGTTTCTTTGTTATCAAAGAAAGGAAGCAACATTTAAAATCATTGTGCTCGAGATAACAAAAATTGTCCTCCATGCCAATCTAAGAGGTTAAGCTTGTAGGAACCTAAACAATGATTTGGAATTTCTAGATTGTAGAAGAAACTATCGTGTAAACAATGGCAACACATAAAGATTCAAAGTATTAAACATATTTAAATATCTTAGACTAACACCCACCTAAGAAAATCGATCAATGTTAATGTCAATATCAACTTTAGAAAATTTCCAGAAGATTGATATCAATTTCATTAAGTAAATTCCATTTCTTACGATTACACATTTTGATTGTTACTTTATTTAGTAAAATATGCACTTGATTATTAGGCCATATATCAAAAGACAACACAAACACACAGAATCAGCAGAACAAAAGAGATCCATGCCAAATCTACCAATTAAAACATGTAAGCAAATGATTTCCATAGGAGCATATATCTCAATGGTATAACATTTATCAAAAATAAAAAAGAATAATTTTATCCAAGTGCTCTGATTTGAGTCATTTTTTTTTCTTTTTTTCAAGTAAAGACAATGACCAAAATAGACTACCTTATATAGGATTATGAACTGACAACTAAGACATATGGAAGTGGAATAATCAACACTTAGAAAATAGCAATAGATGGACAAAGTGAGTGTAACATCCATTTATCATAAATGTCATAATGCAATATAACTGTAATTTCAGTGTAATATACATACTAAGTACGGTCTTGCTCATACATGCCACATACAACACACCAGAATTTATCACCATTGCTATGTAAACTCTGCCCAATCCAGCATTTGTCCCTTCGAGTACTAACCTACATATAATCTTTTAAAACCTGTGCACATTAAAAGCTATATATTGAGCACATAATGCTCAATGGCGGACACCCAACTAATAAATTTCACGGTACAAGTAAAAAAAATCTTCATTTTCTTATAGATCTCTAATTCAGTGTCAAATCAGGTCCTCTTGTATGTCTTAATCTTTAATGACCCTTTCATGTGAGGGTAATTTAACCTTTTTGGTCCTTATTAATATTATTTTCTTACATCCCCTTTCCTTTTTATTCTTAATTACTTAATATTGTATTTTTTTTTCTTACAATTGCTTCTTCAACTCTTTCAATTATTATCAAATCCTTATTTTCACATGTTTATGTCTTTTTCTCTTTTATTCCCCCTTCTAGGGGTGAAAATCACAATTTGATCCATAGACTTCCTTTTTAATACACATTGGGTTATTTTTACTAATTTTACTCTTTTTGCTTCCTTTTGGTCTTTATTTCACTTTAGCCCCAAATTTACATGTTAGTCCTCATGTTCCTTCTACGTGGTAGCAAATTATAGTTTAGTCCTTATGTCTTACTTTTTGTAATCTTGCTCTATTTAATTATAATTTTGTTCTTTCTATATCCTTTGACTCTTATTCAAATGTAAGCCAAAAATTTATGTTTTGTTCCTTTTACTTACTCATGTATTGGTAAGTTTCACTTTGATCCTAAACCTTTCTTTTCATCATGTATTACTTTATTTAACTCTAATTTTGGTCCTTTTTGCCTTCTTTGACGTTTATTTTACCTTAACTCTAAAAATTACATTTGAGTACTTATAATTGCTCATGTGGCAATAAATTATAATTTGATCCCTGATACTTTTTACTAATTACAATTTTATCCTTCTTTATTTATTTGACTATTTTAACCGTTTTAACCACATGTTCGATCTAAATTATGATTTTACTCCTAGTTTATCGCATAATTATATTTTTACCTTTCTTTAATCTATTAACCACAATTTTCACTTTATTTATTATTTATCACATGTGATATCTTTTATGTATAATTTATCATGTAGTCCTTATTTCTTTGCATATTTACAATTTTGCCCCTAGTGGCAATTAGTGGAAATACTCGAACCAAATATGCAAGACGAGGGACTATATGATTATATGCATATACTGTATGACTGTATGTGTGAGGTGAATACTTGAGCATAGCCGTCACTCAATAGAAATATGATCTCATGATGCTACTACGGTATCTAGGTCCCTAGAGCTAGCCATTTTATCTTATGATCTTGGATTACCCACTGTACACCAAAGGCAATTATTTATTTCACCAAGCTACAAGCTAACAAGCTCCATGTTTAACTCAACTCCAAACCAAAATAAGGAGCTACAGCTGCAAAACCATATCAATTGTTGAACAAAGCTATAGCTCAACTCAAACACATTTAATAGTAAAGAAAAGAAAACATAGTGACTTCTATTTAATATATCAAAACACCTATATTTCTCATCAATTAATAACCATATGCTAAATTCTCATGCAATGATTTTCAGATTATGCTATTGCTAGCAATTAAAATGTGCTAATCAAGTGAAAATGACCAATCCTATCAAAATAATCAGCTTGTACTTTTTTGCAGTTAGAAATTTATAGGTCGAGATCAAGAATAGGCTGAATAAGACACCAAAAAATTGCTTACTTTGAATAGAAGAGACAAAAGGGTTGGTCCTAAGTTTACTTACTATAACAGTATTACAAACCAATCCACATCTACACTACGAAAACTAAATGCAATAAATGGCAACATGAAACAATGGCAGAAAACTAACTTCAATAGAAAGGTACTCATCTTCCTCTGCTTTCTCCACCAATTTTCTTTCATGGCCTTTTCAAGTCTCCAGTGTATCTGTACCTCCTTGGGTGATTCATGAAAAATCTCATGCCAAACCTCCTCCACTACCTGTTCTACTTCCTCTTGCATGAATGGCTCCCTTATTTGAATGAATTATGTCAAATTAGGGTTTTAGGAATCCATGGATAAGAGTAGTGCGGCTTTATTTGAGAAATGGGAGAAGAAAATGGTTGATTAAGAGAAGGAAGAAAATGCTAGATTGAGAGAAAAAATGTTTATTTGAGGGAAGGAAGAATATATTCGATTAAGAGAAGGAAGAAAAAGGTAGGTTTAGTAAATAACCCGACTCTTTCTCACTAAGAACATTAAGACAATGCCCTTGCAAACACATACTCAATCCTATCCATATTCAAACATAATATAATCAACACTCATCACATATCACATAAGTTACTCAAGCACATTTTAGGCATAATACACAAAAGTACTAAGAAAGTTTCCCAAACCTGTTAATGGAGCTCTTCAAGTCTTCTTCTTTCTTCACTATTTGCCCCCTTCTTTATTATTTTTGCAATCATCATAACTCTAACTTGCCAATTTTTCCATCACATACCCTTTTGTCCTATATTTCGCTCCTATCTTTGGCTAACACACTTTGCATGATTTATGCTTGTGTATAGAACCCTTTAGGAATCATAAATGAGAGAGGAGAGAAGAAAAATCCAGCCATTTCTCACTCTTTCCCTACTTATATATACGTAAGTTGACATGTCACATTATGACACCTAGCCACATTATAAAGATTTCCATATACTTCTTTGTGTGAAATCTCTTTCTCTTTCTTTCTTTCTTTTTTTCTTTTTTCTATTCACATGTTTTATATGAAGATATCTTTAACCAATTTCCCTTTAAATAACTTTAACTTTGGCTTACTTCATATTGGCCACAAAAACTTTTCATTTCTTTCAATTAGATCCTCCATTCCTTATAATTATTTCAATCTAGTCCCACTTACATCTTACACTTTTAACCACTCCTGTCTAGTACTCATATTCATTGTCTCATTATTTTTTGTGACAAGATTTAGGGCATTACAATGTAAGCATTTCAGATAAATATATCTAAATTTTTAATATACATGTGTGTTTCTCATATTCCGTAATTGCTAATAATTTGCTAAAACTCTTTGTTTCATAAATAAAAATATTTTTTGCTATCATTTGCAACATTGTTTTATGCTTTTGCTTTGGTATGGTTGTAAAATAAGGGTGTGCAAAAACTGAACCGACTCGATTGACTTAAAACCCCTGTCCGACTCGATACATTAAGATAAGGTTATTCAGATTAGTTAGGTCGGGGTTGAGGGATTAAATAAATTTCAAGTCGGGTCAGGCCGAACCCTCCTAAACTCGACCCAATTGATCAATCCAATTTCATAAGTATATAAAAAAATCCCTATTTTCTCATAACATTATTCTCTCTCTTAACCTTTAAATCCCTAATCCACCACCCACAGTCTCAATCTCTGCTTCCATCTCTCTCTCTCCTTCATCTTTCTCTTCCTTTTCCTCTTCCTCCTCTTGAAATTGTTACCGCGGCAATGATCATCTCTGCTGCCACCGATAACTTGCCATTTTCCTTTATACATCGCCTAGATCTCTGTGTTTTTTTTGTGCTTGATCTCGCTAGGTCTATTATTGGGTTTTTATTTTTTTTTTACACTACAAAAAAATACCCAAATAGCAACAGAAAATAGCAACGAAAATTGTTGAATTTCCATTGTTAATCAAAATTAGCAACGAAAATTAGCAACGGAATGAGTGGTTGCTATTTTGACGGTTGCTATTTTTTAGCAATGGAAATTGAATTCCGTTGCAAAATCCAACCAATGTAAGTTCGTGAATCAGTCAAAATTAGCAACGGAACTTGAAATTTCGTTGCTAAATTTAGCAACGGTATTTAATTTCAGTTGCTAATTTTGGCAACGGAATTTGTAATTCCATTTGTAAAATTCAGCTACTATTATAAAAAAAATTCACGACGGAATTTTCGTCTCTATTCTATCACTAAAATATTATTTATTTTTTACAGAAATTCCTAACAAACTACACAAATAATAATAATAATAATAATAATAATAATAATAATAATAATAATAATAATAATAATAATAATAATAATAATAATGACTATTATTATAATTGGACATACGTGATAAGTGAATAATACAGAGTAGTCAATTAGACATACATAGTAAGTGAATAATACAGAGTATCAAACCTTTTATTTTTATAATATTAACCAAAATAACTTTGTTATAATTTATAAAATTAAAAAAAAAAAAGTCATCATGCATTTTTTTGTACTATCTACAAAAGCGGGAATAAAAAAGAAAAAAAAATCTTGATACGTTTTGCTATACATATATACTATATATTAAAGTGGAAATAAGAAGAAAACCTTTTTAGACACAAATAACCTTATTTTTTTATAATATTAACGAAAATAACCTTACTAGTAATTTATAAAATTAAAATAAAAAATAAAAAATTTCTATATACATATATGTTTTGCCTAAATAATAATGGTAAATAACTTGCAGAGATGATAAATACGTTAAAATGAAAGTAATGGATCAGCCTTTACGGTCCACACGCTGTACCTTGTGACACTAATCAAATTAGAATCCTAATTCTGGTTGAATAAATCTAAGCACCAAGACACTTGTGTTGGTAAATTGAGAAACTGATCATTTTATGGGGCCTAATTAAGGCCATCTTTATTACATTATTACTCCAATTCCTATTATACCTCCTTATTTTTAGCAAACAACTCGTTCCAAAAAAATGTAGATTAAAAAAAAAAAAAAAAAAATATATATATATATATATATATATATATATATATATATATATATATATATATATATATATATATATATATATATATATATATATATATATATATATTTGATTACCTAGAGCTGCTGCCCTTCAGCTGATGAACATGAGCATCTATTTTTTTGTAATATATTTTTTCTCCTTAACAGAAACTCCCTTTTCAATATCTGCAATTGGTATAACAATTGAGCCCATGTTTTTTAACTACTACTTGATCTTAGCATAACAATTCTTGAACATATTGCTATGCATTGATATATAATGATATATAATTTCAAAAGAAACAACATTAGCACCTTCAGCATTAAAGAACGCCAAACCCCTATTTCTGCTCTTGCTATGCATTGAAGTTATAGATAGCAGCCAAAACAAAGATACGCATATGACAAGCTGTGCTTTGCGGTACCTAGAGATTACATTTAGTGATAGTAACAAATCCACTATTTCAATTGGTCAGCTTGATTAGGTACATGTAGGTAATACCGAATTCAAATCAAAGGTTCAATGCCAAGACTCATTGTTTTTATGAACCAAAATATTTTTAACAAGTAAACAAAATCCAGTTGTGTTTTACCAATCCTTAGAAGCTTGTTCTGCAGCTTTGTAACTTCATGATATTGCTTAGGTACATAACTTTCGTGTTAAGCTATTCCTACGTAGAGCAGGTATCTGTGTAGTTATTTCTTTTATAGTGTGCATTGTTATTCTACCTATCAGGTATTCTCATTAAACAAGTAGGAAATATACAAGCTGTCTAAACCCATCGATCTTTATTTAGAAAACCTTATCCCTATAATAATCTGAACAGATTTTGTCTAAATTCTGCTAGAATCAGAATTGTTTTGGAAAATTAACCAGGAATACAGCCATTTCTCAAGGTTCACACATCATATTCAAGACAAGATCCTTCATAACCAATTTTCATAGTCAACCCTTTAAGTTCCTTTTTAAAGCTTGAATTCACTCATCCGAGATAGATAACAGGTATAAAAGATACCTTTTAAGTATGAAACAAGAATATTAAACTTTCAATATTAGACATATGAGACAAGATAGTCCCCAAAACCATTATAAGTAGAGGGACATTATAGTCTCAATACATTTATTTATCTGAACCACAAATACCATAAGTATCCACAACAAACAGGAGACATTGATTTAACATCAACAGAAGTAACTATAAGAAAAGAAATCCTTTATAGACACACTTACTTATTCTAAATTATTATATGATTCAGGCACAGGTGGGTTACGAGCTTTATTTAACAATACAATGTTGCATTAAATTCAATACATTTCTAGATGGTTCAACTTCACAAGAAGTGTATGAATTATAACTCATTTTACACAATTTCAATAATTAAGCATAACCAATATATATTTTCTAAACTAGAGTTGTTCGGCCAGGAAAATACAATCAACTCAGAAAAGAAATGATATAAAATGGAACTTCTATATCCATAATATTTCAAATCATATATGTAGTTTCTCTTTTTTTTTTTTTTGGAATTCAATAATTCCTACTCCATAGCATAGTAAGTTTTAAATCTGTCACTTACATTAAAGTGAGTAAATTACTAAATTAGCTATATTATGTACAGTTTACTTAAATATGAATACTCCTAATAGCCATCTTACGAAACTCTTATAAGCTTATAAACATCATTGCATATTAACAACTAATACTCTGACGTACAGTATATGCACAATCTTTTAGTGGAATTATAACATAAGCTTAAATGTTCCCCTTTTATAGACTATTAGATCACCTTTATTAATTTACCTTTTTAAGTTTTAGCATAAATATACTAATATTTGCTTTAAAATCACACTATATTATAGCAGACAATTCAACATATCTCTTCCACTATATTTTACACTATACATATCATAGATTTAGAATACCAATTTCTTATATTTCTCTTAATTTCACATTAAAATCATTCAACACAGGTACATTGTTTTCAAATAAACATATACACTGCTAACGGCTTTTAAGCATCTTATTTACCACAACAAGCATAATATACGTCACCTTTCCAAATCAAATTAGTCAAAATCTTAAACACTATTAAAATCAAGTACCACCAAGCTAACACCATAGCAAAAATCATCTTAAATAGAGTTTCTAAATAAAATTTCTCCCCAAAGATCTAGTAATATGCAATCTTAACATGAGAAACAGATCAAAAATAGAAGAAAGGGGGGTCTAGTTTACTGAAATATTCACAACTAGCTGCTCAAATACTTCTATAAGACCTTCTATAATCAAACTCTATTAGGATAAGGACAACCACCGTAGGCTAACCACACAACTAACTTACTCACAAATGGATTACTAAAGCTTAACTTAGGCTAGAATTGACAAAGTTATAGAGCAGAAGATAATCTTATTAAGCACCAATCCCAAGCTCTATAGTTTAGGAACCTCAAACAAGATTTTAAGTTTTGCAACTCTCCTCTCTTTTCCATTTACATCAATTAAATTTTGGCCTACCATAAGCCTTCAGTAGTCTTTCATTCCCCATGCCACAATCATGCTATATATAACATAGCAACTTATATCATGTAAAGCTCATATTAATTCTTAAATTTATTTTATTTCATTTATGCATCAGGAAACAAACTTATGGCAATTTCCAAATATATATAAGTTTCTATTGCTATTGCTCATTTTCTCGAACTAGAATTAAACTACAACATATAGATAAAATTCTCAAATTTCTCTTTTTCCAGTTAATCTCACCAACCAAAAAGCCCATCTTTTAAAGCAAAAGAGAATCAGAGAGTAACATACTTAGAAGCAGCAGCAACTCCATGGCCATTAACTTGATTCTTCTTCTCCTGATCAAAGAACCAGAGAAAACCCAGTTTCCATAGCCACCAATAATTCCCAATCATCCGGGCAACATAGAGAATATCCATCTATGTCAAACTTATTTCTAGCAAGTTAAGAAAAAAATTGGAAAAAAAAAAGATAACGAGTTAAGTTTTAGCATAAATATAGTAACATTTGCTTTAAAATCATACTATACTATAGCAGACATTCAACATATCTCTTCCAATTACTCTTCTTGTTCACGTAGCTTAATTCCAACTTATAAGTAATGCAAAGTCTAAAATATCGAAGGTATTATAGCTAGAGTGAAACAATATCACAAGAATAATTACCCATAATTTCCAGAGTCTATGTACAGTTGGAGCCGGCCCCAAAATACCAAGTACAGGCCAGAAGGCAGCTCCAAAAAGAACTACATCCGGTCGGACTGATAAGACAGCCCGTCCCATCAGTCCACTGACACAAGCGAGCGCCCATACTTTCCATCCGCCTCCTGTCACATCGCCGCTTACCTACTCTGACTACCAGTTATCTCATTCCAAGGCATTCAAGTGCTCCTCAAAAGATCTCCTATAAATAGCTGTAAGCACAAATAACACAAGGTATTGAGTATCTGAAACTCCCTCTCCGAACTTCTCTTATATAAAAGTCACTTACTTAAACTTCGGAGTGCAAAAAGCCCGGTTCCCACCGGGCCCTCATTTCTTTCTCGCAGGTACCTTCATTCAGACCAATTGGCTCACTCCATCAACGACTTCATCTTCCTGGAGAGGCTATCAATCCTGTGACGGTAACCCTCTCTCTGTAAGATAAAGTTGCTTTGAGCTTTATCACTTACTCATATTACATCCTTAATAAATCGATCCTTGCAAACCAATATTAAAGCACTATTCATATATTAAAAATATTCTCAAGCCACTCGAGTTTTGGAGTGTTATATTATACCTTGGGCAAAAAAAATAGCAACGGAATAAATTTTTCGTTGCTATTTTAGCAATGAAAAAAAAATCATTGCTATTTCGAAATTTAATTGCATTAAGGTTGGTAATTTAGCAATGAAAATAGAATTTCGTTGGTAATTTAGCAACAGAAAAATAATTACATTACTAATTGATTGTGGAAGTTGTCGATGGAAGCAAATCGGTGCAGAGGAGAGCCAATTGATTCTTTTGGGCTTTGAAAAATGATAATTTCTTTTTCATTTTTTTTAGTTAATTTCATGTACCAATAAGCTTCTTCATCAATTATTATGAATTGTCTTTTGTGGTTATATATTGTTTTTTGATTTGTGTCTGTTGAATTTGCAGTAGGCTTATAAACTAAAATTTTAGGTTGGTCAGGTTAGTTGGATTGGGGCCAAATTGAGTTAATTGGGTAGGACCCGATTAATAGTTATGGTCTATTCGGATATGAGATTTTCTAAAATTTCGGATCTCATGTTGTTTGGGTTCGGGTTTGGGTCGATTGATGCACACCCCAAGCGTAAAAACAACACTTATGGTGTTTCACATCTCAATCTCTCACCTCCACTTTCTTCATTAAGCCGGTTAACACCGTTGCAACTTTCTCCTAGGGCAAGCTCTTGGTGGAGTATTTAATTAGAGTATATCCGATTAAAATCAATGACAAAAGAAAGTCCGAATAAACGCAACTCTATTGAGCATTGATAATGAGGGCAATGGTGGAACAAAAATCAGCATAGTAAATCCATAGAGAGTAATGGATCTTCAGTTTTTAAAGCCATAACTGATTATGGCGATGATGGTTATTGGAGGCTTAGTATTAAGTTATAACTAAATGGAATGGATTAGTGTGGGCAAGATATGGGAAATTGGGAAGGAGAGAGAAATAAAAAACGATTGAAAACCACATTTTGAGGCTTTACTTGATTTGATTCCTTATGAAGAAAGCCTTTTATTTTGTTTTATAAAAATAATAATATTAAAAAATTGCATCAAAACAAGTTTTTATTTTTTTAAGGGAAAAAAAAAACCCAAAATCCTAAAACAACAACTCCACTGAAGGCAACCTTATCATTCTTTCTATTTTTGTTTTATTTTTTAATTTTGTTACGTGATTTTTAAGTCCAACGTAAATTTAAGTCCATAAAAAGTTGGGCACTGAGTGATAACAAATCAATTTTAAGTCCAATTGCATTTATTTTGGCTTCAAGAAATGGCAAATTGAGGAAATTTAAGCGGCCGGCTTGGAATCAGGATTTTTATCCCTTTTCTGATACCGAATTTTTTTTTAATGAATAATAATTAAGCGAAATTTTCGGTCACCAAAACACATATATTTAAATACTACTCCTTCTATCTCATTTTAAATAATAATTTTTCATTTTTCACAGAAATTAAAAAAATATTTAAAATACCTCAATTTCATAAAAAAAAACTATAGTTATTAACAAAAATATCATTTTATATTTTTAAGAATTTTATTTAATTTTAGTTAAAAGTGAAAAGTGATAAGAAATAAAAATCTTTAATAAGATGTATAATAAATAGGGATATATTTGTAAACTTATCTCTCAAATTATGGAAATAACATTTAAATTGGAATAAAGTAAAATAGAAAAAAAATAATTTTTTAAAGTGGAACGGAAGGAGTAATTAAAACATGAATAATAGGTAGAATGTTTTTACTAAAAAAAAAAGAAAAATATATATTAATTAAAAAAACAAGAAAAATAAATTTGCCAAAATTATAGCCCCTTTTCATTTTTCAGTTAGCCAAAAATAAATAGTGTATATTTCACTTAGGCAAAATAAAATAAACTCTCTAATACTGTATTTTATTTTGGAAAAAAAAAGGAAAAAAATTACTTTCTGCGGAACCTTTTTCACCCTTCACTGAAGTCACCAACTTATCGGTAACTCTACACTCATTCCTTTTTATGACTCTTCACTTTTCGCAACTGTAACTTAATTTTACCTTGACAATTATCATGCTAATTATTATATTATTTATTATAGTCAATGATATTTAAGTAGTGCACCAGTTGCAACTCATGGTGAACCATTAGAGACCAAATGCATTTTCTCGAAAGTTTTTTTGCTTCCGACGGCGGACTCATTTGTAGAAAGGGTGGACCAGCAAAGAGAAAAACAATAATTAATTATTATTTTATGTGTAACTTTCTTACTCACTATCAAATAACATAGGATTTTAAGCATATATAAATTCATAAGATTTCCAAGCAATACTTTAAATTTATGCCAAACAATTTCAAAAGTAAATTTATCATTATTTATACTGCAAAGGCTCCTATAAATGTTACAAAAGAACTTTGTATTAAGCATCATTTAAATTAATTGTGTGATAAATATCACAAAAATGCATAATTTAACTATATATATTGTAATGTTGCAATATATGTCAAAACAAGTTTTTAATATAGCAACGTTTGACAAATATTTATATTTGTGAAACATGTTATAAAAAGTAAATAAAATAGTGACAATATTATAAAATGCTATTTCAAATGACAATTTAAAAACATAAAGTGGCATTTCAGTAAAATGTCATAATATTAATGTCACAGCATATTGCTTTTTTCCAGTGATGGTTAATTTATCTATGTGTTCCAAGAGCCTAAAACCTAATATATTTTTGTATCTCTGACTAAATCTCTCATTTAGGAATTGAAATAATGAGATTTCATCTACTATATTTGAAGCACACGCTCAAATAATGTAGGATTTGAAAGAACTAATTTTCATATTTACATGCATGTATAAATTCTAGTAACTAATATATAGGACTGTTCACCAATTTTAATAAACCGACCAAACCGATTAATTCAAACCAACCAAACCAAGAAAAAACGGTTTAGGTGGGTTGAGTGGTCGGGTTGGGTAATTTCTTCAGTCCCAAATGAAAAATGATCAGGTTACTTTATAATTTATTGGTTTATCACCTAAACCGACCATTTCTTTTTCTTCTCTCCATCTCTCTTTCCCTCGTCGTGCCCTAGACTCTCCTCAGCTCATCCCTACTAGCTGCCATGTCATGCCCTCATCTCCCACTTTCGTTTTCTTCTTTTCCCTGTATCTCGCTTTTCAATTGCCTCTTCTGCTTCAACGGGTATGTAATTTTTGTTTGATTAGATCTGTGTTTCTTTCTATTTTTTTCTCTGTTTCTGGATTTAATGCTTGTGTTCTTGATCTTAGCCTAATATGTCTTCCAATCCTCAGATTTACTCTTATTTTGCTGATGTTTTCCTTGATCGATATGTCGATCTGTTGATCTGTTGATTAAGCTCATGATTGTTGGCAACTGTGGCACAGGTACGAGTTTAAATCCTTCTGCTACTTCTAGTTAATTTTCATTCTACCTTTGTTATGTTTAAATCTGTATAGTTAACTCTGTATATCAGTGTTCTTTGTAATTTGAAAACAATGAAGAATGCAACTCCTTCAAAGTCCTAGGAAGATAATCAATAACTGTAGTGGAAGCCCATTTTGTGAAAAGGCACTATTTTTGTTTTCGAATCCCATCAGTATTCTATTATAGGTTGGTTAAAGGGGCCCGACAATTTCACATTGTGGTTATTGTTGGATTCGGTGGGTGGGTTGGGTTTAGGAGAGAGACAGACGAAACTTGGAACTAATTGCTTAGAAATGAAAACTTATGGAAGGCTATAGAGTCTCTTCTGGTTGTCGTTTAAAGACTCCTTTATTAAATAAAAACTTAATCGTTCTTGTCTCCTTTGCACTTACCAGTTCAAAGCTGTTTTTTTTTCTTTTTTTAGTTGAGATATTTAATATTAATGCAGGTTCTCTACAATTTACTATAATTGTTGCTTTGGAAGTGGCATTCTATCATCTGGTGCACCTGCTGTTCTTCTTTTGGTGACAAGTCTAGTTTATTAATTTAATTAGAACTACTTGAGCTAGTATTAATAATTTACTCTGGATTATTATAGGATGATGGTCAATTCCTCACATGTTAGAACTAACTTTTGGATTATTGTAGGATGATGGCAACTATATGAAGCCGTCCCAAGAAGTGATTTTGTAATTACCAGGGTTGCATTTTGATAATTCATCAATAATTGTGGAAGTAATTTTACTTTTCTAGCCATGGTCTAGAAACTTCAAATTCAACTGACCAAAGTAATTGATTTGAATTCTTACGTGGAGGTAATCTCACGACATTTGTGATTTGGATTCTTCTTATAGCCAATAATTCTTTGTTGGCATTTGTCTATGTGTGTTTCTATGGAATTGATCATTGTTTGAATTTTTTAATGTTCTGTTAAACTATTGTAGCCAGGAATGTGCTTTATTTTCTAATAATTGAAACTGCAAATTTTAATTCTTTTCCTTGATTTGTTATGCATCTTCCAACTTTAGTTCACCTTGGAATTGAGAAGTGGAGCAAACAGCAACTGAGAGTAGTTGAAAAGGAAGCATGTTCACCTAATAGACTCATTGAAAATGACAAATATGATTCATGGAATATACCATCGAAAGGAGTTGGATTCTTGTTTATTACTTCTTCCGCCTCAAGTCCCCAGTTTCTTTATGTAATTTTATTGTAACATTCATGTTCCCATGTTTATGTGATTTTATTGTAACATTCCTATTCCCATGTTTAGTGTCCAAATCCTGATTTCAATGACCTAGAACATAGATGGAGAATGGTGCAAAGGTCATTGATTGAAGCAGTGATGAATCTACTTGTAGATGATGGCAAGGTAACTTGCTAATTATGCATAAGAATCTGCTTATGGAGGTTATTTACTGATTCTTGCATTTGATTAGGTATTTCTGCAATCTGATGTAGAAGCAGTTGTAGTGAGAATGAGAGTTATTTCTCAAATATGGAAGGGGTATGATCACTCTTTCAAATGCCCATTCAGAGCATTGCTTGCTTCACATGAGTTTAAATAAGATGTTAATTCAATGTTTATTTATTTATTTATTTTAATTTCAGTACAATGTTTGTATATAAATTTTAATATTTATTAGTTTTAAATATAGTATATAATATTTTAAATTTAGTACAATTTATAATTTAGTGTAATTATTATTTTGTTTATTATTTTATTTTATAAGTTAAATTTTGAAAAAAAAAATGGATGAATACAGGAGTTAATTTACTTTAAACCATATTCAAACCACCCTAAACCATTCTAAACTACAATAAAAAACCGCCCCAAACCATCTATATTGGTTTGGGTTGGATTTTTTTTTTTAACCCAATTCAACCCATGAACAGTCCTAATATATACTAAAGATAGTGCATAAAACTAATAATGATATCGCTAATAAATTATATGTCCATCCAAGTGAAAGCTCCTTCACCTTTGTACCAGACACTATTACTAATAATATAGCCATAATTTTTTAACAAGTTGCTAACTTAATCTAGATATAATATCTATGAGCATAATTATTTTGCTTTAAACAGTTAAAACAGACAAATCAATTATAGGTCTATATTTTGCCATATTTTATATATGCAGAGCCGTATTAAGATATAAACCATCAGATATAACTTTTGATGTTATAATGAACTTTTAGTTGCTTAACATACATTAACTGTGAAATAAATATAGATTAAAAAAAAAACTTATTAAAAGGTAGGTGTATGCGTATATGCATATAAATTCTATAGATAATAATTAAGTCTTATTACATTCTCACTTGGTATATACCACTTTCCTTCCCATTCTTCTCAATCAGTAGGCCATTAGTTAATGGCACCATTAACAAAAAATGAAATGGTCACATGCATCAATATCCCACCAAAAATTAACTCATATGGTATATGGGACAATTTAGAACATCCTTCATTTTTAACATATTCATTGCCATTATTGCAATTGCAAATTGTTATTATTTTCTTGACTACTCAGGTTTGTCACATGATTCTCAAGCATTTAAGAGTCCCTTTAATTGTCTCGCAACTTCTTGTAAGTGATTTCCTTCACTTTCATATAGTTTAGTGATTTATATATTTATTTATTAGGTAATTCGATGCCACTAATTTGATTGTGAGAGATTATTATGAAATAGTTAAATGCCTAAACTTTAATCCTCACACAGTAAAGTTTCTTATATATATATATGTGTGTGTGTGTTTATTTTATTAACTTCTCAAAATTGGCTTAAGATTAATTTAACATATAATTTCATTTTCATATTTAGTTAAGAAAATTTTATCAGAACACGAAGAATCATGCATTGGTTCAGCGCATGAAAAATGCCTCCTTCAGTCAAATAAGCCTCATAATTAAATTTTATTTAACTAAATCAATTTTTATGCACATATGAGTATTGAGCACTATTTTTATTGTGTATACCAGAAATGAATGCGAAAAGAAGAGTGATGTAATCTGCTCATAATAATGAAAAAAAAAATGTAACAGCATATATTATCAAGAAAAATTATTTCCTAGACTAGATCCATGAGGTTGCTCTTGAGCAAAACTAATGGTATATTACCCCGTAAATAAGAGAAGATACAAAAAGAGCCGTATTTGCATAATAACCACTGGTATAACTTCTTTTTTGATTACTTGACAACATAGCATTGTCTTGATCATTAGCAGTCTTATGGGACCAGTTTAGGGAATATCAAATCACATAATTGCCAAAATATGCACAAAGTAAGAGACAAAAAGAATGTTTTCTTATTGTAACATAAAACTAGACAAGTATGATGTTCTCAACTCTTCTTATTCAGGCCGGAGTGATCCTCGGTCCAAGCGTAATTGGGAGCTTTAGCAAAATGAAGGAAGTTGTATTCACAATTGATAGTCAAGACATACTTGGTACTATATCGACATTGGGTTACACATTGTTCCTTTTTCTAATTGGGGTGAAGATGGATACAGCTATGGCATCTAAAATAGGACGAATGGCTTTTGTGATTGGCATTTTAAGTGTAGCTGTACCTATAATTGTTTGCTTAGGTCTAGAAAATCTCTTTAAAGGAATTTGGTTAGGAAAATATTTGCCCAAGAACCTTTACATCATTGACGCATCACTTGCTCTTTCTCCATTTCCAGATATTTATTATCTTCTTACAAACCTAAGAATCTTGAACTCAGAAATTGGACGATTAGCTCTTTCTGCAGCAAGCATAAGTGACTTGGGTTCTTTATTAATAATTAATACATCAACCTTTCTAAGAGTGGCCAGAGATTCTAGTAGGTCTTTTGCTTTAAAAAGCATTGGGGGTACCATTTCATATGTTGTTGTGATTGTCTTTCTAATTCGGCCAATGATGATTTGGGTGGTTAAGCAAACCCCAAAAGGAAAGCCCATCAAAGATATATACATTCATATGATTGTCATACTGATATTTGTGACTGCAGGTGTTTCTAACGCTATTGGTCAATATGGTCTATTTGGGCCATTTATCCTTGGTTTGGCTATACCAGATGGACCACCATTAGGATCGGCAATAGTTGAAAAGCTTGATTGCATTGTTTCAGGCATTCTTTTGCCACTATTTGTCACTACATCAGCCATGAGAGCCGAGTTTGGATCTCTAACAAACAAAAATATGTTGTTAGTTGCCACATTCCTCATTTGTTTAACTTTATTAAGCAAATTAGTTTCATGTTTAATAACTTCATTATGCTGCAACATGCCTTTCTATGATTCTTTAATTCTTGCCCTAATTATGAGCTGCAAAGGCATTGTAGAGTTGGCAAGCATCAGTTACTCTAAAGATAATCAAGTGAGTAATTTTTTTCTACGTCCATTTATATGATTTCCTTTAATTTCTTGGCTTAATACAATAGTAGCCTCCTCAACTTGTAAACATCGATTATTTTGCTATTTAAATACATTGGAGGATCATTTTGTCCCTTAAAATTTTAATTCCCATGCAGAATTGTTTCTTAAATTATGATGTGAAGTTTTCATTTCTATGAGAAAGAGATGTATGTAATTTTCTCCACGTAAACATAAAAATACAGATCGATTTCTCATTGAAAAAAAAATTTCACATCACCATTTTAGGACTTATTGTGCAACCAAACCTGATAATTTAAGGGGTTAAATTGTTCTTCAAAAAATTAAAGGACTAAAATGACTCAAATTGTCAAGTTCAGGATGTTAGGTTTGTATTAAGCCATAAATTCTTCTACATAACTAATTTGCAAATGCCTTTTTTTTTTTTTAATTTTTTTCCTTATTAGACAATTGATGGAGACCTTTATACCCTATCGTTCTTAATTGTTACGGCAACAATAACAATTGCGCACATTCTTCTCGCAAGGCTCTATGGTCCATCTAGGAAATATGGAGGCTACCAGAAAAGGAATATAATGAACTTAAGACCCAATTCAGAATTACGTATTTTAACATGCATTCATAGTCCCGATGATATAACACCTGCAATTAACCTTCTGGATACATCATCTCCAGCAGTTGATACCCCAATAAGTGTTTATGTTCTTCACCTTATAAAGTTAATTGGTCGAGCTTCACCCATTTTTATCTCTCATAATGTTCAAGTGAAAAGTACTTCTGCTTACTCCTATTCTGAAAATATTATCCCACCATTTGCTCAATACCAAAGAAATAATTTGAGAGCAGTATCAGTGAACATTTTTACAGCAATTTCTCCACCACAAATGATGCATGAAGATATATGCACACTTGCATTAAATAGACTTACATCCCTTATATTACTTCCATTCCATATAAGTTGGGGTGCTGATGGATCTATTGCATCGGAGGACATTGGCATTAGGACACTTAACACTAACATTCTTGATAGAGCACCTTGCTCAGTGGGAATCCTGGTCAATCGAGACCCACGAAAGCAGGCAAAATCAGAAAAAGTGAAGCATATTGCTATGGTGTATTTAGGAGGTAAAGATGATAGGGAAGCATTATGTTTCTGTAAACGCAACTTAACAAGTTCATCATCTAATAATAACTTAACTGTGGTTTGATTGATGCCAAAAGATCATAAAGATATCACAACTTTTGATCAAATGCTTGACTCTAATGCACTAAAGGATGTTAAGTGTATTGAAGAAACTGTAGAAGATGGTCCCCAAACTGCATTTATCTTACGAGGAATGGCATCCCAATTTGATCTCATTATTGTTGGCAGACATTATGGTATTGATTGGCCACAAACTAAAGGACTTTCAGAATGGAGCGAGTTTCTGGAGTTAGGTGTAATTGGAGATTTACTTGCTTCTTCAGATCTCAATGGAAAAGCTTCTATTTTAGTTGTGCAACAACAAACTAAATTAAGTTAATTTTTTAAATACATTATTCAACACTGATTTAGATTATATATCAAAATTTCCACCCTTGAATGTGCAAAATATGGAATTTTGTAAGCTATTATTTCTTTAGCAAAGTAATTCATTGGTTATTTAAAGTAAATTAAATATTTTATTCTTAACACCGTCGTCATCATCATCATCATTATTGTTTTAAATTTGCCATTTGAAATTCTATACTTTAATTTTGTTCAGTTTTATTGATTGAAATCGTGTTGAAGACTCCTAATTTATCCCTAGTTATCAAGGGATCTCATACTTCAAATATTTATTTCCCTATCTTTCCCTTATTGGCTCATTTGATTAATTCACAAGAAATTGTGAGAAAAATATATATATATATATATATATATATATATATATATATATATATATATATATATATATAATTAACACTAATTTAATCATTAAACCTTATTTGCTAACATCCAGCTTGAATTTATTTGTTATATTTTGTGCTTCAGAAATATTTGTCTTATACATATTTATCACTTATGCATCTGTACTTATTTATCTTTATAAGCTAATTATAAAGAAAAAATTCATAATTTATTATCTGAACGTCAACGTTTTTATACAGTGGATCCCTTTACTTTCAAAACTATATATTTGGTTTCTCAAATTTTATATATTTACATATTGGATCCCTATACTTTCAAAACTACACATTAGTTAGATCCCTAAACTTATCTATTAGAACACATTAAGTTCAAACGGACGTTAAAAATAATAGCGTTCTGTTAAAATACACACGACTTTAATAGATCGTGTATTATACTATTGTCTGTACCATCTATTTTGGACTTAATGTGCTCTTTTTTAAAAGTTTATGAACTCAATGTATAGTTTTAAAAGTATCGGGGCTTAATGTATAAAAACGTTAAAGTTTAAGAACTAAATTATGGGTTTTGCCTAATTATAACTAATTATATCTATAATTTGGACACATGTAATTTTATGCCAGGTTTCATATATTAGGTTACCTTTGACTTTTGAGCACTTATTAGTTCAACGGGATTTAGTTCGGACTCAGAATATGTAATTAAAACCACATAGTTCCACCTATTTAAATCTCCATCATGTTAACTTTTAGAAATAACCTTTAGTAATATGTCATATGTTTACTAACATCTGAACAAATTCTACTTTCTATATATCTAAGTGCCAATCTTAATTACTTTATCAATGCTTTAATCCTTCTTAATGCATTCATTGCATAACATTTGTCATCATGTATTTATTATATTCTCATTTACTCTTGGTTAAGTTAATCACAACCATATCCTATTATTAGTTACTTCCATTTCACTTTTCTTAATCCTTAGCATATATTTCTCGTATTTGTTACTATACTAAGTAAAATAACATGCACCGGTTTCATTATTTATTCACATAACTTGATATTTTATCATATTAATATGTAGTGCATCCATCATACCAAAACTTTAATTATGTCATAATCTAGATTATAATTTTATCCTTTATAGTCACTTTAGCTGGAAATACACATAAGTATCAAACGCTAAAATCCTATAATAAGTATTGCTTGGAATCAGAAGTCAAGTTCACATATTCACTTATTCATATTTAAATCATATATAATACAAAGTGCATGTTTCTAAATCACATATGTCAAAATAATCGCATATTACATTAACATGTACTTTATACGTTGAACTATATGCTTGGGCAAATTTCATCATTCCTTGTAGCTTTTAATGACATGTATACTTTGGTTTACATATAACTGTTTAGCCTGCATACTACCTGTAGGTGTCAGATTCATGTGTTTTGCAAGCATCATTATAGTTCATATATTCATGTACAAATGTCATGTAGAGCAATTCATGTATTTTTCATGTCATTTCTTTCATATATAATGCCTTATTCATTTTTTAATCATTAGCCTGCATTTTTCTACAAGTGTCGCTACCAAAAAAACTGCAAATTACTAATTACCTATTGTTCGTCGCTAATTTAAATTAGCAACGCCATGAAGAACAGTTGCTAAAAGGCTAGTCGCGAATATATTAGCGACGGAATTCAAAATCAGTCGCTAATTATATTTCGTCGCTAATTTTTTTCGTCGTTAGTGGCCGGAATTATAATAATATTTAGCGACTACATTTTTGTCGCTAATTATAAATTTAGTGTAAAAGTAAGCGACAAAATTGTAGTCGCTAATTGTTTCTTTAATTATATCTATACACATTAGCGACAGTTTCTGTCGTAAATCCGTTGCTAAATTATTGCATAATTTTTTTTGCTGTATTTTTAAATTTTAATCCTGTATAATTGATTGCTATTTACTTATTTTAATCATGTACATAACAATAATTTCACACATACAAACATATATTTATTTCAAATAAAAATATGTTCCAAAATACATATATATAGAGAAAAATATTTGAACATTACATAATAAGATCCATTTTGTAAGAAAACAGTAAACATACAAGAATCAAATCTTAATCCTTTGCTATCAATCAACAAGTTACAAATGCAAATAATAACATAAGAATAACCAGTCCAGCCCAACCAAGACGATCAGGGGTCAAATCATCTACAAAATTCACAGCTTCTCCTCCACAAGCTAAAATCAAGCGTTCCATATTTCTTCTCTTAGCTCTTCAAAGGGCAATTATCTAGAAAATATCAATGTTAACACATGATTGCTGTAACAAGGCTAAAAAATGACAGATAATATGTATTGAAATATAAAGTAGCAACAAAAATCTAACATAGCACAGGTGGCTCCTAATGAAAACAAAGTTTGTCTGAAATAAACTATATATTGAGAAACATAAAATAGCAAAGCAGCAAAATCAAGTCAACAACCAACAAATGCATAATTTAACAAAAACAATTTAACATTGAAAAAAGCAAGACCAAAGTGCATCAGACCATATTCATGCAGAAAACATCATTAGAATCTTAAAAATAATAAAGTAAACATTAATTCAGTCTGACCACTCCATTCAAACGACCAACTTTTCCTCAAATACAAGCACATAATCGACCACTCCAAAATTGAAAATAACACTATCTCATGCTTGTCCAGAAATTTTCATCAATGGTATGCATTATACAAAATGCAATCAAAAAGCTTTTCCTATCTTAAGTAGGACGTAGAAAGAAAAAGTGGGTTCCTCAGGCAGTGCAGACAAGCAAACAATTCAAAAGAAAAATTTCTACCCATGTTTGTGTGCTTTCAACATAGAATAATCACACTTTTGTATCAAAGATCTGGTTTATAATAATAATAATAAAGCCCCTCACCGTATCAACACAAACAGAGACCACAACACACGTAATGGCTCTTACAAAGATAATGGGGCTGTAAATAAAAATTTCCAAGAGCTCAGCATACCTGGATAAAGAGATGGTAACCTTTAGTTTGTGCAGGATCAACAGGGTTTGGCTGATCCAGCAGGTCCTGGATACCCACCAGAATTTGCTTTACTGTAATGGCCGGCCTCCATCCCTATATCAACACAAGTATGTTAAAGATCATAGGAGGTAAAACAAATTCATAAAACATGCCATTCCAGTAAACTGGTAACATAAAATACTTGCACTATCCTTATTAAGTATTGACAAGCAAACCTTGAGGAAATTTACATTTAGGTGGTTTTCTGGGATAATCCTCACTAAAGTGAAGAGTAAGAGGAAAGTAACCACCCTCCCAATCAGTTTACAAAATCACAAAAATCATGGTCAATGTAACCAATTTGATAAGAATAAACAAAATAACTAGATGGCTATCCCTATATGTCCATGTTTACCACTTGCACCCGTTTTCTTCTTTTCTTTTCCACCAGCAAAAGTGAAAGTGAAAAATGTGCCCGAAGAGGGGACTACCTCACTGTTATTGTTGTGATTTTATAATAGGCAAAATGTCAGATACAATTTTTTTTCTGAATTGGTAGATAAGAGTACTGTACCACAACACAGTAATTCAAAAATAAGCTCAGATTGAAATTGTCAGGTTAAAAAACTAAAGAGGGGCACAATTAACTTATTAAACAATGCAGATGACACATAAAGCAGGCAAGGCACTACAAAGTTTCAGCAAATTTCTGCATTTATGATTTTTGTTGAGATCTATATCCAAGAAAAAAATAATGTAAAAATTACAAACACAAAACATGTGATGCAATAAAATTTGAACTTGTAACTGCTATTATGCCACTACTGACAAATTGCATGCGTAAGACCTACATTGATCTCTTCCACATCCACTGCTGCCTTTAAATAAAAATGAGATACAACATCCAAAGCTACTAAAATTTGAATAACCTGATATTATTGTTCACAAGCTCAAAGCCTAGATAGCAGAGTGAAGAAGGCAATGGGACAATCATAATGACAAGTTTAAAAAATTAGTATAATGTCACATATTTCTATGCAAAGGTGAAAAATAAGGGCTTCACATCTAATGAGAGAAAAATTAGTGGTTTAAATAGATTTAATAAAAGAGAGATAAAGCAAAAATAAAATGAAAGAGCATGGCTCCACAAACTGGAATATATTCCATCAATCATGTGTTGCCTACTGGGCATGATGAGATTATCTGCATATATGGCAGCCGTATCCAATAATTTCTACAAACTCAAAAGGATTATTTCACTAAGCAATATAGCCACACCAATAAAATTGGAAGTAGAATTTTAATTCAACAAAAATATACAGCTAACACTTACACCAGCTCTTCCGATAGGCTATAGCAATGTATGCATATGTTAATTGCATTAAGGTTGGAACACGAAAAGCCATTCCTGTAAGCTTCCCATTCAAAGAGGGAAGCACTTTCCCAACGGCTTGAGAAAAAACCATGTTCATCAGTCATCACATATAATACAGCCCTTACAAATAAGGAGGAGCTAGAATCTCAAAACAGTCTTGGGTAGCTGAATCCAAATGGCATAATCACAATAAGCATAAGGTAACTGAGGGTATAATGTCATCACAAATAGGCTTATATGGAATCAACCAAAACATACTAGTGATCGAGTGGACAGTTGTCATAAGACCCTCAACAATGCCAAATCAGTCACGAATGACCTGCAAATTTCTAACAAATAACATAAAATACTAAGCAGCTACAGCAGATAAAGACAATGATACAGTTAAACATGTAAATGACAACAGAACCTTGGAAAGAGGAGTAAGGGAGTTGGCCGTGCAACTAGCATTTGAAGCAACGTGAAGATCTGGCTTGTAATCCTTCTCATTAACACCAACAACAAACATGGGAGCATCCTTGCTTGGGGCAGAGATGACGACTTTCTTGGCACCACCCTATCATAAATCCAAGTCATTCAGCTTCTCGACTCATCAAAAACACACTTTTATGTGCACATATAATCTAAAATAACCGAGTGTCAAGCTTGAAATCCCAAGAAAAAAGAGAATATATATATATATATATATATATATATATATTATGAATTCACTAAAAATCAGCCACCTGTTGGAAGAGTGAACAAGCAAAAGACAGAGTGAACTTACAGATCTTAAAAATTAATCTTCATCGTCCAAAATTAAATAACAAGGAGTTTTGAACTTACTCACCAAAAATCAGGCCAATCTAACGGCAAATAATTTTTCGATCGTTTTCGTATACAAAACTGGTCATTACGTAAAAAAATCTAGAAAATAGCCTTTTTTTTGCAACAAAAATTAAACTTACAGTCCTTAAAAACTAATCTTTACCGTTCAAAATTAACAAAAAGGAGTTTCAAATGTACTCATAAAAAATTAGGCCGATCTAACAGTAAATGATTTTTCAATCGTCTTCACATATAAAATTTGTCATTATGTAAAAAATCCAGAAAATAGCCTCTTTTTTGCAACAAAAACTGAACTTACAGATCTTAAAAACTAATCTTTACTGTCTATAATTAACAGCAAGGAGTTTCGAACGTACTCACCAAAAATCAGGCCAATCTAATGGCAAATAATTTTTCGATAGTTTTCGTATGTAAAACTGGTCATTACGTAAAAAATCCAGAAAATAGCCTTTCTTTTTGCAACAAACATTGAACTTACAGATCTTAAAAACTAATCTTTACCGTTCAAAATTAATAACAAGGAGTTTCAAACGTATTCACCAAAAATCAGGCTGATCTAACGGTAAATAATTTTTCGATCGTCTTCACATACAAAACTGGTCATTATGTAAATAATCCAGAAAATAGCCTCTTTTTGCAACAAAAACTGAACTTACAGACCTTAAAAACTAATCTTCACCATTCAAATTAGCCTATACATTTATCTTTTTATCATCACCTTTTCTATTTATATTTTTCTTCGACAAACAAAATATTTTAATCCTCTTAACTTATCAAAATTTTTCAATTCAGTCACTTAATTGAAATTAATTATGTTCAATTGGGATCTTAAATATCTAATTAAATGAAATACTTAACCGTTGAATCTTGGGATCTTAAAAGCTGTTCAATTTGTATTTGAAGATCCAACAAAATTGTAAACATGCAGATTCAAATGGACAATATATTTGGATTTATCAGATAATATCTTAACTTATTTATTAATCTGGCCATGTTTAGAATTTCAAAGCCATTTCTCCATTTTCAAATCAGTAAGTTTTCTTAGTAAGTTTTCTCAAATTATATTTGGGGATAATTGATAAAGAAATCAATAGAATTCCTAATAATTTAATATTTGATTTAAATTTTATAAAATAATAATTAATTACAAATTTTTTTTATTATTATTTTGAATGAAATAATAAATTTTATATTACTGTTTAATAAATACTTATTTTTTTAATCTTGAACACATAAATATATAATAATCATAATAATTAGTTTATTATTATTATTAAAAATATAAATTTTCTAAATAAATAACTTTAAATTTTGGTATAATTAATAAAAAATTATTATCAACTTATAAAATAATTTCTAATTTTCTGTTACAAAATAAAATATTCATTTCATATGGTCTATATTAAAATTGCTTAAAACTATACATAAATCATGTGATTGAAATTAAAAAAAAATTATTTCTTAATTTATTTGCGACGGATTAGCGACTAAATACTTCCATCGCTAATTGTATTACTGTAACAAATTACTATTAGCGACAAACAACTTTCTGTCGCTAAACCGTTGCAAAAAAGGCGCTATATTTTCCCTCCAAAATTAGCAACTAAAATGTTCGTTGTTAAATTTTCTAGAACTAATTTCATGAATAAAAAAATTATAAAATTTAGCGACGGAAATATTCATCGCTAATTTCTTTGCAAAACATGGGCTTATACTTTTCGCCAATAATTAGCGATTGTTTATTCATTTCATCGCTAATTCGTCGCAAAAAAATAGAAAATATCCTCCCCACAATCGAATTGTAAAACAGTCGCGAATCCATTGCTAAATTTGCGACGAAAATAATGCTGTCGCTAATTGGCAGTTTTTTTTGTAGTGTGTAGACGAGTTAGGTACGGTATGGTAGATACCCAAAGGTATTACATATAAATGGCCAAATAACTGGTGCGATACAGTAAATACCCAAAGGTATGAATATAAATAGACATTTTAGTCTCAATCTGGATGCCATAGGTATCAAACATGTTACAACTGCATAGTAAACCCTATAGGTATGTTTGTCTATCCATAATTAAGACAAAAGGCAGGCAATTGTGATCATAATATAATTTATTATCATATTTTTCTTCCTTTAAATTTTTAATATATTAAAACTTACACAATTATAATCATATAATCCAATGCAAAACATATATATATATATATATATATATATATATATATATATATATAATCATTAAAATGTGTTCACATATGCCCATACTTTATTTAGGTACTTATAATTCTTATCATCTTGACCATTTATGTATCTATCACATGTATCGACCAAGTATGCCTTTAAGTAATAACATATTCATTCTGTAATTTCATGCTATAGCTATTTATGTTCTATAAGTATATTTTTTAAGTTACATGCATATTTGTATGTCATAAACTTTCAAATATGAACCTAATCTTGCCATTTCTCATTAATAGTTAGCATAAGCTTTTAAAATAAAATTAGGACCATACATATAAACATAGGCACATAAGTGTCATGCCATATTTGAAAAAGATTACGTACCTTTAAGTAGTCATAAGCCTACATATATCAATACTATGCCAGTATACTTGCCCAAGTATGTCATTATTAATCAAACATGATAAATGAGCATAACTGTTTTATTTCCAAGTTGATGAAAGCAAGTTAACATATGTATCCACATTCCTTTATCCTTTTATTTCACCTTTTAAATATTTATCATGTCAATATAGACTTAACTATGATAATGTAATCGATATACATGTTCATATATGCTTGCCATATATTTATAGTGAATGTAAATGGATAAAAATCAATTATACGTATGTATTCACCTTGCATACACTTTGCTCACATCATTAGCTCAATGTATTTCCCATGTTACATGTTCATTTAGTCATTATTATCTTTTAACATGTGCTGGACAAGTGCAAAAAACTTCTAAGATAGTTCACGGTCATTTTGATGAGAAAAACTCAAGTTTGTGTCAAATACAGGTGTCACACAACTACCAAAAATGGTTTGACAACCATGTTGGATAAAGTTTTGAGTTATATAAGCATTTCAAAAGGGTATAAAGGGGTGCCTATGAGACCTTAAAGCATACCCTAGTAGGATTAGTATGTAGTTAAAAGAGAGGTTAAAAAAGTTTTAGTGTGAAAGAATTATTAATCATGTAATTTGAATGTAATTGGTATTAATGCAAAAGTGAAAGATAATTTTGTAAATTGTCAATTTGGGGGTAAATGTGCATTATTATTAAAGAAGTGGGGATAATGTATTAAAATGAGTTAGTATAGCATGTGAATGGTAATTAAGACTAATTAGATGGAGTAAAGTGCAAGTACACAATGGCCAAACAAGTAACCTAATTAGAGGCAAGCATATGTCTCTTTCTAGAAAGGGAAAGAGTAAGAAGAGAAGGAGAGGAAAAATTTGCTTTTTTGTGGGTTCGTCGGCCACCTTATGGCAAAAATTTCTAGTGATTCTTCTTCTCCATACTACTCTTGTGCTCATAATTTTACTTAAAAAAAGAGCTTATGTGAATTGGCAAATTTAAAGTGAGTTTCATGGGATTTTCGCTCAAAAATTTGATCATTCACTTGCTCTAAAACATGAAAATCTAGAATTATAGATGGGATTGAATATTGATGTGTATTTTGGATGTGTTTTAGTTGGAGGAAATAGCAAGAACATAGGAAAAGAGAATGAGGAATTCTAGAAGAATAAACTTGGATTAATTTTAAAGGTGTGGGAGTTTCTACTTCATTTGCATGCATCCGAGTTATTCTAGGATTATAAATGCATTTTGATAGAATATATTTGATGTTAAAGTTCATAGATGATGAATAGATGCATGAAAAGAGTGATTTGTCTCTTAAAAGACGATATAGTAAAAATCTGCTTAACGTTCATTTAAACTAGTTTTAGTGTAAAGGGCATAACTCTTTCTATAGATGTCCAAATGAGGTGATTGAAATTGGAAATGAAATACAAGAAATATATATATATATATATATATATATATATATATATATATATATATACATACAACTTTGTAGAAGTCATAAAAACTTGAATCTATCCCTAAGGTTCTCGAAATTTAGCTTGAAGTTGAATGACTTCTGCTGCCCTATCATCTAGAGCAGTCTACACTATTTTATTAATATCTTTAGATTTAAAAGTCATAATTGAGTTATTTTTAATGTTATAGAAACTAAAAACAGAGAAAACAAACTTTGTAGAAGACCATTGTGCCCTAAAAATTCTTTTTTTTAAGTGAAAAACTAGGTGCAAGATTGGGCAGAATGGCTACCCAACATCACCTCGGTAGAGGGATTTTTCTCCTCCATCGAGGCACCCACATTTGGATTAACCTCCTCAGCTAAGGGAAATATCACCCAATCCAAGGAAGCCACCTCCTCAGCCTCCCTTCCTTTAAGTAATGTGTTCTAATAAGTATAAAATGCATCTCCTTGATAGAGGCAAAAGTTGCCTCCACCGTGGTACTCCCTGTATGGAACAAATATGAAATTTAGGTGGCCATAACACTACCAAAACCCATTTAGACACTCTTGAACCTAATTAGACCAAATTAAACTTGGAATTAAAGGAGTAATATATGACATGAAATGAATGTAGAGCATAACAAAGTAGTGCAGTAAAGTTATAGACTAACCTTTGATATATAGGAACACAAGTATGAGAATACATACAACTAATTAATAAATGTCATGAATATGATTAATGATACACCTAATGTTTCATGTTACATGATAAGTGATAACTGTGTTTGAAGTGTATCTTAAGTGTGATTAAATATGTAATATGTAGGGATATTGTTGCATGTTCTATTATATATAAACTCTATGATCTTAAATTTATTGGATGTGATAATATTGAGTGATCAAATATTTTTTGAGCCTGAATTTCGTATAGTAGTGGATAGATAGGCGTGCCTAAAAGAGGAAAGTGATTGCAGTTGCTAGTGTTGACACCAAAAGGTGGCTAGTGTTCTGATGCCTATTGGTATCCAGTGACCCAAGACTATTATGTCGCAAGTGTTTGATACTGCTCATCAATATCCAGTGTTTGTATCCATTATCCACCATTAATGAGAATTTAGGCAATGAAAGTGATTGAATTGATAATTATTGATAAGTGATTAATAATGTATATGCCATAGTGTCTTAGTGTAATGATAATGTCTCTTGGTGATATTATCAGTGCGATTGATAAACGGTAGTACAATTATTCTTAATGCATGAGACTTTTACTATAAGTGTATGTGTATTGTGACATGATAATGTTTACTATTATGTTATATTCTTTAGCATATTATATTGTTTGTGTTTGAGACTTTGCCAATAAGTCAATTTTATTATTCTACTCCCTGCAGAGCTATCACTCAGCATGGGTGCTTTTCTCGTGTAGGTTTACAGGTGTAGATTAGAAATGCTAAGCTTTGAGATGACATTTGTAGGCCACTAGGAGAAAAGCTTGAAGATTGTTTTGGTATATGGCCATTTTGTAATGTAAACATAAATAATATGTAATGTATCTAGTGAATAAGTCTTGTAAATAATTTATAAAAATCATTTTAATATATATATATATGTGTGTGTGTGTGTGTGTGTGTGTGTGTGTGTGTGTATTTCAAAATGAGAACTTGTATGTAATTGAGTAAGATAATTCTATACATGAAAAAGCATGATTATAAAGGTATAATGAACTTGCAATTGAAAGATAACCTAATAGGATAAGTTTATTGAGATTAGCAACACTCTTATATTCCTTATAGGGAGGTATAAGGATGTTACAATTTAATTGGTATCAGAGTATAAGTTTAGATGGTTCTGGACAATAAGATGTTAGAGAATAGATTAGACATATGTGTTTATATTGTGTTGTGGCCTTAATGTAGATGTTGTCTTGTGTAAGATAATGATGAAATTAGATCCTAATGAAAATGTGGGCAAGACAGCTGGAAATGTAAATCCAGTGCATGATAACCCTCCTACACCTGAGCAACCACTACTAGTAGGAGGTTTAGTTCCACCTCCAGAAAATCCTGTAGTAGTGCAAGGGCTAATATAAATAATAGATAGGCTGACTGTTCTAAAGGCACCTATTGATCTTATCAGAAAGAGAGGGACAAAGGAGTTTATGGGTACGTCAGTAGATGGATCAGATGTAGATGAGTTTTGGTTTGAGAAATTAAAGAGAATACTACAAGAGATTAATTATCCACAGGATCAATAAGTTACATGTGTAGTGTCCTTGTTGAAAGGTCCAACTTATGACTGGTGGAAGTTGGTACTCTAAAATTCTTAGCAACCTACTAAATTGATATGAGACTTTTTCATCCAAGAATTTGAAAAGAGTTACATTAATAAAGCATATAAAGAAGCCAAATGGAAGGAGTTTATGAGCCTTAAACAAAGTAATTTGACAGTAGTTGAGTATAGAAAGAAGTTTAGGCAACTCAGTAAATATGTGCCCGATACATTGATAACTAAAGACTTTAAATGTCGGTAGTTTAAAGATGATTTGAGTGACACCATTAGAGGATATTTGGTACCAATAAATACCATATAAAAAGTGAATTATTATCAGTTGGTAGAGGCTACTTTAAAAGTGGAAGAAATTGAACAAGTGAAGCAAAAGAAAGAACAAAAGAGAAAAGTACAAGACAATGGAATGACTAGTAGTAAGAAGGCTCATAAAGCTTAAAGTAAGCAAGCTACTCAAGGGTCACCTCAAAAACCAATTTCAATAGTTATTGCTACATCACCATCTAGTAGAGGTAGCACTCCACCGACATGTGAGCATTATCAAATGAAGTATTATGGTGTATGTAAAAAGCTCATTGGAGCTTGCTTCAAGTGTGGTAGCATGGAACATATGCTAGCCAATTGCCTCCAAACCTAAGAAAGTCTAGCCTTGCAAGTGAATGAAGGTAATGTTAATGTTTCTGAAACTAGTAAAGGTAGAGGAAGCTGATCTAAAAGAGGCCAAGCATAATCTGAGATGATAGAGAAACCTACTACTTCTGATATTTTGGCTCGAATGTATGCTATGATCAGAGAGAACAAGGATGATCTTGGAAATATACCTGGTATGTTTTATCTGGTGTTAATATTCTATATAATTTTATTTGTTAAAGATAGTGCATTGGTATACTTTATAACAAGAAAAATTTCGAGGAAGAAATTCTTTTGAGGGGAAGAGAAATGTGAGGCCCCAAAGCATACCCTAGTAGGATTAGTATTTAGTTGAAAGAGAGGTTGAAAGAGCTTTAACGTGAAAGAATTATTAATCATGTAATCGGAATGCAATCGGTATTAATGCAAAAGTGAAGGGAAATTTCGTAAATTAATAATTTAAGAATAAATTTGCATTATTATTAAAGAAGTGAGGATAATGTGTTAAAATGAGTTAGTATAGTGTGTGAATGGTAATTAAAACTTATTGGAGGGAGTAAAGTGCAAGTACACAATAGCCAAACAAGTGACCCAATTAGAGGCAAGCATATGTCTCTTTTTAGAAATGGAAAGAGTAAGTAAGAGAAAGAGAGGAAAAATCTGCTTTTTTGAGGGTTGGTTGGCCACCTTGTGGCCAAAATTTCTAGAAATTCTTCTTCCTTTCTATACTACTCTTGTGCTCATAATTTTAGTTAAAAAGGAACTTATGTAAATTGGCTAATTTAAGGTAAGTTTCATGACATTTTTGCTCAAACATTTGATCATTCATTTGCTCTAAAACATGAGAAGTTGGAATTATAGATGGAATTGAATATTGATGTATATTTTTGATTTGTTTTAGTTGGAGAAAATAGCAAGAACAAAGGAAAAGAGAAGGAGGAATTCTAAAAGAATAAACTTGGATTAATTTTGAATGTATGGGAGTTTCTACTTCATTTCATACATCCAAATTATTTTAGGGTTATAAATTCATTGTAATAGAACTATATTTGATTTTAAAGTTTATAGATGATGAATAGATGCATGCAAAGAGTGATTTGTGTCTTAAAAGATGGCATAGTGAAAATTTGCTTAAGGTTCACTTAAACCAGTTTTAGTGTAAAAGGAAAACTCTTTATTTAGATGTCCAAATGAGGTGATTCCAATTGGAAATGAAAGAAAGACATATATCTAAAAATTTGTAGAAGACATAAAGACTTGAATTTATCTTGAAGGTTCTCAAAATTTAGATTGAAGTTGAGTCTCTTATGCTGCCCTATCATCTAAAGCAGTATGCACTATTTTATTAATATCTTAAGATTTAAAAGTCATAATTGAGTGATTTTTAATGTTATGGAAACTATAAACATATATGAATAACTTTTTAGAAGAAAACTTTGCCAAAAATATTTATTTTATAAGTGAAAAACTCAGTGAAAAATTAGGCAGAATGGTTGCCTAACATCACCTTGGTGGAGTGACTTTTCTCTTCTACCAAGGCACCCACCTCTGGATTAACCTCCTCATTCGAGGGAAATATCACCCTAGCTGAGGAACCCACCTCCTTAGCCTCCACTCCACTAAGGAATGTGTCCTAATAAGTACACAATTCATCTCTTCAGTAGAGGCAAAAATTGACTCCACCAAGGTACTCCCTATATGGACCAAATGTGAAATTTAAGTGTTCAGAACACTACCAAAACCTATTTAGACACTCTTGAACCTAACTAGACCACAATAAACTTGGAATTAAGGGAGTAATATATGACATAAAATGAATGTAAAGTATAACAAAGTAGTGTAGTAAAGTTATAAAATAACCCTCGATATATAAAAACACAAGCATAAGAATACATACAACTAATTAATAAATATCATGAATTTAATTAATGATATTCCTAATGTTACATGTTATATGATAAATGATAACTATGTTTGAAGTGTATCTTAAGTGTAATTAAGTATGTATTATGTAGGGAAATTGTTACATGTTTTATTATGTATAAACTCTATGATCTTAAATGTATTAGATGTGATAATCTTGAGGGATCAAAGACTTATTGAGCTTAGATTTCATGTATTAGTGGATAGATAGGCATGCCTATAAGAGCATAGTGATTGTAGTTGCTAGTGTTGACACCAAAAGGTGGCCAGTGTTCCGATGCCTATTGGTATCCAGTGGCCCAAGACTATTATGTCGTAAGTGTTTGATACTTCTCATCAATATCCAGTGTTTGTATCCATTATCCACCATTAATGGGAATTCAAGCAATGAAAGTGATTAAACTGACAATTATTGGTAAGTGATTTATAGTGTAATTGTCATAGTGTCTCAGTATATTGCTAGTGTCTCTTAGTGATATTATTAGTGTGATTGGTAAATGATAGTGCAATTATTCTTAATATATGAGACTATTACTATCAGTGTATGTGTATCGTGACATGATAATGTATGCTATTATGTTATACTTATTAGCATATTATATTGTTTATATTTGGGACTTTGCCAAGAAGTCAATTTTATTGCTTTACTGCCCATTGAGCTATCACTCAACATTGGTGTTTTTTTCGTGTAGGTTTACAGGTGTAGATTTGAAGTGCTAGGCATTGAGATGACATCTACAGGTCACTAGGAGTAAAGATTGAAGATTGTTTTGGTATATGGTCATTTTCTATTGTAAACATAAATAATATGTAGTGAATAAGTGTTGTAAATGGTTTATAAACATCATTTTAATACACACACACATATGTATGTATGTATGTATTTCAAAATGAAAACTTTATGTAACTGAGTAGGATAATTTTATACATGAAAAAGCATTATTATAAAGGTATAATGAACTTGTAATTGAAAGATAACCTAACAGGATAAGTTTATTGAGATTAAAAATGCTTTTATATTCCTTCTAGAGGGTATAAGTGTAAGGCTCCTAACATGACCCTAATTTACTTTGCATATTTTTGTGTTTAAGTAAGGGGGGTAAATTATCATGATATTATGTTAATTGCATGAAAATAAAATAAAAGAGTATGGTTTAATATTAATTGAGGGTGTAATTGAAGTAAAAGGTATTAATTTGGGGTAAATTTGTAATTGTGGCATATTAGTGGCCAATTGTGAATAGAAGCATTTAATTCAAGGTTAATTTAAAAGAATGATTAAATGGATAGGTTAATGTTTGAAAAAGAGTTAGTGAAGGGGTTAAAGTCTATCATGCATAAAGGTTTGTGGCATTTGTGTGGCATGCAAGATGTTGAGGGAGAAAAAGGGAAATTTTGCCACTTATATAAATAGAAGGAGTTAGTGGAATGTGGAGGTGGCTGTGTGAGACTTGGAGATCGGCATTGTGAGAGAAAAACTAGAAAAATAATCTTTTTCATCCTTTAAATTTTCATTGAATTACCTTAAGCAATTTGATGATAATGTTGTGGGTTAATCAAGAGTATAGTGCAGTTAATTAAGGTAATTAAACTCTTAATGTAACCCTTCATCATCTCTATCTTCTTCTTCTTTTCACATTGACTGAGAAAATGTAAATGTGCTGGAAATTGATGATGATGATGATGGTAATTGTGAAGGAGAAGAGGAAGGAAGAAGGAGCAAAGGAAAGGATATTGCTAGAGGTTGAAGATATAGGATTTGTCAGCCAAGGTATGGGAATTTAGGCTGTTCATAATGCATGTGAAATTGATTGCTAGAAATGGGTATGATTTGCAGAATTCAAAGTTACGTTTTGCTGGTTTTTAATGATGTGAGGTTGAAGAAGATTGTTCTTGCCGAGTAGTGAATGTCTTCATGAGTCGTGAACTTTTGTCCAACTTTTGAAGCTCTTCACGAGTCGTGCATCTTTTTCCATTATTGGGTTCACACGTGAAGCTCTTCACGAGTCGTGAACATTAGTCCGACTCGTGAAGCTCTTCACGAGTCGTGAAGTATATATGCCTTTCTCCTTCACTCATGAACCCCTTCACGAGTCATGAGGTTTGCCCTTTTTGCTTCACTCGTAAAGCTCTTCAAGAGTCGAACGCCCCTTCACGATTGAATGAACCACCTGGATTGTTTTTGCTCATAAATTGAGCTATAGAATAGCAAATTGAGCGATTCTTTTTGCATTGAAAAATAGACTTCCATACCTATATTTCATATGAAGAAACCTAAACTTAAATCTGTCTCTAAGTACATGGAATCTAGGGTCGAATTCGTACTAGTTTCCTAAACTGCTCATAGAAATAGAATTTACTATTATGTGTAGATTGTTGCTACACTTGATAATATGATTTTTAATAAATTGAGACAGATATCTGTTTATGTGATAGTAAAGTTAATTGGATAGAGCATGTAATATGGCTATTAATGAAGGATTTATATGAATACATATGCATTCAATTGCGTATATGAATAAAGACTAGTGATGAAATATCTAAACTATACATGTAAATAGTTTTTTGCATGATTGTCACATGCCAAATTGATATATATATACACATGTAATCTTATGACATGATAGTACACATTTTGACATGTACCTATGTTATGAAATAGGGACTATAGTACTACGACTTTGGCATGTATATATGCCCATGTGGAAACATGTTGATATTTTGTATAGCACATGATGTGAATGATGATAAAGGTATATATATGTATATATATTGGTAACATGCTCATAAGAATCAGTCAACTATATGCGAATGTACGCACAAATATGTACATTTATGATTATGTATATAAGTATATGAGCATGTAATTGCCCTATGAGATAGAAGATGTTTTGGTATGACTATGAACATGTGAAATGCTTACTGAGAGCATGATCAAGTACATGATATGATGATTATATGTCATGTTTAAATGTTATGATGTAAATTGTAAAGTCATACAAATTTGAACACGAATATAGTTCTGTCTGCGATAGAGTTTTAGATGTGGATAGATAGGCACCTATAGGGAAATTGCAGCTGCCATAGTTTGGCCCAATTGGGTCCATACTATATATGATCCCATTTGGATCATGATTAGCCCCGTTTGGGTTGATAGGTGACCCCATTTGGGTCAGCTTGATCGGTCCACAGTACAGTTTGGCCCCGTTTGGGTCTATAGATCCGATATCTTCAGATATCCTTCTTTTGATACCGATGTGTATCCATAGTTCCTGTTATCCACTGATAAAGCTAAGGCAGGCTAAATGTTATTCATAGTAATGATCAAAATTAAATAGTTAAAGTTATTTGACTAAAGATTGATAGTGTGGATTACATTATTGGTTTACCCATAGGGATTATGTTTCATTTGAATATGTTCACATGAAAAATGGTCATCTATATGAATTATGAAAATGAAATATGTGTTTTTCTCTTGGGTACAAGGTTTATGTACATGAGAATATGCTTTATGCCTAAAAGTATATGTTATTATTGCCATGATATATGGTACATGTTGTTTATAGTATTTATATATTGTATATGTATGTTTTGATGACCTTTGTGTGTGGTCATCCATCTTTAGTTTTTACCCACTAAGCTTTATAGCTTAGCATGGGTTATTTATCCATGTAGGTTCGGTTAGCAAGACTTTTGCTCAGGGATGATGTTTGCATCAAAAAGGGCAAATTACCGACTGTTAATCTTGATGTAGGATGTAATTGTAATAGTATTACCATATGTTTTGCTTTATGGCCAGTTATGTTTAAGATGTATATAACTTATGAGAGATGCTGTAACTCACAAGTAAAACTAAGAAGAGTATGCATGCATGTGATATACATAAGTAATATTCGTATAGTATAGTATGCATGATACTAAGTACGAAATGCAATACAGGAATAGACTAGTAGCACATATATAAGTATATGAACCGTATGACATGATTAAGGGCAAATTAATAGTTAAACAAATATATTGCATATGCATGATTAATAGTAATCAATTTATCAGTTAAATAGGGTTTTGCTTAGAGGGTGCTATAATTTTTGGTATCAGAGCCTGGTTTAGCCTTTTCTGGGTAAAAATGAACCTAGGATTCTATAGTATGATATAATGTTTTGTTGGCCTGATGCAGAAGTCCCTGTTTTCTTATAGATCGATGATGGAGAGCTCTAGGGATGCTTTTGAGGAATCGACTGAATGTTACAGGCCGGGTAGAACCAATCCCCCCAATCCTGGATCTTCATCATCGAATCCAAATAAGGTTCCAGCAGCCATCCCTATAGAAGCATTGTTAAAGATATCACAAGATATGGCTCAAATTCTTCAAAGGATGACTACACCTAAAGCTCTAATATCTGAAATTAGGAAGCATGGTGCTGAAGGATTTTTAGGCACTAATCTGGAACAGTCTGAGGAAGCTGAATTTTGGCTGAAAAAGCTAGAGAAAATTTTTGATGAAATCCATTGTCCAGTGGGTCATAAGGCATCTTGTGCTGTGTCTTTATTACAGGGGGCTGCTTATGATTGGTGGAAGTTAGTTTTGAAGCAACCCCAGTTACCGGATCCTCTTACATGGGAATTTTTCATAGCTGAATTCAAGAAAAAATATGTTACTGAGGTGTACAAGCAAGAGAAGTTAAAGCAGTTTCTTAACTTGAAACAGAGAGTTATGTCTGTGGCTGAGTATGAGAAAGAATTCAGTCACCTGTGCAAATATGCTCCTGATGAGATGTTAACTGATGCTTTTAAATGTAGACAGTTTGAAGATGGGTTGAATGATCGTATCAGAGAAAAGTTGATTGGGTCTACATCTTTGCAAGTGGTTAACTTCACTCAACTGGTTACAGCAGCCTTACGAGTTGAAAAGAATGATATTGCAAAAAGAGAGAGAGAACAGAGAAGAAGTGGGTCCAAGGGTGGATCTTTTACAGGAAAGAGAGCTAGAGGAGCACAAGGTAATCAGCTAGCTGAGTCTAGCTATAGTTTTGCAAAAAGGGACAGGAGACAAGAATCTTCTGCAGTGTCTAAGCTGGGAAAGGGAGCTTCAGGAAAACAGAGTGGGGGGCAACCTCCAGTGTGTCCCCATTGTTCTAGACAACATTAGGATAGTTGCAGGAAATTGACTGGGGCATGTTTTAAGTGTGGTGGTACCGATCACTTCATGGCAAATTGTCCTTCGAAGAGGGATCAGAGTGTTGGACAGCAGGGCAGTAGAGGGACTTATAATGCACCATCTTCAGGTAGAGGCAGAGGAAGAGGATATGGGGGATTGAGGCATCAGGTATCCCAATCCAGGAACATTTCTGAATCAGTTGATAGACCCACAACTGCAGTTGTTCCTACTCGGGCTTATGCTATGAAAGCTAGAGAGGATCAGAGTGCTCAAGTAGCTGGTATTTTCTCTCTTTGATTCTGACATGCATGAACTGATTGATCCTGGTTCCACTCATTCTTATATTTGCACTGGGGATATGGGTAGAAATGAGTCTACTGTGCTTGAACTGGAATATGATATATGTGTAACCAAACCTTTAGTTCACAATGTTGTTGTTAATAAAGTGCATAAACAACGTCCTATTGTAATTCAAGGGAAAGAATTTCTTGCTGATCTTATTGAATTGCCATTTAGGGAATTTGATATTATACTGGGTATGGATTAGCTGTCTAGACATCATGCAGTGAATTAATTGAAGCTAAAACTATAACTCTTATTGGTGCTGATGGTAAAGAAACCTTAGTTCAGGGCATTTGATCTAAACCCATAGCTAATGTTATAATAGCTATGCAAGCTAAACGATTTCTGAGAAAAGGGTGTGAAGCTTTCTTAGCACTTGTGCTTGATTCAAGAAAAGAGAATGTGAATCTTCAAGAGATTCCAGTGGTGAAAGAATTTCCTGATGTGTTCCCTAAAGACTTGCCTAATCTTCCACCTGAGAAGGAAGTTGAATTGTCTATAGACATTTTACCTGGTACAGCTCCTATTTCGAAGGCACCCTACAGGATGGCTCCTTTGGAATTGAAGGAACTAAAGGTACAACTACAAGAGTTGCTTGACAAAGGCTTTATAAGGCCTAGTACATCCCCTTGGGGTGCACGCGTGTTATTTGTGAAGAAAAAAGATGGGTCTTTGAGGATGTGTATAGATTACAGACAGTTAAATAGGGTAACAATGAAAAATAAGTTACCCTTTACCTAGAATTGAAGATTTATTTGATCAGTTGAAAGGTGCTGGAGTGTTTTCCAAGATTGATTTGCGATCGGGTTATTATCAACTTCGGGTTATAAGGATGTAGATGTTTTCAAAACAGCCTTTAGAACCCGATATGGGCATTATGAGTTTCTGGTGATGCATTTGGGTTAACAAATGCATAGCTGCGTTTATGGATCTTATGAATAGGGTATTTAGACCCTACTTGGATCAATTTGTTGTTGTATTTATAGATGACATTTTGGTGTATTCGAGAAATGAAGGCGAAACATGCTGAACACTTGAGAATTATTTTACAAACTCTGAGGGAGAACAAGTTATATTCTAAGCTGAGCAAATGTGATTTCTGCCTTAAGGAAGTTTCTTTCCTGGTCATGTGGTATCTTTTGAAGGCATTAGAGTGGATCCAGCAAAAATTGAGGCGATAGTGAATTGGAAGCCACCTCGGAATGTGATAGAAGTGAGAAGTTTTTGGGCTTAGCAGGTTATTACCGTCATTTTGTGAAAGGCTTTTCAGTTATAGCTGCACCACTCACTAAACTATTGAGAAAGGGCATAAAGTTTGAATGGACTGACCGGTGTCAGGCAAGCTTTGATCAGTTAAAGAAATTTTTGATAGAAGCTCCAGTGTTGACACAACCAATTACAGGAAAGGAGTATGCCATATATAGTGATGCTTCTAGAATTGGCTTGGGTTGTGTGTTAATGCAAGATGGTAAAGTAATTGCCTATGCATCTAGACAGTTGAAGCCGCATGAACAGAACTATCCAACCCATGACCTAGAGTTAGCAGCAGTAGTGTTTTGCCTTAAAAATTTGGCGACATTATTTGTATGGGGAAAAGTGCAGAATCTACATAGATCACAAGAGTCTCAAATATTTGCTCACTCAAAAAGAACTTAACTTGAGACAGCGAAGATGGTTAAAACTGTTTAAAGATTATGATTGTATAGTGGATTACCATCTAGGCAAAGCTAATGTGGTAGTTCTGATGCTTGAGCCGTAAGATGATGGCTGCTATGATTGCACATTGCTGTAGATGGAAACTTGCATATGATGGTGCTTTAATAGCACAGTTGAAGGCTAGACCTTGTTTGAGGCAAACAGTGATTGATGTACAGAAACATGATGAAAAGTTGCAATAGATTTTGAAGTCTTCATATGAGGGGACCCAGTCTGAGTATTCAGTGAAAGAGGATGGGGGTGTGTATTACCAAAATAGGTTGTATCTTCCTGATGACAAAGAATTAAGAAGAACAGTACTGAATGAGGCTCACAATACAGTATTTACTATGCACCCAGTGGGAATAAGATGTACCAGAATTTAAAGCAATGTTATTGGTGGCCTGGCATGAGAAAGATGTGGTAGCATATGTCTCCAAATGTTTGACTTGTCAGTAAAACACCAGTTACCCTTTGGTTTGTTGAATCCCATCCCGATTCCACAGTGGAAATGGGAGGATATCACCATGGACTTTGTAACAGGATTTCCCCTTACACGAAAAAAGCATGATGCAGTGTGGGTTATAGTTGATAAGCTGACTAAATCAGCTCATTTCATACCAGTTCGGATGGATTACCCTATGGATAAACTGGCAGAACTTTATGTAAATGAGATTGTTAGACTACATGGCATTCCAGTGTCAATAATCACTAATCGAGATCTGAGATTCACATCGAGATTTTGGGCAAAGTTTGCAACAAGCATTGGGAACTAAGCTTCGTTACAGTACAACATTCCACCCTCAGACGGATGGGCAATCTGAACAGGTTATCCAAATTCTAGAGGATATGATGAGAGGATGTGTTTTGGATTTTGCAGGAAGTTGGGATAGATATCTACCCTTAATGGAGTTCACCCACAATAACAGTTATCAAAGGAGCATCGAGATGGCACCTTATGAGGCCCTTGTATGGCCAAAAATGTAGAACTCTTGTTTACTGACTGAATTGTCTGAGCGCAAAGTTATTGGTCCAAATATTGTCAAAGATACAGAAGAAAAGGTGCAAGTTATCAAGCAGAGATTAAAGGAAGCTAGAGATAGACAGAAGTCATATGCTGATTTGAAAAGAAAGGATATTGAATATCAAGTGGGTGACAAAGTGTTTTTGAAAGTGTCCCCTTGGAGAAAAGTATTGAGATTTGGGAAAAAGGGTAAACTGAGCCCGAGGTTTATCGGCCCATATGAGATTCTTCAAAGAGTTAGGCCAGTGGCATACAGGTTGGCTCTCCCAATAGAACTAGCTAAACTTCATGATGTGTTTCATGTTTTTATGCTTCGGAGATATCGATAAGATGAATCCCATGTGATACCAGTTCAAGATGTGAAGGTATAGCCAGATTTCACTTATGATGAAAAGCCTATAACAATTCTAGCTAGAGAAGTTAGACAGTTAAGGAATAAGCAAATTCACTTGTTAAAGTGCTCTAGCAACATCATGATTTACAAGAAGTTACTTGGGAGCCACAAATAGCTATGAAGGAGCAATACCCTCATTTATTCAAAACAGGTATGATATTTCGGGGACGAAATTCTTTACGGGGAGAGAATTGTAAGGCCCCTATATGACCCTAATTTAACTTTGCATATTTTGTGTTTAAGGGGGTAAATTATCATGATATTATGTTAATTGCATGAAAATAAAATAAAAGAGTATGGTTTAATATTAATTGAGGGTGTAATTGAAGTAAAAGGTATTAATTTGGGGGTAAATTTGTAATTGTTGCATATTAGTGGCCAATTGTGAATAGAAGCATTTAATTCAAGGTTAATTTGAAAGAATGATTAAATGGATAGGTTAATGTTTGAAAAAGAGTTAGTGGAGGGGTTAATGTCTATCATGCATAAAGGTTTGTGGCATTTGTGTGGCATGCAAGATGTTGAGGGAGAAAAAAGGGAAATTTTGCCACTTATATAAATAGGAGTTAGTGGAATGTGGAGATGGCTGTGTGAGACTTGGAGATCGACATTGTGAGAGGAAAACCAAAAAAATCATCTTTTTCATCCTTTTGATTTTCATTGAATTACCTTAAGCAATTTGATGATAATGTTGTGGGTTAATTAAGAGTATAGTGCAGTTAATTAAGGTAATTAAACTCTTAATGTAACCCTTGCATCATCTCTATCTTCTTCTTCTTTGTTCATAAATTGAGCTATAGAATAGCAAATTGAGTGATTCTTTTTGCATTGAAAAATAGACTTCCATACCTATATTTCATATGAAGAAACCTAAACTTAAATCTGTCTCTAAGTACATGGAATCTAGGGTCGAATTTGAATTAGTTTCCTAAACTGTTCATAAGAAACATAATTTACTATTATGGTGCAGATTGTTGCTACACTTGATAATAGGATTTTTAATAAATTGAGACAGATATCTGTTTATGTGATAGTAAAGTTAATTGGATAGAGCATGTATTATGGCTATCAATGAAGGATTTATATGAATACATATGCATTCAATTGCGTATATGAATAAAGACTAGTGATGAAATATCTAAACTATACATGTAAATAGTTTTGTGCATGATTGTCACTATGCCAAATTGATAATATATATATATATACACATGTAATCTTATGACATGATAGTACACATTTTGACATGTACCTATGCTATGAAATAGGGACTATAGTAGTAACAACCTTGGCATGTGTATATGCCCAGTGTGGAAACATGTTGATATTTTGTATAGCACATGATGTGAATGATGATAAAGGTATATATATATATATATAATATATATATATATATTGGTAACATGCTCATAAGAATCAGTCAACTATATGCGAATGTACGCACAGGTTATGTACATTTATGATTATGTATATGAGTATATGAGCATGTAATTGCCTTATAAGATAGAAGATGTTTTGGTATGGACTACGAACATGTGACAATGCTTACTGAGGAGTATGATCAAGTACATGATATGATGATTATATGTCATGCTTAAATGTTATGATGTAAATTGTAAAGTCATACAGATTTGAATACGAATATAGTTCTGCCTACGATAGAGTTTGAGATATGGATGGATGGCGCCTATAGGGAAATTGCAGCTGCCATAGTTTGGCCCGATTGGGTCCATAATATATATGATCCCGTTTGGATCATGATCTTCCTCGTTTGGGTTGATAGGCAACCCCATTTGGGTCTGCTTGATTGGTCTACAGTACAGTTTGGCCCCCGTTTGGGTCTATAGATCCGATATCTTCGTTATCCCTTCTTTTGATACCGATGTATATCCATAGTTCCCGTTATTCACTGATAAAGCTAAGGCAGGCTAAATATTAATTCATAGTAATTGATCAAAATTAAACAGTTAAAGTTATTTGACTAAAGATTGATAGTGTGGATTACATATTGGTTTACCCACAGGGATTATGTTTCATTTGAATATGTTCACATGAAAAAATGGTCATCTATATGAATTATGAAAATGAAATATGTGTTTTTTCTCTTGGGTACAAGGTTTATGTACATGAGAATATGCTTTATTCCTAAAAGTATATGTTATTATTGCCATGATATGTGGTACATGTTGTTTTATAGTATTTATATATTGTATATGTATGTTTTGATGACCTTTGTGTGTGGTCATCCATCTTTAGTTTTTCCCCCACTAAGCTTTATAGCTTAGCACGGGTTATTTATCTATGTAGGTTCGGGGTTAGCAAGACTTTTGCTCTAGGACGATCTCTACATCAGAAAGGGCCAACTACCGACTGTTAATCTTGATGTAGGATGTAATTGTAATAGTATTACCATATGATGGCCAGTTATGTTATAAGATGTATATAACTTATGAGAGATGCTGTAACTCACAAGTAGTAAAACGAAGAAGAGTATGCATGTATGTGATATACATAAGTAATATTCGATAGTATAGTATGCATGATACTAAGGTACGAAATGCAATATAGAATAGACTAGTAGCACGTATATAAGTATATGAACTGTATGACATGATTAAGGGCAAATTAATAGTTAAACAAATATATTGCATATGCATGATTAGTAGTAATCAATTTATTAGTTAAATAGGGTTTTGCTTAGAGGGTGCTACAATAAGGATGTCACAGTGCCTCATAGCTATCAAGGTATTTCTACCAGTTGTGAGGGATGTCCGAGTAAGCTAGATTTTAGGGGCAAATCTCAAAGGTCATTTTACTCTACATTATGACAAGGTAAATTAGATTTTTTTTATGCTGTTGTATCTTTTTAACCATTATTTCCCTATGTTTTAATTTTCTAATAAATCAGCAATCACACAATTCAGATCTATAAACCATTAGATATACCAAAACCCAACAAAATTTCCAAAATCAGGGTAGTGTTAGGTCATTGATTTAAAAATCAATTTCAAAAGCCTTAAAGATAGATTAGGTGTTCAGTCTCTCATGAAATTTTGTATATCTATGTCTTAAATTTTATTTACAATTAAAATCACTAAATTACAAGTTCTTTAGGCTAAGATATGGCCAAAAACAATACAAATCGTTCTTGAGTGCCTCGTATCTACTAAGGACATAATTGTTACTTTAGTTTTGAGCTATTTTCTAAGTAGGCTAGAGAAAGAATTGGGTCATGTGTTCTTTATAAAAGTTGTTTTGTTGACATTGGGTCCTGAGAAGACTTTTATTAGGCTTTCCTAATGAGGAACACTGCTATTAAAAGGCGACAGATAAATGATTATAGGGTCTTTTTATGTCACAAAACTTTTTTTAAAATGTTTTAGTGCATTTCAAGTTTGTTTTGAGTGACCCAAGGAGGGTAAAGGATAAAATAATAAAGAATGTTCCCAAAAATGTGCTTAAAAGGGCATTTTTGGCCATTTTAAGGTTTGTATATCGGCATGAATTGGGACTTTTTGCATTATTGGTCATTTCTCAACTTGGTAATCTCTTTTAGTTTGAACACCCATGAAAATTGCCTTACAAAGTTGTGTAAGCTAGGGAATATGCATTTTCTATAACAAATTGGCAACTTTACTGACCCACTTGATTTGCAGATCTGTGCAAATAGGTTCACATGCTTGTGCAACTGAAAACTCTGATTTTCTAGCTTTAAAATTGCTAAATTTTCTAAATTATTTGAGTTGCACACCTGTACAAATTGGTTTGTACATTCATACACAACAGTTTGAACGCACGTGTAACAACTCTATACATGGTTTTGGCCAAACAATTTCATAAAGGTTGCCCAAATTGATGAAAAAGTGTTCTTTTGGAAAGCTTTAAAGGTTTTCTTTAATAATTCCCCTAAAAACTCACTTCTTTGACCGTTTTAAACACTAAGGAGATCCCCTAAATCTGGCATTTTATGGTATATTTAAGTACGTACACTGAAGGTAATATAAAAAGTCTACTTTTGATTTAATATTTGCCAATATAAGGTTTGTACATTTATATTTAGGCATGTATAATTTCCATTTTACACTTATTTATGAACTTTTCTATTATCATATCTGTATTTAGATTTAGGTTTTGAAACCATTCTAAAAAAGTATTTTGGTTGTGTGGTAGAAATAAATAAAATTTGTTATGTTAATGTCCTTTTTTATGATTTACTATGATTTTCTCTCTTTCTTTTTTTAAAAAGGTTATTTTTTAAAATAATTTTTTAGTATTTTAAGGATCCTTTTTATCCTTTTATAGACCCCATTTTGTTGATAAGGTCATTATTTAAAAGGGAGGGAAAAAGTCACGTACAGGACTGCAAGTGATTCACAGCCCAAAAAATGAAGATTTTCTTTTCTTTTAAATTGGTTGAATATACCATATGTCATTCAATGCACACTTGTGTATTTTTTAACATATGCTAAAACTTCATAAAGGTTGGCCAAATTGATTGACCTTTTTTTTGATTGCTAAAGGAAAATGCCACAAAAATATTTATATTAAATAATTTGGACTTTCCCTATTAATAAAAATGTACCAATGTTCTACTTTTTGGCACTAAAGCTCCTATGTAAATATCCAGCTTTTAACAAAGTAAAAAATTTCATACATAATTAGACAATACTAGACATTTGTTAATAAAATTTAGACTAGCAAGTCATTCTCTTTAAAAGCTCACAATGAAATGCTTTTTCACAAATTTGTATGCAAAGACCAATGTCCTCATGAAAGGGGTCATAATGAATTGCCCGATTTATGGATATTTATCTTATGGATGATTTTGTATTTTATGCCTTGGCTTACGACTTTTTTATATGCTTAGGTGTTCCTCTAATTTATTATGCTATGCTCTTGCATGTAAGAAAAAGAGATAACTCAATTAATCTAAAAGCTATTATGTCACATCTACAAAAGGTTTAAATTAATGTTTGAAGTTCCAAACTCTCTATGGATTTTTGGCCCCAAAAGGTTAAGACACCATTTTCCAATATTTTATTAGGTGGCAACTCTTTATATCAGCCTTGTGGTGCTTAACAAAGCTGCTTATCGATGATCGATCATCAATGATGGAATAGGAACACCTCGAGATGATGTCTCATGCCTTTGTGAAGCTCAAAAATTGGCAAATCGAGTTGATTTCAATGACCATCATAAAGCAACCAGTTGGCATTAGTATGGAAACTTTAACCTTTTTGGACCCTAAAAGTGGGACCAAATTTCCAAGGCAAGGGTGAGGTAATCTATGACCTGAAGGTTACTTAAGGGAAATGATGACAAGTCTCAACCTCATTGCGTGACAAATAAAGTGGCGAAAGGTTTTTTGAGGTGGAGGCCGTCACGGTGGTGATTCTATTAGGGATGTTTTTGAGGCTTCACTCTAAAAGTACTTTTGATTCATGTGACATAAGTAGGCTTTTAATTAAGAAATTTTTTGTCTTTTCAAAATCTACATTACAATCATGCCAGATCTTAAAAATAAGTTAGACATCCCTTTTTATGATCACATGTGTGGGAGGAATAAAGTGGAGAGAAATCTTACGTGTAGTTATCGATGCTGCATATCATGATCACGCATCTATATATGCTCATGCATTATGTTGACAACCTTGTTTTGATAGCCATAATAGATTTGACATCGACCAAGTGGTTTTAGGGTTTCGACAGTCATTTTGTTAGAAGATTATTTTTAGAACAGACAAAAGAGGTGGTATTTAATCTGAGTTCAGAACAATAGTTTGAATTTGATATTGGGGCTACACTAGATTATTTGTAAGATTATTCAAAAAGGGAGGTAAGTTATGAGCCTACCGCACCTGTCAGGACCCAACATAGGCCCTAGGAATATCCATAAGTGTTATAACAGTATTAAGGTTTATTTATGTTTTATTGTTTAATGTATTATAAGTTAAAACCTAAAGGACAAATGTTTTATTGGAAGAGGATATAATAGTAATTTTATATCAAGACATATATGTGTATAATTAGAACAAAAATATGATTTAGTGTTTAATTGTAATAAAGGAAACGAAGTTGGGGTGAAAATATGAAATAAGAAAGAGAAGGTCTTATGGGCCATAGGATGAGGTCATCTTCTACTTAAAACCCTATAGAAATTTAGTATAAAAAGGAAGAAGGGATTTGAGAGTGGGAGATGGAGGCCAACCATTTCCAAAAAAAAAAAAAGAAAAAATCACTCTTCTCTTCTCTCTTAAAAAATCTGCCATTTTTACTCCTCTCTTTAGAAGAAACTAATCTCTCCATCCCATAGAGCACTTTGAACTTCTGTCATTTCATATGTGAAGAGAGTTTGATGAAAGATGTCTTCATAAAGAGAAGATAAAAAGGACAAGGAAGAAAAAGTAGAGAGAAAAAGAATTTGAAGAAAGTGTTTTTGGAGTTGCATGTTAGGTTTGGGAACTTATATCACCTTGCATGTGTTTGGTTTAAGATGAATTGAAATGGTATTGTTTAATAGCTGGGTTAATTAGATAGAAAATGGTTCTGCATGTGTTCATTTTAAGGTTTTATTAAATCAAGGAAGTTGACTTTGCTTAATAACAAAGTTATAGAAAAGAAATTTAAGTAATTTTAATTGGAAAGTAAGAATAAGTTCATATATCTAATTTTCCCTTTTAAAGGTTCATGATTAGTTCTATCTTCAAGATGATTTTAACTAAAGCTAAAATTTATTAAAGTGATAGTCATTTTTCCCATTTAGAGCATGATACTATATTTTACTAAGATTTAAGAATTTAGAGTTTAAATAAGATGATTTTTAGTTGTTTGATAATTAAATGTATGAAAAAACATAGTATTAGAAGTAATTTGCACATAAAACAATTCTTGTTAAGGTGTTGGGGACATCCAAGTCCATTACAAAATTGTCCAGTTGAGAATTTCTTAGGCAAATTGATTTACCCAATAGAGACCATTTGCTCTAAGCTATGTAAACCCTTTTATTTTAAAGAAAAAGATAGGTACATGGCAGAGATAGATTGGTCTCAGCCATGTACACCCTTTTGTATCGAGACTGATTTGTTGTACACTGTAGAGACAAACTGGTCTCAGTTGTGTACACCATTCTGTACTAAAGATAAGTAATAACACAAGGTAGAAACCATTTTGTCTCCACTGTATGCCTCCCTTATTTTGCTTTACACATGATATTTCAATGCTAAAATGTTACCCATGAATGTTTATATGATTTTAAAGTAATTTGGACAAGAAAATGAAAGCATATTAGGTTATTGAGTTACATGCAAGAATTATAGTACTTTATTATATATCACAAGCATTGAAACTAAATCTAATATGTCTATTTATATGACTTATAAATGAATATATATGACTATAGATGTTTAATTGGAATAGTATAATTATGTATAAATGCCTATACCTTTATGAATGGACATGATTAAGATGTTTGTAATGGGATAGTACATATGTGCCTGAATGATTATACACTTAAAAATATAAATGATTGATATTGATTTCTTGGAAATCCTGATATGTTCATAGTCTGAAATGTCAATTTCACGTGTACAAAAGATGTAATGAGAATTACAAGGGTATATGATTATGTTTAGACATGAATAAAGTATAAACATGTATGAATGGGTATCGACCTTGAAATGGGAGTGACATGTATATTTGAATAACTTTATTTGTTATATTATTTTGATTATATGTGAATAATATGCTAATCTATTTTGGACATGTAAATGTGTGTTTAAATATAAAGATGCATAGAATTTGTACATAGTGAATTGTATAGATATGCACTTATGAAATGATATATATATATATATATATATATATATATATATATATATATATATATATATATATATATATATATAGTTCTTGTGAACATATCATGCAAGTAAGATAGTGAAGTGTACAAGCATGAAAATAAAAGTATACTTAATATGGTTTCTAAATCACAGTGTATGCTTTGACGAAAAGTGAGATATAGATATGTATAAACATATCATTTAAATAAGGAAACCTAAATTAGCATGATGATAAATATCACTTTCATATACATATGATGAGTTACATGCCTTGGTATTGATTACAAGTACATATAGCTTATACTCAAATGTGTATATGCTATCATGCTCACATAATGTTTATACATGAACAGATATATAATACCATGCTCATAGTTATACGTATATGTATATGTGCATGTACATGATTGGAAAGAGAAAAGTAAAGAAAGTTAAAGTAAAGAGGTTAACATTACCTGAGTCTATTTTAAGGTTGTGGATAGATAGGTATACCTATAAAGGTATATTACAACTACCATAGTATGACTCATTTGGATCATAACATAGTCTCGATCCCATTTGGATCATAAATTTGACCTTGTTTGGGTTGTTAGCCGACCCTGTTTAGGTCCACTTGACCAATCCATAGTATCGATTTGACCCCATTTGGGTCCATAGTCTGATACCTTTGGGTATCCTTATTGTACCTTTGGGTACCATAGTATCACCTGTTATCCACTTCTTTAGAAAAAGTGCAGGCTTAATACATAATATAGAAAAACATCAAGTAAAACTAAAAAGAAAAAGAAACATGATAATTCTTAAATTGATCTAAATATTATTTTTATATGAATTTATGTATTTTATGTGGAAAATGTGATGTAGAATGAAGTTTTATTTTAAATATGTGGATATATTATTTTAATATCACATGTATATACTTTGGACTATAAGTTATATGCATATGAACTTGTGCATTATTGATGTCTCTCAATAATCATATTAACGAATACATATTCTCTATAGTCATATGGAACTTGCATGATATTGTTAAATGACGTGTGTGACTTCTTGCATATAAAAGCTTTTAAATCTTAAACTTGCAGCTTATGTAAACAAATGGATTTAATTCATGAATTTGATACAAGCTATTTTCCAATGTATTAATAAGCTACAAATGTACTTAAGAGATAAAGGAATGGCATAAGCAATGTACTCAGGAGGTTCCTGAGATGGATTCAATATATCAATCGATTCATTGCCAAGCATACTTCTATTTATGAGTCAATCTTTAAGCTTTTGAGAAAAGATCAACCAATTAAGTGGAATGATGACTTTCAAAAGGCCTTTGACACCATTAAGTAGTATCTATTGCACCTGCCAGTTCTGCAGCCACTAGGACCATCTAGGCATTTAATCCTATACTTGGCAATGGAATAGAACTCAATAGGAGCCATGTTGGCATAAGAAGATGAGGTCGGAGTAGAGTTTGTTGTGTATTATCTTAGTAAAAATTTTCTTTGATACCAGGAAAAGTATGTTGAGGTGGAAAAGATATGCTAAGTAGTAATATAGGCCTTTAAGAAACCAAGGCACTACTATCAATCTCACCAGATTTAGGCCATATCTAAGCATAAATGTACTTTGATGAAGGTGATATTGCAATACCAGTCTAAGGATGGAAAATGTACTTTGATGGTGCAACGAACAACAAATAAGCTAGAGCAAGGGTCATTCTTGTCATGCCAGATGGTGAAAAGCTTCCCCTAGCTAAGAAGTTAAGGTTCATCATGACTAATAATGGGGCTAAATATGAAGCTTATGGATATGGGATAAAGGCATTAATGGCCTTAGGTACTCGTAACATCAAGGTATTCGAAGACTCATCCTTACTAATCCACCAAGTGAGAGGAGAATGGTCAATCAAAGAAGAATGGCTGGTTCTATATGTCGATTATCTGAAGAGATTGAGTAATTAGTTTGACACATACACTTTCTAACATGTGCCTTAAGATGATAACCAATTAGCAAATGCCTTGGCAACCCTAGTGTCTGTGTGGGATAATCTAGATAGAGTAGTTATAAGACAAGTAGTTATAACAAGTTCAGCAAGGCCTTGCTTTGAAAATGAATAGATTGCAAGCATGGAAGAGACCAATAAGAAACCTTGGTACTATAACATCTAGAACTATCTAGAAATATTAGAATTTCCTAAAGAGGTAATAGAGAAAGGCAGAGAATCATTCAAAGTTTGTCAACCTAGTTTATGAGTATATATAGAGTCCTATACAAGAGGCAGGCAGATTAAATCTAGTTCAGGTGCTTGGAAGAGAAAAAGCCAAGAGGGTGATGGAGGAAACTCATAAAAGGATATATAGAGCTCATATGAATGAAATAACGCTAGCAAGAAAGATCATACACCAAGGATTTTTCTAGTATCTAATAATCAGGTTTAATTCCAAGCAAAAACGAGGCAGATGCTTTAAAAGTACAAGATTTAGGACCACAAGTCCTCCCTTTACTGTCCGCAAGGGAATAGGGCAGTGAAAGCTATGAATAAAAATCGAAAGAAGATCTTGGCTTAGATTGTGCGGACTTTTAGGGATAGGGTTAAAAAATTGCCGTTCCTAGGGTTGTTGGACTACAATTAAGACTTCAACAGGAGCCACACCTTTTTCTTAGTATACGAGACATAAGCAATGTTACAGTAGAAATCAAGTTACAATCGCTTAAGGTTGCCTTGAAAGCAAAGTTACTAGAGACTAAATATATATAGCATAGGTTGGCATAATTGAATCTGTTGAATGAGAATAAGATGGTGGCTTATTATTATAATTGGCTATATTAGAAAAGGTTGGTCTATGCATTTTGCAAGAAAATCAAAGGTCACCATTTAAAGGAAGGCGACTTGGTAGATCGGGAGTACCAGACTATGGAGAGAAATTTTGATCAAATTGGAAAAGGCCCTTCATGCTAAAGAAACTATTGTCAAAAGGGGCAACCACCCTCATCGATAGCGATGGAAATGAGTTTAAACAACCCATTAATGTTGATAGGTTGAAAAAGGTCCACAAAAAAAAAGAAGCCCCACAAGTCAAAATCTAAAAAAAGGTGGCCTTGCTTGAATTAGGCACCCCGCTTGGGCAAAAATTGAAAAAAGGCACCCTAGGCAAAAATTAAGGGATCAAGAGAAAATGTTCAATCAAGAAAACTTATAAGGGCTAATTAATAACGAAAAAGGGGTGCATTCAAGATTTCCCTTTCCTGAGATCAAATGGGATTCTGTACTTTTAAACTTAAGGTTGCATCATGATGATGATGATGATGATGATGATGATGATGATGATGATTATTATTATTATTATTATTATTATTATTATTATTATTATTATTATTATTATTATTATTATTATTATTATGCTATGTCTTCACATGAGAATGCACGAATAAACTAAGTCAAACAAATGATTAATGAAAAGTAAGCCTGTTTATTGATTGAAAACATTGAAACACTAAACACAAGCATAACACAAAATAATAATAATAAAACATAAAAAAACAAGGTCTTATATCTGCCCAAGTAGACACTTATTACACTCACTAAAATATATACAAAATGTGATAAAAAATGCCATTTATAGTCCTCTTCATCGCTCCTGCCTGTTCCATTATAGTGCCTCAACTAGAAAGCCTTATTGTTAACTGCTTCAATAACCCACTAACGGTACCTATTAGAAGTTATGAAGTCACATTAGGTAGTGAAAGGAATGTTTGCCTTCACAAGCGAGCAAACACCTTAAATAATCATGATAGCTTGAAATAAAAGAAATAGCCAATTCACCACCCTCAAAGAACAAGAGAGTTCGTATGATGTCTTGCTTTTCCCCAAATTGGTGGACACAATGAAAAGTTATATAGAAGGCGACCCTTTGAAGACCACAAAGTTAGATGCATTTAGACTGACCATCTTTGGTGATGTACTTTTTTATTATCCATGGTGCAATAAAGGCCACCCTGAAATCTGTAATGTTAGATAGCCACCCATTGCCCTCATCGATGGTGTTAAATTGGTATAACCTGGCAGATCTTAAAAGAAAAATAATGTATACCAAGGAATTAAATGAATGAAATGGTGATAAAAAGAGAGAGAGAAGATAGAGAAATGAAAAAAAAGAAAAAAAAGAGAGAAAAAGTTTTTTGGTTAAAGGAAATATACCTAGAGTAATAGAGGGTTGTAAGTAAAGTGCACATTGAGGTCCAATTTCAAAAATCCAAGCCTAATAGGGTTTCTACTAAGATGAACGAAAAAGGAGAAGGACCCATGCAAATCTTATAGACTATGTTAAAGAGCCTATAATCACCAACTAGACCATCCACACTGGTCATAACTAGGTAGTGTGCTATGCATATGAACAGGACAACACCAATGATGTGTGTCAGACAATTGGTGTACAAATATGGGTAGTTGAAAAGGATGTTTATAGTGAGGGGGTTATTATGGCCTATCATAGCTTGTACTTCTGAAGGCAAGATCCCTAAGGCTTTGGAGATGTCATCAAGATAGTTAAGCACAATATTTGGGATACAAGGTACAGTGCCCGAAGAAAAGGGTATGTTGTGAGGATTGCCACAAACTCTTTAACTAGAAGGCATAAATTAGACTCACTAAGATGAAACACATAAAATTGAGGATCCCAAAATTGAGCTACTGCCGAATGCAAGTTCTAGTCTATTGAAACCCTCCCAAGGGACTTTAAGTTAGAGTGAGGGGGACAAACCAGTTTGCCTAGGTATTAAGGTCATCTAGTGAAATAATAATGTTAACTTTTGAGTTAAATTCTTGTAAATAATAGTTATACATGTAAAAATACCATAATATAGGAAGATGACTTTGCCATGTGTGAGTGTGTGTTTGTACAATTATTTTTGTTGATAAATAGGACTGCAATAACTTAGAAAGATTAATAAAAGTCAAATGCTATGAAAAAATAGGATTTTTTAGGTTATTTACGTGGGATTGGACTGTTTTTGCATGGTTTTTAGTAGAAAACCACAAGAGTTCACTGTTCACGTGAGTTTCTACATGTATTTATGAGTGTACATTAGAGACTTTTCAAATTCTTCCATTTAATTCATGAAGGCCCATATAAAAGCCCTTGTATGCCCATATAAGAGCCTTTGCATGCCCGTATGCTATCTTATATGCCTGTGCAAAGCTGTGGGTGATAAAACCTAATAGTTCCCTTATTCTCCCTCTCTTTTACTTTCTCTCTCACATTTTTCTCCCATTACAGCACCTCTCTTTTGCCATTTTCTCATCTTTTTTAGTCACTTCCTTCGTGAATTTATTTGATATAACATCGGGTTACGATCTCATAATCATTAGTACACCATTATTTCGTATTTTCATTAGGTAAAACTCTAATTTCTATTCATGATCAAAAAAGGTACATTTTTAAAATTTCCTCTTATTTTTCACATTGAATGAGCCTAAAAGAAGTTGTAAATTGCTGCTAAATGTTGTTTGAGTGTAGGAGATGCATTTTTGTGGTTTCTTATGGTATGATCATGAACTATGTTGCTTATGAATAGGTTTTAGCTTGTATAAAACAAAAAAAAGGAATAAAATAATTTGTGATGGATGCAATAATCAAATGCCTCTTGTATTTTTGTGAATTATTTGTGTGTGATTGTGAGTAGGCATACACATAAGGGAAAAAGATGCATGTGCACCCATTAATAGATGAAACTTGATGTTAGGAAGTTAAAAGTGTGTAATAATGTATACAGAATAAGAGAGAGAGAGAAATAAAAAAGAATAAATAAAATAAATAATAATAATAATAATAATAATAATAATAATAATAATAATAATAATAATAATAATAATAATAATAATAAGTTATAGGCCAAATACATAAGTTGACACGCCAACTTGGTAGCGATTTTCATTTAGACACCTAAATTAATACGACAACAAAATAATCACCTCAACTCAAACAATAACATATCTTTAAACAACTATTGATGAAAGGATACAAAATTTAAGGTGCATGTATTTCAAACATGCTGATGTGGCAAATCAACCTGTGAGATAATGACACATGTCACAACCAGTCAAATAATTAGTCTTTCAAATTTATCGATGGAAAATTCTGTCGGTAACTTTTATAAATGATTTTTTTATGGGTAAGTTATGGGAAAGCTTATTACAATTACAATTAACAAAACTAAATGACTCTAAATCAAAGAACTTTGCAAGGCTTTTAATGTCCTTGATAATTAAACCAAGTCTGTCCAAAGTAGAAGAAAATAGATTAACCTAATCAACAACCATATTTAAATCTGATTTAACCACCAGCTTCCTCACTCTACAATCTTGACCAATATGAAAACCATATAATAGAGCTGAAGCTTTTGCTACTTCCAAATTCTATAAATTTTCCAATTTTTTACTATTAGAAATACTTGTCCATGACAATCTCGCACCATTGCACCCTAGCCTCCAGTAAAAGAAGAATATTTAAAAGCAGCATCCACATTGATTTAAATCACAAGCAGGCAGCAACCAATGACAAGATGCATCACCAACCACACTAAATCTTTATGATCTATTATAAAAATCAGCCATTTTCTCCTGAAGTGAGTTTGCTAAATTCGAAAAACTAAAACCTTTCTCACCATGCTACAAAAGATTATGATTAAACCATAATAACTGGACCCACAGCTAGAACACACAAAATTACCCTTAAGAGCGTACACAACCTAGCTCTAAAATCAGGTCCCCTATAGAGATTGACATAGATGCTAACACAGCAGAACCCATATCTGACTGTAACCAGAATTCCTAACTAAAATCACAACCTCAAAAATATGCATATTTGATTCCCAATCTTCCTTGCAAAATACATAAAGAGTCCAACCTCACTCACCTATGTTGTTCCCTTTCAGCACTATTATTTCTACCTCCCTCTATCAGCCACTGGTGAATCCTACCTCTCTCTCTCTCCGACACATGATGTCATGGAATAATAACCCTTGTCTTTTTTATTTTTGCATTTCTCACTCTCTCAATCTATCTTTCTAATTCACCAATCTGTCAAACACCGAAGCTTGTCACCCTCTTCCAATATGAGCAGCGACTGGAGATGGAAGCTTGGCTATTAGAGAAACCAGATTGGAAAGGAAAGTGAAAAAAATATATGTTAATTTGTGTGGGAAAAATGGATTTCATGCATTTTACCCTATTAATCCCCCTTAAATCTATATTTTACATATTGATTTAGATTATTTAGCTTAGGATCTATATCCGTAACATGAATTGGTGATGAGTCAAGTTCCAGTTTGGACTCTTATTTTAGTGCTGCTTCTTCTTCTTAGGTTCAGGTATAGAATTTGATTGTGGTTGATGTTGAGGTACTAGCGTTGGGTCTAATTCTGATTTTGAATTCTTTAAAGCTCCATTTTGCAATTTGGCCTCTTCGACGGTAGAAGTAGACATTGTAAAGGGTTAAAGGTTTAGCAAAATTAAGAATCTAAGGAAGGGCTTCACTGTTGAGTGAAGAAGAAAAGACTTTTATTCAAAAATGATTTTGCTAAAGAAAAGCTTTCTGCATGTGAGAAGGAATAATGGCTCATAAATATGTCTTGATCTGAGTTGAGGTGTTTATATAAGCAATGTATAAATTAAGGTGTTTAAATGAAAATCATTGCCAAGTTGGAGTGTCAATTTATGTATTTTACCTAAGATATATATGTATAATAAAAAGAAATACATATATAATAAATAAATAAATAAATAAAGTAATAATAATGATAATAAGATGTGGATATATATGTATATGTATTCTATCTCTTGGATTATTAGCAAGATTACTAGATGTTTGGTAGTGAGTTAGGAAGATATATGTGTTGTTTATTTGTAGGCCCTTTACGTGTGTCTTTTGTGTGGGTCTGGCCTGAGGTTCTTAGGTTGAAATGTTGCCGAAATTTATATGTATATGGTGTCCTTTTGCAAGGAAAATCCGTTTAGACCATATCAATTGATTATGTGATTTTCTTTTAAAGAATATGGACCCTGTACAATAGGCATCAGGTTGGATAAAACCTCAGTAAGCTAGTCATTACTTAGCCCTTACTAAAGTCCATATGGCACCTAGCCACTTTATGTCCAAAGGACTATTAAAAACTTTGGGTTTGCTTAGAGAGGCTGACCAATTATTAGCTCAGGTCAGGTGGATGGAGTTCTTCGTTATGGCCTATATGACATACCCAGAGATGACCCGACAGTTCTTGACTATCTACTGCTATGCTGGATAGTAAAGGCTAAATGATGATCCAAACATCATCACAGTCCATATCCTAAGCCCCTCTGTTTCCATGATATGTAGATGCTTTATCGACATCTTGGGGTTATCGATGGAGGATGATATGATTCACTTGGACTGGTCTATCATGCCATACATGTGGGAGGCCATAGTATGACCTTGTTTACCTTACATCCAGAGGAGGGTAGAGTCCACCATGTTGAGATCCTAGTTTTTTAGGTATCTACAGAGATTATCGTCATGCTTTTACTTGGGTAAGACCGGCCGTGAATGTTGCCAAGATATATAGCCTATAGGCAATGACTGCTATTCAGAGAGTAAACCTAAGCCATGTCATCTTGGAGCACCTAAGGAGAGTCTAGCACTAGCCAAGATAAGAGATGGTTATTGGTAGATTTATCACCCATTTGCTACTGGCTGAGGGTATGCCTAAGCAGATAATAGGCCCACCAGCTGGGGAAAACATTTATTTGGATCGAGTTGCAACATATAACATATATATGGCCAAGTAGGACGACCATGCACTATAAGAGTTTAGGTTAATTACCTTGAGGTAGATGGATAAGGCATTCCACCTAGGTTGGAGGAGTAGCCTCAATAGCTAAGATGAGTAAGAGCCACCAATAGATTAGTAAATGGAGGATGAGCTGGACTCAGGACTCAGAGAGGATGATGAGCTCCATTTTACTAACTATTTTACAAGTGAGGTAGCCCACTTGGAGAAGGATGAGTAGTACCTAGCATAACAGTTCCCCACCTTCCATCAGGACATGCTCTTATAAGATCATAGACATCCCAAGATGTCATCCTTAGTGGCACCACCACCTACTTAACCTACAACATCCACGATCCCTTCAGAGGCTATATTGTAGGGACATCAATGCATAAAAGGCTGCCCAAGTTCCCATGATTGCAAACACCTACTAGATTTGCAAGGATCAGGCACACTTTAGATAGGAGCAACTTCAATTCTAGAAAACCCACCAGAAAGGGTGGGAAGAGATCCAGGCTTAACTGTGCCATTTTGATGCCACCTTAGCTAACAACCTAAAATGGGTAGAGTAGATAGATGTGAACATCTAAAAGTTGATTGAGAGGGTCACATCAGCAGTGGCTGAGTTGGATGCCTTAAAGAAAAAGATCATTAAGGCATGGGATGAGGTAGAGAAAAGGATAGAGTGATTTGACAATGATCTCCAGGGATGCCTTGCACACTTTGAAGGGACTATCCAGTAGAATTTCAACAGCTAGGTGATAGAGTTTACGAGCATGCACAGGGAGATAAGATAGCTCATAGGTTATCTTGGGGAGATTTTGCACCCCATCTTAGTGGACCCTAAAGGCTCTGTTTATCCCCTTAGTCCATCAGGCGGAGCAGGCCATAAGGCTACCAATTCATCACTCGAGTACACCTAGTGCTCCCCTATATTGAGGCATGTTAGTGTAAGCCCTAGCCCCAATGCATTGTAATAAAACACTTTGAATTAATAAAATGAGGCATTTGTTTTATCTTTTGTATTCCTATGCATATCAATTGATAGAACTATCCAAGAATGTCGTTTCGGTTTAAGTTATCATGTGTAAGGCACATGGTTGTAAGACCTTGAAACAAATGAGACTTCATTCTAAACATCCCTAGTCAGTCATTGTTATGGGAATAACAATGAATTAAGACTAGTATGCTCTCTCTGATAATATGAGGTCTATCTTACGGATCATTAGGACAAGAGTGTCAATCAAAGATCATAGATACATGTTAAAGAACATGGTATCTGGATACGATCTGCTCATGAGAACACTACATGGTACAAGTCATAAGTGTTTCTCATATGCAAGTTTTGTATCGGAGTTCTTAGACCTAAAATCTCTATGAAACTCTTTATGAATTACTGTGTACTTTGACATACACCTAACGTGCTTGTAACAGAGTGACAAGTATGGGTATGATTGGGTATGCATTGATTCATGTTAGAGAGCATGAGAGAAGTGAAGGGATTACCCCTCTCGATAAGAGAGAAAATATCATCGGCCACTTGATCAGTGAACTGAGAAGTGTATGGCCATACCAAGATGAAATAATGAGTAATCATTATTTATCTGAGAGTTCAGTGTCATTGGAATATAAAGAAAGGAATTAATATATATATATAAGATGACTAGTTCTATGCCTTATATTAATTCTGATAATTATGGGTAAGGGACAATGCAAAATTACATTAGGACACTAAATACCATATGCATTTTCATTTAATTTGAAATGCTATAATATCTTGCTAGAGAATATATATAACCTTTGAATTAATTTATTAGTTCATTGCCAATATTAAATGGACCTATAGGATCGCACGCAGAGCATCTGTTTTAGGCAAATCTGTAAAAACAGTTTTTTTACATAAAACAACAAAACTGTCAAGGTGCGATTTTGCCTAAAACAGCTAGCTGTTTTTAGGCAAATCTATCAAACAAGTTTTTTGCCTAAAATAGCTAGCTGTTTTAGGCAAATATGTTAACAGTTGTTACACGAGAAAAATTTATTGGCATATGCTAGTTTTAATTTCAATTAATTAATTATCTATGTATAATTAAGTTAATTGAGTATTAAATTTTAAAGTGTATTTAATCAAAATATAATACTTGAGAGGGAATTAATGTGGCCAAAATTCGGCAACCAATTAATTCCAAAATAAGTTTATTTTGATTAAATGACTAATGCTATTTAAATTTGAAACCTAATAGAGTTTGAATTAATTTAAATCACTTAATTAGGAAGTGATGGAGGCTGAATATATTCCTAATTCTAAGGGATTTTGGTATGACCTATCTTTCCTAAATTAATGATATAAATTAATTAATTCTATTTTTGACAAGGTGAACAATTTTTCTCTTTTGGCCGAAATACACAAGGGAAAGAATACTTTCTTGATTTCTTGTGTTCTTGGCATTAATATCACCTAAAAGAAGTGAAAGATAAAGTCTTGTAGCTTCAAACCATTGCCTTTACACAATACTTTAAAAGAGAGCTAGCAATCTCTATTTTAAGCCATCTTTGCAAGTGTGTGTGTGAGAATAGAGGGAGTGGCATAAAAGGCTGTTCCTTGGCATTGGTGATCAAGATCTAAGGTGGATAAAGTCATCTTAGTTGCTGGTCATCACCAAATTCAAGATTTAAAAGGCATCAAAAGTTGTAAGTTGTAAAAACCCTAAAATTGCATGTTTCGATTCTTGTTATGGAATTGTTTGGCATGTATGATTGTTTTTCATCATTTTTTCGCTACACGATTGCCATGAACATATCATGTCATATTCCATCAAGGCATCGCTCACGTTTACCATTAGAGAGACCCACTGACTACACATCGGGCTTTTAGATAGACATTTAGGGAGTTTCCTATCATATGACCATTACATACACTCTTTGCCAACTTCAAACATTTGTTTTTGTTTTATTTTGGATGGTATTGTTTTACCTCATTTCTTTGCTTTACATTTTTTTAGAAATGACATTTTGTGACTTTCTCTAACAAGTATGCATACAATGTGTAATGTACATCTTATTCACATTCCACTTGTTTTTCGCTAGCCTGAAAAGAAAATAAAGATAATATATATACAATGACATAAACAAGGTTCCAGTAGTCTATTATGAATCATATTTATTTAATGAATTTCCTGCAACAACATCATTATTGCATGTAGGGGGTAACTATATCTGCCAAGTCAATTGACCTTCACCAACATGATGGCACTCTTTCAACTACAGAGGGAAAGTGGCCATACACTTGGCTTAAGCTTGGCTCAAGTCCCAAGCACCCTAGCACAAAAGAAATTTCTCTAAACATCCTCAATGGGAGAATAAATTGGTTTAAGTTCCAAACACCCCTAGCAATTCAAAATGTTTTAAGGACACAAAAGTAATTTTTAAGAAACATCCCTATTGGAAGATTTTTCTTGCTACATATCCCTAGTAGATTGCCTCCTAAGAGTTTTTAACGAACTACTTCTTGAGCTTCACATACATCCCTCACGAGTCAACATGCTAATAAAAGGACATCAACCACTACACTTTCCAAATCCTTTAAATCAAAAGTATAACCATGATAATAGGGTTTGCTTTTTTGAATGAGGTATAGCTGCAGATGTGGAATTGCCTTCAAGTAAAGGCAAAAACACAAAAGTGCAATTGCCTTCAAATTAAAGCACAGCCATAGTAGCGAGGTTTGAAACTTACCGTGGTATAGCTACAGAAGTGGAATTGTTTTCAGTTGAAGGCATAGCCACAGAAGCAGAATTGCCTTTAAATAAAAAAGCATAGCCATAACAATGAGGTTCTCTTTTTCAATCGAGATATAGCCAGAAAAGTGGAATTGCTTTTAGGTCAAGTTATAGTTGTAGAAGTAGAATTGCCTTCAAATTAAAAGCACATCCACAACAGTGAGGTTTGCTCTTGACCAAGGATAACAGTAAAAGTGGAATCTCCTTCAGTTTAATCCATAGCCACAAAAATAAAATCGCCTTCAAATCAAAAGCATAACCATAACAATAAGGTTCGCTTCCAACTAAGGTATAGGCATATAAGTTGAATCACCTTTATGTCAAGTATCTTAGGAGGCCTAAATCCCTTTAGGGGGCATCAAAGTAACAAATCAGTAATTGGAATTATGACATGCCAGCAAGTTGGTATTGATAACTTCGTCCACCACCAATTCACAAAGGCCTCTTAAGAGTCGAAGGGATATTGCATGGTTCTAGACACTGCCAAAAAATTGGCATCGATCACTCCATCCACCAACGTTATAAAACTTCTTAAGAAGTAAGCAAGGCCGCCCTTTCTAGTAAGTGTCTCGCTGCTTTCAGTCTAAACTTTGCCCCACCTAGGCACCTTGTGTACTAGTTTAGCAAAAGTTGGAGGCAACTGTAGATATTAGGTCCTAAGGAGGCTTTGTTAGGGTTACCTAATGAGGAAGAATGCTCTTTAAAAGATGATGGACCGAGGATTCATAGATCTTTTCATGTCAAAAAGCTTTTCTAAAAATGTTTTAGTGCATTGCAAGTCTATTTTGAGTGACTCAAGGAGGCAAAGGGGTCAAATAATAAAGAACATTCCCAAAAATGCACTTAAAGGGGCATTTTTAGCAATTTTAAGGTTTGTGCACCGATGCAAACTGGGAATTTTTGCATTATTAGTCTATTTGTCAACTTGTTGACATTTTTCGAACACCTATACAAACTACCTTACATGACTATACAAGCTAGGGAATGTGCTTTTTCTATCACAAATTGGTAACTTGACTGACCCACTTAATTTGCACACTCATGCAACCAAAAACTTCTGAATTCCTAGCTTTAAATTGCCAATTTGTTTAACCTACTTGAGTTGCACATCTATGCAAATCTGGGTTGCACACCTGTACAACACCTTTATATATAATTTTGGCTAAGTAAATTCATAAAGGTTGGCCAAGTTAATGAAAAAGTGTTCTTTTGGAAGCTTCTAAAGGTTTTCTTCAATAATTTCCCAGAAAACTCACCTTTTTTTATCATTTTAGCGTGGAAGAGATCCCAAAATCTAGTATTCTATTGTCTACTTGAGTAAATAAATTGAAGATAATATAAAAAAGTCTCCTTTTGATTTAATCTTTGCTAATATAAGATATATTTAGGCACTGTAATTTCAATTTTACACTTATTTATAAACTTTACTATTATCATTATTTGTGTTTAGATTTCGATTGTGAAGCCTTTCTTAAAGAGTATTTTTCTATGTGGTAAAAATAAATAAGACTATTTTATTATTACCCTTTTTATAATTTATCCTTATTTTGTCTCTTTAAAAAGAAGTTATTTTGAAAATAATTTTTTAACATTTTTAGGGTAGTGATGCACAACGAAAAATAAAAATTTTCTGATGGATAATGATGCTAGCCAAAAATAAAAATTTTCTTCTCTTTTAAACTGGTTAAGTCGACCTTATGTAATTTAATGCATACTCATGCATTCTTTAATAAATGCTCAAAATTTATTTTCTTTATTTTTTTTATTTCGTGTCATTTTAATTTATTCTTTGTTTGTTAGTATCATTATTTTTATTATTGTTATTATTATTACTATTTTCATCTTGTCACGAATAATCCATTGGTGAGTGTAGTTGGGATAACGATGTAGGTAAGTCTATGTCTCCTTTCTTTTATTTTGAAAAGGCCTTTTAAATCACTTAGGAAAATGCAATAAAAATATTTATATTAAATAATTTGGACTTTCCTACTAATAAAATCAGACCAATGTCCTTTTTTTTACCTTAAAGCTCACGTGTAAATATCTAACTTTTAACAAAGTAAAAGATTTGTACATAATTAGACAACACAAGATATTTCTTAATAAAACCTAGACTAGCAAGTCCTTGTCTTTAAAAGCTCACAATGAAACACTTCTTTGTAAATTTACATGTGAGGACTAATGTCCTCATCAAAAGGCTTATAATGAATTGCCCAATTTATAGATGTTTATCTCGTGGATGATTTTGTACTTTATGCCTTGATTTTAGGTTTCTTATGTTCTTAGTTACACTTTTAATTTATTATGCTATGGTCTTGCATGTACAAAAAGAGATAACACAATTAATCTAAAAGCCATTATGTCACATCTATCATAGTGATGGTGATTTATTTGAACCCTTAGTCTCACTAGACTGCGTATAGGATAAGTAGGGTATCGTTCCAAAGGGAACAGGATAAATTTTGTATTGAAACCACAAAGAGTAGATGGATAGGTAACGAATAAAATGAATATTATGTATTTAATTAAATATCTAAACTACTTTGCATATATTAAATCAAATTGGATTAAAGATAACTTAAATGATGGTATGAATATATATTGTAAATAAGAGAAGCAATTCATTTAAGAACAAGATCAAGTAATTGTATGGATGAAGTGACTGGAGAATTTAGCCAAGATTATTTAAAGCAACTCTCATTGTCAATAAAGATTTTTTCATTTAGAGTCTATAAGCACTCTCGTGTCATTAAAGAGATAAACAAAAATTATGAAGCTCTATGCCAATTCTTTAACCCCTCAAAGTGAATTCCTTATCTCTAAGTGAATTCAATGCTTCAAGTACATTCATTTATTTTTCCATCAAAGAATTCCAACGTTCGTTGCGAACAAATTGACTAACATGCCAAATATGGTGGCCAATCCATAGCAAATCAAAGCACAAAAATGGATGTAAATCATACTTCATTCATAATAAGAATAATAAACATATCTTAAACAAATACTAGTACATATTTATAATGTACAAAGGAAACTAGACAAATACATATTTAAATTTAAGATAAACAAAAGAAAGAAAATTATCTTTTGTTCTTTTGGCTATGTCCCTTTGCCATCTTCTAGTAAAAATTAAGTAAAAATATTTATCCAAAATAATAATTGTAATTCTAAAAGCTAAACATTGATCGGTCCCCCCTTTTCTCTAGTTAATGCCATCCATATTTATAGAGGGAATAACTCTATAAACATGTCTGTTCATAATGGTTGTCAATGTTAAAAGTTGCCATGAAAAGTCATGATGGTTGGTTGAGACGTATGCTGAAGAATTGTATTGCTTGAAAAACATGTGTCATTATCGACTCTTGAATGCCTTCACGAGTTGTGAACTCCCTCAGATTTTCCCCACTCGTGAATAGCCTCCAACTCGTGAAGATTGGCTTCTTTACCTACCGAGTCATGAATGCCTTCACGACTCGTGAATGCCTTCATGACTCGTGAATGTGTTCCCTCAGTATCACTCGTGAGCACCTTCACGTCTCATGCATCATTGTCCGAGTCGTGAACCTCTTCACGACTCATGAATATCCTTTGTTTCATTCACAATTCCTTAAATTACTTCATGTTTGCACCAACTTTGACCTAAAACACAAATATACACATAAACTAAACATAAACATATAAAATACACAAAATAGTACACACTTAGCTACTTAAATAAAAGAAAAACACACTAAATAATAGACATTTTACATGGCATCAAATTCCCCCACACTTAAACCTTGCTTGTCCTCAAGCAAGAGAAGAATGAGAAAATTTAATTCCAAGTTAAACTAAGTAAGTTAGACTATAAAGCATTGCTCAATATTCAATTTAATCAAGATTGAAATGAAGTCAAATACCTTAAACACAAAATATCAGTAAATCAAATCTTAAAACATGTATTCTAAGTTACCAAGTCACCTAAGTTTACTAAACCCAACATCAAGATAATAAAGTCTCAAAATTAACCATGCTCAAGAGAGAATATTGATTATAAAACTTGAGATTCTAAGACTATAATTGCCTTTTAGGACAATTTGCAAGCACACATACCTTTAAACCAATCCCATAGCAATTTTAGATTGCATTTTTTTTCTTTTAGCATGGGAATTCTTTAAAGCTTTATCCCATGTACTTAGAGTAGCAAGAAAATGTATTAATGGGTGCGTTTTATGCTCTATCCCATACTTTATTAAACTTTTAAGTATACATCTTTCTTTGTTTATTTTATTTCATTATTTATTTTCTTTTTGCTAGCCCTCATCCATTATTGAAAGGTAAAGGTAAGTATTATGGCTATAGTTTCTATGAGGCAACAAAAATCCAAAAATCTTAAACTAAATGAGCATATTCTAACTTTAAAGCATAGTTAGTAACTTGAAAACATAATACACATGCCAAAAGCCTTGAAAAACTAATCAAATGAGCATAAAAGGCAAATGAGTCTTCATAACAACCTATATTATATACAACATGAGCAATACTTATAATAAAACTTACAAAAAAGTTTAATCTAAATGAAGAAAAAGACACACAACAAAAACATCACATACACTCCCCCACACTTAGAACAAACATTGTCCTCAATGTGAAGAAACAAAACAAAAACATAAAGAAAAAGAAATAAACTAAATGATAGAGGAAAGAAAACTCCCCTGAAGATCATGGTGAAGGCGGAAGAGAGGGCACCATAGAGCCCACTTGGGCAATGAAGGTATCCACCTTGTGCTTAAGGCAGCGTTGACGGCGAACCAAATTTGATGTAACTTGCTCCAAAGATTGTAATTGATGCTGAATGGTGGATTGATTATGCAGCAATTGGGTGAATATGGATTGAGTCGTAGGTTATCCAACAACAAGTGAAACAACAACTTCTTTACTAGGGACATCAGCCATGATATCATCATGATGCTCTTGCTCCTCTTGTATTGGCTCATCAAAAGTGCTCTCCATAGCAGCTTCTTGTGGAATGGATGGTCCTGCAAGATTCTTCCAACAAGATCATGAAAGTGGGGGAATAAATTGAAAGGAATTATTGACAATTTCACCCCGAACAAAAAGATGTTTGGAAAAATATAAACATGGAAGGACAGGATCATAAGTGTGTAAATCAATATCAAAACCTCTAGTAATAGCAGATATGACATGTCCATGGGTGATAGAAGACTCTGGATGACCAACACATTGCAATAATTGATTAAAAATCCAATAAGACCAACAAATAGATTTTCGCGTATGCACACACCACATCAAAAACAACTCATAATGAGACACTCTATTGAACTCAGGCTTGTTAAAAACAACAGAAGCCAATATCTTATGCAAAATCCAATATTTCAAATTTGTAACGAACATTGATTTAGCCTCTCTAGCCCTAAATGGTGTAGTCAATCTAGTCAGAAAATGCCAAAACTCATTAGGCCTATAAACCTTAGGCGGATCACATAATCTAGATTGTTTAAAGCCAAAAATGTGATGCATCATAAAATAAGTTAGTGTATAATCAATGCCATTCAAACGAAAGTCCACTAGCCTAGGATTTTTTGCATTCTCTTTCAAATTAGTATAAAACTCCAAGACCAAATCAATATAAAATTGTTCATATATATTAATAAAAAGCAATAAGCCACATTGAGATAGCATTTCATTCACTGCATCAAGCAATCCCACTTGTTTAAGGAGAGAGTCTGGAAAATACTTACATTGGGAAATTGCCCTATCCTTAAAAGCAAGGAAACGATTACCTTCATACACAGATAAAATGGGAAATAGAGCACCAAACTGTGTTAAGAGGCTTTCAGGCTCAGCTGCATCTGCCCCTTGCTGTTCCCTTGAAGTTGAAACATTATTGGTTCTCACCATAATGGAAAAAAGAAAGACAAAGAGAGAAAAAAAACAAGAAACATAAAGTGAAAGAGGAAAATGAGAAAGAGAAACACACAAATAGATGAGTAGTAGAGAGGAAAAATGAGTAAAGGAAAAGAAATGAAAGAAAAAGGTCAAAACCAACTAAGTGCAAGAGTGAAATAAAAGAAAGAACTGTGAAAGGAAAGAAAAGAGTAACTGCAGTATTTATAAAAAAATTAGGGGGAAGAGTGAAATAGTATGTTGTTTCACAAACCCTAGTTTTTGATTTGTAACCGTTTCCCCCTTTTGTTTTAAACGAATTAAAGGCAGTTAATTAAAATTAAAACCGCAAAGAATGAAGAAGTAAAATAATTAAGAAGTAAAGAAAGAAAGAAAAATAAATTAAGAAAGAAAAAGAGTTAAAATTCACGACTCAGTAAAATCGAGAACAGTGAATCACGAGTCGGAGAAAACTTCACAACTCATGAAGAACATCCTTTTTTGGGCACTAGTGAAAATATTCATGAGTCGGACATAGATTCACGACTCATGAAGAATTGGTGTAGAGCACATCTTCATGACACAAACACACCTTCATGACTCGTGCACTTCTCCATTCTGTGTCACTCGTGAAACCATTCTTGAGTAGATCTTGTGATGCATGACTCGGTAAGAACTTCATGACTCGTGAAGTGGTGCTTCTGGGACACTCGTGAACATCTTCATGAGTCGAATGTTACTCGTGAATGTGCCTAATGCTGCAAACTGTTCTGCAAAAATGATCACTCTAGATCCAAATGTTAAAAAGATAGAGGAAAAATAAGATAAGAAAAATGGAAATGATAAAAATACTTAAAACAAAACCAAGAATAAATCAAAGAACAAATAAAATCTAAAACTAAGGGAGCAATCCTAAATAAAAAGATTATTGTGCAATAGATGAATTTAATAAATTAACTGTTAAAATCACAAATACTTTGAGTATAAGATCATCACAAAAACTCTAATTACAAAGAATACAACAAACACAATATAAAAATTCATACATCAAATAACTAATGTATATCATATAATCCTAAAGCATCCACTTTTTTGAATCAATCAATAAAAATTTATTTAAACCGTTCCCTGGCCACGGTGCCAAAATCTGATGGAGATTTATTTGAGCCCTTAGTCTCATTAGACTACGTATAGGATGAGTAGGGTATCGTTCCAAAGGGAACGAGGTAAATTTTGTATTAAAGATTATATATTTAATTAAACCACAAAGAGTAGATGGATAGGTAACGAATAAAATAAAGATTATATATTTAATTAAATATCTAAACTACTTTGCATTTATTAAATCAAATTGGATTAAAGATAACTTAAATGATGGTATGAATATATATTATAAATAAGAGAAGCAATTCATTTAAGAACAAGATCAAGTAATTGTATGGATGAAGTGACTGGAGAATTTAACCAAGATTCTTTAAAGCAACTCTCGTTGTCAGTAAAGATGTTTTCATTTAAAGTCTATAAGCACTCTCGTGTCATTATAGAGATAAACAAAAATTGTGAAGCTCTATGCCAATTCTTTAACCCCTCAAAGTGAATTCCTTATCTCTAAGTGAATTCAATGCTTCAAGTACGTTCATTTGTTTTTCCATCAAAGAATTCCAACTCTCGTTGCGAACAAATTAACTAACATGCCAAATATGGTGGCCAATCATACATAGCAAATCAAAGCACACAAATGGATGTAAATCATACTTCATTCATAATAAGAATAATAAACATGTCTTAAACAAATACTAGTACATATTTATAATGTACAAAGGAAACTAGCCAAATATATATTTAAATTTAAGATAAACAAGAGAAAGAAAATTATCTCTTGTTCCTTTGGCTATGTCCCTTTGCCATCTTCTAGTAAAAATTAATTAAAAATATTTATCCAAAATAATAATTGTAATTCTAAAAAATAAACATTGATCGATCCCCCCTTTTCTCTAGTTAATGCCATCCATATTTATAGAGGGAATAACTTTATAAACATGTCTCATCATAATGGTTGTCAATGTTAAAAGTAGCCATGAAAAGTCATGATGGTTGGTTGAGAAAACGTATGCTAAAGAATTGCATCGCTTGAAAAACAGGTGTCATTATTGACTCGTGAATGCCTTCACAAGTCGTGAACTCCCTCAGATTTTCCCCACTCATGAATAGCCTCCGACTTGTGAAGATTGGCTTCTTTGCCTACAGAGTCATGAATGCCTTCACGACTCGTGAATGTGTCACCTCTGTATCACTTGTAAGCACCTTCACGTCTCGTGCATCTTTGTTCGAGTCATGAACCTCTTCATGACTTGTGAATATCCTCTGCTTCCTTCACAATTCCTTAAATTACTTCATGCTTGCACCAACTTTGACCTAAAACACAAATAAACACATAAACTAAACATAAACACATAAAATACACAAAATAGTACACACTTAGCTACTTAAATAAAAGAAAATACAAACTAAATAATAGACATTTTACATGGAATCACATAGGTATAAATAAATTTGAAGTTCTGAAATCTCTCTGGGTTTTTCACCTCATAAGGTCAGAACACCATTTCCTTGTGTTTTATTGGGTGGTGCCTTCTTATATTAGCCTTGTAGTGCCCAACAAAGATAATTATTAATGATTGATTATCAGTGATGGAATAGGGACACCTCGAGATGCTATCTTATGCCTTTATAAGGCTCAAGACTTTGTAAATTTGTTTGAGTTCTTTAACTATCGTGAAGTGACTAGTAGGCACGAGCATGAAAACCTTAGCCTATTTGAGCCCTAAAAGTAGGACTAAAATTTCAAGGTGAGGGTGAGGCAATTTGTGACCCAAAGGTTACTTAGGGGAATGGATGACAAGTCTTGACCTCATTGCTTAATGAACAAAGCGAGCGAAAGGTTTTTCAAGGCAACACGCATCACGTGTTCCATTATAAATCCAGTATTTTTTGAAATTAGGTTCATCTTAATAAAAAAAATCTATAACACTAAAATAAAATACTCAATTAACAACGAAAATTGTTGATTTTCCATTGCTATTCAAATTTAGCAATGGAAGGAGTGGTTGCAAATTTGATAGTTGCTATTTTTTAGTAACGAAATTGATTTTCATTGCTAAATTTATGAATGGAAATACTTTTATATTGGTAAATTTAGCAACGAAACTAGTAATTTCGTTGGTAAATTCAGCCACCATTATAAAAAAAATTTATCTTGTATTTTTTGTCGCTATTCCGTCACTAAAATATTATTATTTTTTATAGAAAATTATTATTAATTTTCAATGTCAACATTCCATTTCAATGTTAACATTTGATTATAAAAACTTATTGTCAACCAATAGAAAATACAATGAAAAAGATCTAACAGACAGTTTCTTGTTCACTAAGTGATCAAGAAGCCTTTTAGTGCACAACTACCTCAATAGAACAAAGATATAACTCTTTCAGATATATAAAAGTATGTTACGAGAACCAGGGAGTTACATTATATGTATTCTAGGAGTCAACACCAGGAGCACCCAATAAAGAAAATGATAAATGTAAAAATCAAGCTCATCTCAGATAACCAGAAGGTTCAGAGTCCTTACAATAAAAACAATTTAAATTAACCACATAATAAAGCATTTTAGAATCATACCCATCAGCATCATTTTAAAAAAAAACTATACATAACTGAACATCATGTTAAACAATTTAACCTTGAAATGCTTATAACCCACCAATGTAGGGCATTCTAAGCTAATCAGACTCTATACAGGTACAACAAATTACCAAATTTTTAGCTCCTGATGCCATAATTGCTGAATAAAATGAACATTACAACATTAGAGCTTACCTATCAAATAAACCACAAAATTGAAATGTCTATTTTCTACAACCTAATCATACATACAAACAAGAATTACTACATGCTTATTATATTTCTACCTTACAGGCAAGTTAGAGCGATATTTATACAAACTAGTTTCACATCATCTGTAGGCAAATTCAATCTATATTAGCAATGTTTGATTTCCTTTAGCAATTTTTATAAATCTATAACGAAAAAGGGCCTGAGGGAGGTTTCCTTTCCAAAAACCTTTTATTTCATCTTCTTTCCCTATCAGTGCGATAACCTGCAATTCATTTGATGAAATAGGAACTATTATAAAAAAATCAACAATGCAATTGGATGCAAGGGTCAAAATTAATCCTACTAGATTTTATTTGATAATTAAATTCATGAATCAAGGTTAAATTTGGTCGAAAATGAGCAATGGAGATTAGGTTCATGAATGTGAATACAAACTTCAAGTGAATAAAGATTTGAAAAATATCGATGAGAAGTTCCAATTCTAAGTACACAAATACTGAATTAATTATAAAATCTAAAATTGTTCCAAACATCCAGAAAGTGCAGAATACAACCATCCACAAGCCTCTATTTAAAGTAGGGACAAACTTTATTGGAGATTATTTAAACCCTTAGTCCTTCTAGACTGAGTATAGAATGAGTAGGGTATCATTCCAAAGGGAACATGGTAAATCTGGTATTGAAACCCCAAGAAGCATATGGATAGGCAACCAAAAATGAAGATTAAGTATATAACTAAGTTCTAAATCAATAAACATTTATTAAATCAAGTTGGATAAGGATGACTTAGTAATTAGTGTAAGATACATAGAAATAGAAAGGATAAGTCATTTAAGGACAAGTAAATAATTGAATAATTGAAGATGATCGGAGAATTTAACCAAAGATTCTTTCAAGCAATTCTCATGGTCATTAAAGATGTTCTTGCTTAGAGTCTATAAGCACTCTTATGTCATTATAGAGATAAATAAAAATTATGAAGCTTAATTCAAACTCTTTAATCCCTCAAAGAGAATTCCTCAATGTCACACTTAAGATGAAATCAATGCTTTGAGTAAATTCATTTGTCTTTCCATCGATAACTTCCAATTCTCATTGCAAATCAATTAACTAACATGCTAAATATGGTGGTCAAGCATACATAGCAAAACAATTACACAAATGGATTTAAATCATACTTCATTTATGATAAACATAAACTTGATCTTAAATAATGTCATTTCACATTTCTAATATACAAAGGAACTAGCAAAAATATACAATTGAATTAAACTTAAATAGGAGAATTGGAGAAAAATAAACTCCCTAAAAAATGTACTTTCTATTTAAACCTTCTAATGTATCTCTTGTTCCTTTGGCTTTGTTCCTTTATCATCATCTACTAAAAACTAAGTATAACAACTATATGAACATCAATTGTATATCAAAAAAAGAACTCCCTTTACAACTGTATAGTTAGTCCCTATTTATAGAGAAATTTACACCCCAAATCATGCCTCTTTAGAATAGATGTCATGGTGAAAAGTTGCCACGAAAATTCCTGATGAAAACAATTGGTGGTTGAGAAGAGGTGAGATGAAAAATTGTATTGCTTCAAAATTGGTGCCTGGACTGACTCGGATGACATTCAAAAGTTGTGTCCCTCATGCTTCTGTAACGAGTTGAATGCTTTTCACGACTGGTGTCTTCCTTTTTGCTTCACTTCTCGAGTCGTGCTTTCCTTCACGAGTTATGCTACCTTGTTCTTTGTAATGACTTATGCAAATATCATGAGTTGTATCTCTTCTTCTAGCTTCCCTTCACTACTTGGAAAAATTTGCCGACTCGGATAGCCTTGCTCTTTGTAACGACTCAAATTCTCTTCATAAGTCATGCTGCTTCTTTTTCCTCTTCATCATAAGTTGTGCTCTAGCTTGCTTCTTTAACTATTTCTTCTTCCTTTTAGACCAAACTTACCTGAAATACACAAAAACTAGACAAAAACACATAAAATATAAATAATTTAACCTACTAACTACCTAAAACAAAGAAAACATGCATCAAAAATATAGACTATTATATATGGTATCAAATTCCCCCACACTTAAACCTTGCTTCTCCTCAAGCAAGAGAAAAGGATGAAAGAATTCAATGCCAATAAAACCAAGTAAACTTTATTATAAAGCATTATTCATTATGCATATGTGATAGGATTGAAAAGTAATCAAACACCTTGAAGACTCAAAATACCAATGAATAAACTCTTAAAGCAAGTATTCAAAATTTAATAAGTCACCTAAACTTACTAATTCCAAAATAAAGAACATAAAGTCACAAAACTAAACATGCTTGAGGAAAGAATAATGATCATAAACCTTAAGATTCTAAAATTTTCAATTGCTTTTTAGGACAATTGTAAGCACACATACCCTTAAACAATCTCATGGTATTTTTAGACTTTATCGGTTTGTTTTTTCTTTTTTTTTGGAGAACACGGGTATACTTTTAGACTTTATTCCATTTATTTAAAATAGAAAGAGAATGTAGCATGGGTGCATTTTACACTCCATCCCATACTTTATTGGAAATTTTGGATATGTATCTTACATTGCTTTTTAGTTTTTTTTATCTTTAAGTCCTCATCCATTATTGAAGGCTTAAGGGTATGTTTTATAGCTATAGTCTCTATGAAGCAACTAAAAACTCTAAAACCTTAAACTAAATTAGCAATTCCTAACCTTAAAGCATAGTTAGTGAAGGGACTAAATAATCTAAAATTTTGAAAGGAGTGAAAAGAGATAACTTGAAAAACAAAAAACACATACTAAAAACTTTGAAAGACTAATAGGATGAGCATAAAAGGTAAATGATTTATCAAGACAACCTATATAACATGCAAAATAAATAATGCTTAATTGTAAAGCTACTAAAATGGTCTAGGAAAAAAAAGCAACATTTAAAACACATGCAACTAATCACATAGACAACACAAAAAAAAAATACAAAACATACTTAACATACTAGTTCCCCCACACTTAGAACAAATATTATCCTCAATGTGAAGAAATGAAATGAAAGACAAAGAAAATTAAAATAAAAAAAAGAAAAAGATAATAATAGAACTCCCCTAAATATCATGGTGTAGGTGGAGGAGAGAGGACTACATAGCTAGCCTATGCAATGAAGGTGTTAATCTTGTGCTCTATTATGTGTTGACGTTGAGCCAAGGAAGTTAGTTGATTTTGCATAGAGGACTGGTTTTACAAGATTTGGTCAAGCATGGTTGGAATGTCATAGGAGGAAAAACTTAGAATAGAAGAATATGGTGGACTAGCAGCATGAACATCAGCCATATCATCATCACTAGTCTCCTGCTTCTCCTGCTCATCATCATCAGTACTATCATCAACAATTGCATGGGGAACAGTAAAAGAACCTTAAAGATCCCTCCAACACGATCTTGAGTGATGTGGAATGGGCTAAAAAGCATTATTAATAACCTCACCATGAACAAAGAGCTGGTTAGTAAAATACACACGAGGAATAACTCGAGAATAACTACTAAGATTAATAGAACGAATTGTGAGCAATTATAGCTATAACATATCCATGAGTGACAGGAGCATCTTTTCTATCCACACATTGCAAAAGTTGGTTAAAGATTAGATATGACCAGTAAATAGATTTCTTATTATGGATACACGACATTAAGAAAAGCTCCTGATAAGAAACTCGATTAAATTCATTTTTGTTAAAAACCAAGGAAGCAAGAATCTTATACAAAATCCAATATTTCAAATCCTTAATAAATATAGATTTAGCATCCCTAGATTTAAATAGAGTTGTCAAACCAGTAAGAAATTGCCAAAAGTCATTTGAATGAAACTCATGAGGGGGATCACATAAACTAGTTTGCTTAAAACCAAATGCTTTATGCATGAAGAAATATGCTAGAGAATGATGCTCTCTATCTAAATGATAGTCTAAAAGCCCAAAATTTTCATCATTAGCTTTCAAGTAAGTATAAAACTTTAACATTAAATCAGCATGTGAGTGACCATGATTATGAATAAATGTTAACAATCCACATTAAGAAAGGATTTCATTAACAACATCTAACATACCAACCTATTGAAGGAGAGATTCCGAAAAATACTTACAGGGCAAGATGGGCCTATGCTTAAGAGCAAGAAATCTATTACCTTATTCAACATAATAGATAGGGAACCTGGCACCAAAGCCTGATGAGATATCCCTAGGTAATGGTACACCTTCCTCAAGTTGAGTATGTGAAGAAGAAGAAGAAGGATTCTTAGTTCGTACCATCTTGTTGTGAAGAGAGAAACACAGGAGAACAAAGAAAGGAGAAAAAAATAAGAGAAGAAGAAATGCTTGTAGAAGAAGAAGAAGAAGAAGAAGAAAATGAAGAAGAAGAAGAAGTAGACTAATAAGTGCAAAAGCTATAGACAAGACGTATAATAAATGAAGAATGCATGGGGAATAAGAGAGTTAGAGGAAAAAGCGAAAATGACTCCCTAATGCAAAAGGGTATGTCATTTCATAATGTTAGGGTTTTGAAAAAAATAACTCTCTAACTTTTTGAGGCCACTATAGGGTTAAATAAAAGAAAAACAAACCAATAATTTTCTTATGAAAAAGGAAAAGAAAATTAAATTTAGAAAAATAAATACCCAAAATCGAGTCGAATCGGGGAACAAGAGTCGGACACGAGTCGAACATCATAGCAAAAGTAAGGACACGGGTCAAACAATCAACATGATTAGTGAAGAGGAAGTCTCTGTATTGGTTTGTGATGTATGGTACGAGTCGTGTCCTTCTCTACAAAACTGGGTTTATGTCCTTCTTCCCAAAATACACATATATATAAACAAAATAAATAATTAAAACATGAAAAACAAAAATAATCAACAAGAAGGAACCTAAAAGATAACTAAAAGTAAAGTAAAAAAGAATAATTAATAAAATCAAAAGCAAGAAAAATTTCATGCTATGAAAGAGTAACAAATTAATAGATTGGGTAGGCTCTAATGTAGCACCAATAAAATAAGATTTAAGTATATGACCATTAACTTTAAAAATTTCTCCCTTGTCATTAGCAATATCCACTGCCCCATGAGAATAAACCTGGATTACTTTAAAAGGGCCAGACCACCTTGATCTCAATTTTCCAGGAAATAACTTCAACCTTGAATTGTATAGCAAGACTTACCCTCTAACCTGAAAATCCTTCTTTGACAAATGCTTATCATGCCATAATTTAGTTCTTTCCTTATATAATTTAGCATTTTCATAGGCATCCATGCAGAGTTCTTCAAGTTCTTGGAGTTGAAGTAACCTCTTCCTACCAGCTTTTTACATATCAAAATTCAATACCCTTGTAGCCCAATAAGCCTTATGCTCAATTTCAACAGGTAAATGGCAAGATTTACCATAAACCAACTGATATGATGTAAGTCCTATAGGGATTTTAAAGGAAGTCCTATAAGCCTATAGAGCATCATCTAGCTTAAGTGCCCAATCCTTCCTTGACTTAGAGAATATTTTCTCTAATATCCACTTAAGCTTTCTATTGCTAACCTCTACTTGCCCACTAGTTTGTGGGTGATAAGGAGTAGAAATCTTATGGGTAACACTATATTATTTCAACAATTGCTTTATAATCTTGTTAAAAAAATAAGAACCACCATCACTAATGATTGCCTTAGGTATTCCAAATCTAGGAAATATAATCTTCTTAAGCATTTTTCTCACTACCTTAGCATCATTAGTAATGGTTTGAATGTCTTCCACCTATTTTGAAACATAATCAACCATCACTAAAATATATTTCTGTCTTAAAGAACTTGGGAATGGTCCCATAAAGTCCATACCCCATAAATCAAATAATTCAACCTCTAGAATTCCATGTAAGGGCATTTCATTACTTCTAGATATATTGCCTATCCTTTGGCACTTATCACACTTAAGCACAAACTCTCTCACATCTCTAAACAAAGTAGGCCACCAAAACGCAGCTTGTAATACCTTGGATGCTGTTTTAGAAATTCTAAAATGGCCTCCAACATCTAAAGAATGTCAATGAACCAATACATCACTCACATCTTCTTAAGGAATACACCTCCTTATTATCCAATTAGCACATCTCCTATATAGCAAGGGTTCCTCTTAATAATAAAATTTCACATCATGGTGGAATTTCTTCCTTTGCCTATAATCTAGATCATAGGGAAGCACACCACTTACCAAATAGTTGGCAATATAAGCAAACCATGGAATATCCTTTGAAACTACATTAAAGAGATGTTTACCATGGAAAGTTTCATCAATTGGCATACCATCATCACTATTCCTCAAATCACCTTGGTTCAATCTAGATAAATGATCAACAACTAGGTTGTCTTTTCCTTTCTTATCCTTGATCTCCCAATCAAACTCTTGCAACATTAGAATCCATCTTAATAGCTTAGGTATAACATCCTTTTTAGTTAAAAGATACTTAAGGGTAGCATGATCTAAATAGACAATTACTTTTTGCCCTACAAGATATGCTCTAAATTTATCAAAGGCATAAACTATTGCTAAAAGTTCCTTTTCAGTTGTAGAGTAATTAATTTGAGTATCATCTAATAATTTACTTGCATAGTAGATAACAAAAGGCTTTCCATCAATTCTTTATCCTAAAACAGCTCCAATTGCATAATTGCTAGCATCACATATCAACTCAAATGGATGCTCCCAATTCGGTGGTTGCAATACAGGTGAAGTGACAAAAGCATTCTTAAGAGTTTCAAAAGCCCTTAAACATGTCTCATCAAAATTAAATTCAATGTCTTTACCTAGCAAAGAACATAAGGGTTTTGCTATTTTAGAAAAATATCTTATAAACCTTCTGTAGAACCCAACATTATCAAGGAAACTCGTAACATTTCTAACATTTTTAGGTGGAGTCAAATTAGCAATTATGTTAATTTGGCTCTATCAACTTCAATTCCTCAATTGGACACTAGGTGACCCAAGACAATACTCTCTTGTGCCATGAAATTACACTTTTCCCAATTTAACACCAAACCATGTTCCATGCACCTATCAAGTTGTTTTGAAATATTAGATAAGCAATTTTCATATGAAGTACCATAAACACTAAAATAATCCATTAAAACTTCTACACATTGACCAATCAAATCGTTAAAAATAGAGAATATGCATTTTTGAAAAGTAGCTGGTGCATTACACAAACTAAAATGCATATGCCTAAATGCAAATATTCTATATGGACATGTAAAAGGTTTTTTAGATTGATCATTTGGATGTATAGGTATTTGATAGAAACCACTTAGGCCATCCAAATAATAGAAATAGGAAAAATTAGCTAGTCTTTCAAGAACTTTATCAATAAAAGGCAAGGGAAAATGATATTTTCTTATAGCCTTATTCAACTTCCTATAATCCACACACATACACCACCTTGTGATAGTTATAATGGGAATCAAATCATTTTTATCATTAAGAATTACAGTTAATCCACCCTTTTTAGAGACAACTTGAATGGGGCTCACTCATTTGCTATCACTAATGGAGTATATTATGCCATTATCAAGCAATTTTATAACCTCTTTCCTTACTACTTCCTTTAAAGTAGGATTAAGCCTTCTTTGACCTTTAATCATAGGCTTAGAATCCTTTTTTAATAAAATCCTATGCATACAAATGCTTGAAGCAATTCCCTTTAAATCACTTATAGAATATCCAATAGCATTTTTATGAGCAATCAAAACATCATGCCAAGCATGCACATCTTTCTCATCAATAGAAGAATTAACAATGAAAGGGAATTGAGATTTTGAGTTAAGATAATTGTACCTCAAACTTGAGGGCAAAGGGTTGAGTTCAAACTTGACACCTTGATCACTTGAACTTGATGGTAGATCATCATCCTTCCTTAAAGACTCAAACCTTGAAAATCTTTGGTGAGGAGGATAAGAAGAAACTTGCAATACTTCATCACTAGTTTCATACAAGATCTATGGTATAGTAGGACTTTGACTAATACAATCATGAACTACATCATTAATGCATTCATCAATAATATCATAAGCATCAATCCTATTTACCACTTCTATAAGAGAAGATTTAACCATTTTAAAGACATCAAATTCAATTATTTCACCATTAACTTGAAGAGAAAATTTTCCTTTTTTCATATCAATAACAGCTCCAGCTGTAATGAGAAAAGGTCTACTAAACAAAATAGGAATTTTTAGATCTTCCTTCATATCAAGAACCAAAAAATCAGCAAGTATAATAAATTTACCTGCTTTAGTGGGGACATTTTCAAGTATTCCTATAAGGTGTGAAATAGATTTATTTGCCATAGATAAACACATATTAGTAGGTTTTAATTCACCTAAATCAAGCCTCTTATAAATGGAATATGGCATAAGGCTAACACTAGCACCCATATCACATAATGCCTTATCAAAGTGTGATCCACCTATCACATAAGCAACCGTAAAACAACCAGGATCCTTTAGTTTAGGTGGATAATTAGAATACATTGCTTTAGACTCTTCCACTAAGGAAATATAACCATACTCTTCAAGCTTACCTTTGTGACTTATAATTTCCTTTAAGAATTTTGCCTATGAAGGCATGTCATTAATGGCATCCACAAAAGGAATGGTTATAGTAAGATCCCTTAAATAATTCAAAAATTTACCAAATTGCTTGTCAAGATTACATCTAAGAAATCTTTAAGGAAAAGGAAAAATGTAATGCCCCTCATTATACCCTAGGAGAATAATGACTAATTAATTATTAGTGTCCATGTTTAGTTATGAGTAAAAACTTATAGAAGGACCTAATTGAAAAGCTAAAGGGTAAGTTTTGGGGTAGAATTAGAAATGAAGAGAAGTTAAAGGACCAAATAGCAATAATTCCAATTACATGACATTTGGGCCAATCAAAGGAGGAAGGGAGGGAGATATTTTGATGAAGAGGTGGCCGCCAACCCTTGGTCTTCACTCTTCATCTTCAACCTCTATCTCTAACCCTAAACTCTCTCTCTTTCTCTCTCTAGATTTCTTGGTTTTTGGTGAAAAGGAAAGAAGATTTGCTTGGATTTAGTGGTAAGGTAACTCTATTATTCTTTGATGTATATGATTCATGGAATATTTTGATGGATTTTCATAGAAGTGTCTTATTTTATAGAAGGTGAAACAAGCAAGAGAAAGGGGAAAGAGGCTACTCAAGGTTAAAGAAAACTTAGAGCTTATCAAGGCATGGGAACTTAGATTTATATGTGTATATTTGATGGTTTGTCATAAGTGAGATCTTGAGTGCTTCTCTCATGTGTTTTATGGTTGATTTTGAGCTTCGAAGTGGCTTAGAGATGAAAAACACAAACTTTGTTACTTGATATGAAAAATCTATTTTTAAAGATTAAAAGACCAGTTGGTACTATTTTGCTCATATCTAGAGCTATAGATGTCCAAACTATGAAATTCAAGTTGGTATAGAAACTAGATTTGCATACCTTAATTTTGTTAGAAGAAACCGAAATCTGATTTTCATTGCATGATAGTGAAAATCGGTATTGAAATCTGATTGTAATTGTTATTTTGTCTTCATGAACAGTTTGTGGTTTTTCTTGAATATCTAAAGATTTACATGCCTTATTGAGATGATTTTTGGTGTTTTGGAAACTAGAAATATAGGTCTACAACTTTGTTGAAGGCCATTTTGGCTAAAATTGGTATTTTATAGGTCAAAAATGGTATAGAAGTTGAGACTAGAAATTGGTCTCGAGGCGGTTTAGGGCTCACAGTTAACATGAATATCATAGTAATTGTGAGGTGCCTAAATCTTTAGTCCAGACCAAAAGTATGCCCTAGCTCACGGTTACTAAGGTTTCATAGTAACTATGACCCATCCTCGTAGCATTACTTCACGGTTACTAAGGTTTCATAGTAACTATGACCCATCCTCGTAGCATTACTTCACGGTTACTACCCTAGGCTTAGTAGTTGTTAGGTATTAAACTTTTGGTCGAGAAGAAAAACCTATGCCATGTCATGGTTACTAAGGAATTCATAGTAATCATGATCCGAACTCGTAACCCTACTTCACGGTTATCACTAAAAGCTTGGTAACCATGAGGTAGTTCAATTTTAGTCCAGAACTAAAGGGCATTATGGCTCACGGTTACTAATAAACTGGTAGTAACCGTGACCCCTATTATATGTCTGAGCTCACGGTTACCATGAATTTCATAGTAACCATGTGTTGGAATTTAACGGTTACATGCATCACATACATGAGCGGAATTTTAAAATTTTTTTTTAACAATTAGATATGATCTTTCCATGAATACACAATATAACTATATGAGAATAAGAAAAATCACCTTTGATTTTTGTTGAACAGTTGATTTTACTTCGCACCGGGTTGTCGCAAACCACAGTATCCAAAATCGAACACCTCCAATGAGTAATCCACACAAGAGAGGGGTAAATTGAACCAACAAATTGGTGTTTAACTAGGGCTGGCCGAAATTCCCAAGAGCTAGCTTAGGAGTTGGCGCAAAAGGGAGAGAGAGATTAGAGAAAAAGACTTTCTTTTTGTTTTAATCACTTAACCCTAATTCTCATTAGTTGGCCTTTTATAGTTAGGTTAAAATTCCAACTCCTTAATGAGATTGGACTCTTTAAAATTGCTGGAAAATTATTAATTGGGCCTATGGAATTAATTATAATTATTTGGGCTTAATTAAATCCAATTTAATCCTTTTCATAAAAGTCTATGCACAAAATCCACAAACTAGGCCCTTTGTGCATCTAATTTAATTTAAATACCCAAATGGATTCCAAATCCAACCAAATTAAATATGTGAGTTTCATAACACTTATGTAACATATATAAATTAATTTGGTCCAAGAAAAAGCCCTCTAAGCCCTTCTGTATGGAGTTGACGTGTGGCCCTCTTCTAGAAGGCTTCCTCCAACTTCTTCATTCCTTTGGCCCTTTATAATTTCTCCAATGGACCTATTAATTATTATATCAGTCATATAACACTAATAGTAGTCTTATAACACTTATAAGATAATAATAATTAATTATAAAATATATTATTTCAATTAGGTCCAATTTTGCAGAACATTTTTCAAAAGTTCCGCGAACAATTTTATTTGATCATAATTAATTAAACTCTTTAATTAATTATTATCTTATTCACTTCTCTACCTTCATAATAATATCAAATATTATTATCTTTGTTATTTTACCATTTTACCCTTTTCTTTATATGTGTGTGACCTATTGGGTTCTTGTCCATGTTGGCAGTATAATATGTAATTGTGAGTTCTATTCAAAACTCACATGATTTAAACTCCTTTAAATCATTTTATCAATATGTATTGATATTTTGATACATCATTATACAAGTCATGATTGGCCTCTAGCTAGGCATCATGACTACCCAAATGTCAGGAAAGTCATGTGGTTTGATTGTACCCTTCCATAGAAACAATTACCGTGCAATTACTCCTTTTACCACTCTTATCTCAATTAGATTCTGAGTATGGATTTCTGTCAACTCATATAAATCTAATTATGTATGTTCTATTAATTTAACCATTGTTCCTAAAATGCCCTTCATGGATCTCCATCCATCTCGGCATAGTACTCTGGCCAGAGATTCTCTGAACAAGGCAATTATAGAATCATGCGAGATAACTTCCCTTGTTAAATCTAGGATGGTGAATCCTTTGTCAATCACTCAACTATCTTTAAGTAGGTCATGATATACCCAATCTCTTAACTATGTTCACTCCCAGTTGGAAGTAATCAGTTATGGAGTGAAAGTATACCACTTGCTACTTAAGATAACTTTGGTGATCTCAAGTCTAAGGATACTTGCACAACCGCTATGAAGAGATTCCTCACTGACATAGATTTAATATCCATGTGAGGATTCTCTATGCAGGTCTCCAATGAACTTGTTCTTCTAACAAGCATCCACATGTTAGCTTTGATTATCTTCCATAATCATAGTTATGAGAACCACTGCTTGAACCATTCAAGAAGCATAACATGTGCTAGTCTGTCCGAATTAACAATGTCCTATCTGATGGAATATGACATGGTATAAATGTGATGATAATGCAGCGGAAAAACAAAAATTTTTCATCATACATACCATACAAATCCAAAGCAAGAATCGAAACATGCAATTTTAGGGTTAAAAACTTACAACTTTGGATGCCTTTTAATCTTGAGTTTGGTGATGACCAGCAACCGAGATGACTTTATCCACCTTAGATCTTGATCACCAATGCCAAGGAACAGCCTTTTACGCCACTCCCTCTATTCTCACACACACAATTGCACTGTCGGCTTAAAATCGAGATCGCTAGCTCTCTTTTACGGTATTGTGTAATGGCTATGGTTTGAAGCTACAAAATTTGATTTTGTACTTCTTTAGGTTGCTATTACTACCCAATAACACAAGAGAATGAGGAACAATCCTTTCTCCTTGTAAAAATTGGACCAAAAGAATTAAGAGAGAGAGAGAGATGAAGTTCATGCCAACCTTAGAGAGAATTAGGGTTTCACGCCAAAACCATAGAATATCTTAGGGTTTCACGTTTTTTTCTCCCTCAATATATATTCTTTTCATTTTCTTAAGTGATCAATCTAAAAACCACTACCTCAAGATAATTAATATTATCTAGAGATAATTAATTTTAGCCTTTATCACTTCTTTAAATTAAGAAATATATATTGATTAAAACTCATTAAAATAATACATTTAATCCAAGATAATCCTTTTGATTTAATCTAAGATAAATGTAAGACATAATAATTAATTAAATCACTTAATAAAAGAATTAATCATGAGCCGAAATTCCATTGATATTATCTTGGAATTTCGGCCACACCATCCAATTATCAAGTGAATTAATTTAATTAAAATCCTTTAGGCTTTAATACTTAATTAATTAAATTAACACAAGATAATTAATTAATTGAAATTAAACCTTATGGGCTGAATCTCTCTCTCTCATGGACCAAAGCCCAATAGCAATTTTATAACCCATTACACACATTAATTTGACTTTAATTAAAAGTCCAAATTAATGCTTAATACTTTAATTAAATATTTTAAGCCCAATGCTTTGTGTGCGATCCTATAGGTCCATTTAATGTTGGCAATGAATTAATAAATTAATTCCAAGGCTATATATATTCTCTAGCAAGATATTATAGCATTCCAAATTAAATGAAAATGCATATGGCATTTAGTGATCTAATGCAATTTTGCATAGTCCCTTACCCATAAATATCAAAATTAATATAAGGCATGGAACTAGTCATCCTTATATATATTAATTCCTTTCTTGATATTCCAGTGACACTGAACTCTCAGATAAATAATGATTACTCATTATTTCATCTCGGTATGGCTATACACTTCTCAGTTCACTGATCAAGTGGCCGATGATATTTTCTCTCTTAATGAGAGGGGTAATCCCTTCACTTCTCTCATGCTCTCTAACATGAATCAATGTATACCCAATCATATCCGTACTTGTCACTCTGTTACGAGCACGTTAGGTGTATGTCAAAGTACACAGTAATTCATAAAGAGTTTCATAGAGATTTCAGGTCTAAGAACTCCGATACAAAACTTGCATATGAGAAACACTTATGACTTGTACTATGTAGTGTTCTCATGAGCGGATCGTATGCAGATACCATGTTCTTTAACATGTATCTATGATCTCTGATTGACACTCTTGTCCTAATGATCCGTAAGACAGAACTCATAATATCAGAGAGAGCATACTAGTCTTAATTCATTGTTATTCCTATAACAATGACTGACTAGGGATATTTAGAATGAAGTCTCATTTGTTTGAAGGTCTTACAACCATGTGCCTCACACATGATAACTTAAACCGAAACAACATTCTTGAATAGTTCTATGAATTGATATGCATAGGAATACAATGGATAAAACAAATGCCTCATTTTATTAATTGAAGTGTTTTATTACAATGCATTGGGGCTAGGGCTTACACTAACACTATCTTGTTAATTTTATAACTAGGGTTATTTAGATATTAAGACATTTTCATGCAATAGACATCCCACACCATGAACACCTTCATGATTGCCTTTACACTGTGTTTATAATATCTAGGACTTCATTTATTAATTTAAGATTTACAAAATCATGTATTTGAACATAGCATTAATAAATGAATGATGCCTTTTATTAAGAATATAAATTTCATACATATGAAAAACATCCCTATTACATAGGCTCTAGGGCATACTCTCTAACAATCTCCCACTTGCACTAGAGCCAATCACTCATATGTCTCAGACCCATGCTATTTATATGGTGATCATGCTTAATCTGGGAAAGTGCTTTAGTGAGGGGATCATCATTTCTAGCTACTATTTCCCTTATAAGATGGTAGCGTCTGAGAACATGCTTGGATCGCTGATGAGACCGTGGTTCCTTTACTTGCACAATGGCTCCATTGTTGCCACAATATAAAGGAATCGGATCAACAATGCTAGGCACCACTCCTAGTTCGGTTATGAACTTTTTGATCCAGACTGCTTCTGAAGCAGCAATGTACTTAGCTTCCGTCGTGGAATCAGCAGTTGTTTCTTGTTTGGAACTCTTCCAACTAACTGCTCCTCCTCCCATTATGAACACATAACTAGATTGTGATTTACAATCATCTTTGTCAGATTGGAAGCTGGCATCTGTATACCCATTTACTTCCAAACTGCCCTCTCCATATACCAAGAATATATCCTTAGTCCTTCTTAAGTACTTAAGAATATTCTTGATAGCTGCCCAGTGTTCCTCTCCAAAATTAGATTGGAATCTGCTTGTGACACTCAAAGCAAATGCTACATCTGGACATGTACATAACATAGCATACATGATAGAACCAATTGCAGATGCATATGGTATTCTATTCATGCTCTCTCTATCCTCTAGTGTCTGTGGACACATAGACTTAGAAAGGTGTTTCCCATGCACTATGGGTATAAACCCTTTCTTAGAGAGATCCATATTGAACCTCTTCAATACTTTATCTATATATGTACTTTGAAAAAGACCTAGCAACCTATTGGATCTATTTATATAGATCCTTATTCCCAGAATATAGGATGCTTCTCCAAGGTCTTTCATGGAGAATTGCTTGGATAACCATATTTTAAATAATTAGAGAAGAGAAATGTCATTTCCCATGATCAATATGTCATCATAGTCAATACCTTCTTTTTGACGATAACCTTTTGCTACTAAGCGAGCTTTATAGGTAACTATATTACCTTCCATGTCAATCTTCTTTTTGAAGACCCATTTGCACCCTATGGGTTTTATCCCTTCAGGTGGTTGAGTTAAAGTCCATACTTTGTTCTCATACATGGAGTCTATTTCAGACTGTATAGCCTTAAGCCATAAATCACGTTCTGAACTGTTCAAAACTTCTTGATAGCTTATAGGCTCATTGTCCTCTACTACAGTTATGCCTCTATCCGAATCAATGTGAAATCCATATCTCACAGGGATAGAACGTATCCTCGTAGATCTTTTAGGATTTTGTGTATAATCAGGTTCAACTGTGATCTCATCATTATGAAATTCAGTTTCGGGTTCAATCGGTTGATCATCTTCTATTTGTGGGTCTTGAACTTCACCAAGTTCAATTTTACTCCCACTGTCCTCTTGTAGGAGAAATTCTCTTTCCAAGAAGACAGCTTGCCTTGAAACAAATACCTTTTGTTCTAAGCGATGATAGAAATAATATCCAAACGTTTCTTTTGGATATCCCACAAATAAACATTTGTCAGACTTAACATCCAGTTTGTTTGACATTGTCCTCTTCACATAAGCAGGACAACCCCATACTTTCATATGAGAAAGCATGGGTTTCTTGTTATTCCACATCTCATATGGAGTAACCTCAACCGATTTACTAGGAACTCTGTTTAACACATAAACAGCAGTTTCTAGTGCATATCCCCAAAAGGACTTAGGCAAGTCCGCTCGGCTCATCATTGATCGAACCATATCTAATAGTGTTCGATTCCTCCTTTCAAATACAACATTGTGTTGTGGTGTATATGGAGGAGTCCATTGAGATAAAATCCCATTATCTCTAAGATAATCCTGAAACTCTTGACTTAAGTATTCTCCACCTCGATCTGATCTAAGTGTTTTAATACTTTTGCCAAGTTGTTTCTCTACTTCATTTCTGAATTCTTTGAACTTTTCAAATGCTTCAGACTTATATTTCATTAGATAGATATATCCAAACCTGGAATAATCATCTATGAAAGTAATGAAGTAGGAGTAACCTCCTCTGGCATGTGTAGTCATTGGACCACATACATCTGAATGTATTAAGTCCAAAACCATTTTAGCTCATTCTCCTTTACCAATAAAGGGAGCTTTTGTCATTTTTCCCAATAAACAAGATTCACATGTATCAAATGATTCATAATCAAATGATCCCAAATCACCTGACTTGTGCAATTTGGTCATGCATTTTTCATTTATGTGGCCTAAACGACAATGCCATAAGTATGAGGTATTTAGATTATCATGTTTCATTCTCTTGGTATCCACATTATGTACTTCTTTAATTAAATCAAGAACAAATATACCATTCTCAATTATAGCTTTTGCATAAAACATATTGTTCTTAAAAATGTAACAACATTTGTCCTTTAAAGAAATATCATAATCGTTCATCAAACAACTGAAAGAAATAATACTTTTGGACAAAGCTAGAACATAATAACAATTATTTAATTCTAGTACTAATCCACTAGGAAGAGGCAAATAGTAAGTCCCCACAACTGTTGTAGAGATGTTCTATCCAGTAGCTGACTGCAAACATATCTCTGCCTTTCCAACTCTTCTAAAGCTTCTAAGCCCCTATAGATCATTACATAAATGAGATCCACATCCAGTATCTAATACCCAAGGTTGTTTTAAAGCAATAGAATAAGTATTAATTTCAATCATAACTATTGGATCATTAGGTTATCAACTCTTGATGCATGCATATCATATATGCATTCCCTAATCTTGCCTCTAGAACCATTAGCCTTGACTGTGGTCAAAAAACTAATAGGCTAGCTAAGATGACCGATTTAATTAGATTTGAACATATTCGATATAATGTGAGCTTGACTGTGGTCAACAATCCACACTATAAAGAACTCTTGTTCTCCTCAAATTAATGGAAGGCTTATATACCTTTGTATTTGTTTGAGGGTTTTAGTTAATTTAGTCTCATCATACATGGTTGGCATAAATTGGTATGCATCCTATATCTATCACATAAATATAAGCATATAAATATGGTATAGTTATGGACTTCACTACATTTATTTCCCCTAGCCAAGAGGGAAATCAAAAGGTCACACCTAGGTAGTATGCATGATTCAAACAAGAAAATAATTACATTATCTTCAAGCTTGTTGGATCTCCATCCGGCCCATCTTGCTCCTTTATATTGGTCTCCATCTCTATTTCTAATTCTAATCTAAGTAATCTAATTACATATTACAATTTAAAATGAAATACAAATAAAAAACAGGTGGCCGGGACATGAAGGTCCTCATTGGGCCAAAACATGCATTATGCTCAATCACATTGGGCTTTGTCCATAACTAACCATCATGCCAATCATACACCCTTATATGCCTCTCTAATGCATAAAGAAATGGATTACTAACTTTGTTTCAACCATTGAAACTATATTTTGAGTTATTTTAATGAGGTGATCAAATTAGGAAACTTTTTCCATTTTGGAAACTTTCATTTTAGGAAACCTTTTTGCATGCATGTGTTCTTGTCTTAATAATCAATCCAATTGATTATTAATTAATTATAAATTTATTATTTAATTAATTAATCATATTAAATAATTAAAAGAATCAATTTTGGGCTTAAAACAAATGTAGGCCGAAACCCACAGAAGAATAACCCTAACTGTGTTCACACACAAACTAGTTTTGTGTCTTTTGGACCATTTGGGCCTTTTGGAATGAGCCAAGCCCACTCCAGCCCTTAAAACCCATTAATAAACTTAAAATGTTTATAATTTTTAATTTAAATCAGCTCCTTGGGCCCACCAAGTCATTCACTAATTTAAACCAAGTCCGTAAACATAATTAAGCCTATTAAGTGGTTTTAATAAATTAAAATTAATCAAATTAATTTAAGGCCCATTTTAATTAATCCAATTAATTAAAAACACTTTAATATATCATATATATCAGATTTAGAAGATCAAAAGTCGTTCTAATCAAGAACATATCAAGAACACACAAAGAACACCAATTTATCGAACTTTTTTACTAAACTAGTTTTCATGCAAAACTTGTTCGATTTTAATTCTATTCGATCCTACGGCTTAATATCACATATTAAACACATAAAATATCATCTAAATGATTTTTAAATGGATTCATAAGAAATTAAATTAGAACAGCCCCTACATCACCTAGGGTTTCACGCCAAACCCTAATCACAATCATTCAAAAATTTTGTTTTTGTTTCCTCCAAATTTATTTGATCACACATACAACCAGAAATCAATATTTCTCATTCATGAACAATCAAATATAATATTTTAAAGTTCATGAAATAAATAACTCAAAAAAAAACAAAACTTATTCCGCAGAAAAATATAGAATTGTTTATCCATGGCCAAACCTGGCTCTGATACCATGTTGGAATTTAACGGTTACATGCATCACATACATGAGCGGAATTTTAAAATTTTTTTAACCATTAGATCTGATCTTTCTATGAATACACAATATAACTATATGAGAATAAGAAAAATCACCTTTGATTTTTGTTGAACAGTTGATTTTACTTCGCACCGGGTTGTCGCAAACCACAGTGTCCAAAATCGAACACCTCTAATGAATAATCCATACTAGAGAGGGGTAAATTGAACCAACAAATTGGTGTTTAACTAGGGCTGGCCGAAATTCCCAAGAGATAGCTTAGGAGTTGGCTTAAAAGGGAGAGAGAGATTAGAGAAAAAGACTTTCTTTTTGTTTTAATCACTTAACCCTAATTCTCATTAGTTGGCCTTTTATAGTTAGGTTAAAATTCCAAATCCTTAATGAGATTGGACTCTTTAAAATTGCTGGAGAATTATTAATTGGGCCTATGGAATTAATTATAATCATTTGGGCTTAATTAAATCCAATTTAATCCTTTTCATAAAAGTCTATGCACAAAATCCACAAACTAGGCCCTTTATGCATCTAATTGAATTTAAATACCCAAATGGATTCCAAATCCAACCAAATTAAATATGTGAGTTCCATAACACTTATGTAACATATATAAATTAATTTGGTCCAAGAAAAAGCCCTCTAAGCCCTTCTGTATGGAGTTGGCGTGTGGCCCTCTTCTGGAGGCCCTCCTCCAACTTCTTCATTCCTTTGGCCCTTTATAATTTCTCCAATGGACCTATTAATTATTATATCAGTACTATAAAACTTATAGTAGTCTTATAACACTTATAAGATAATAATAATTAATCATAAAATACATTATTTTAATTAGGTCCAATTTTGCAAAACATTTCTCAAAAGTTTCGCGAACAATTTTATTTGATCATAATTAATTAAACTCTTTAATTAATTATTATCTTATTCACTTCTCTACCTTCATAATAATATCAAATATTATTATCTTTATTATTTTACCATTTTACCCTTTTCTCTATATGTGTATGACCTATTGGGTTCCTGTCCATATTGGCAGTATAATATGTAATTGTGAGTTCTATTCAAAACTCACATGATTTAAACTCCTTTAAATCATTTTATCAATCTGTATTGATATTTTGATACATCATTATACAAGTCATGATTGGTCTCTAGCTAGGCATCATAACTACCCAAATGTCAGGAAAGTCATGTGGTTTGACTGTACCCTTCCATAGAAACAGTTACCGTGCAATTACTCCTTTCACCACTCTTATCTCAATTAGATTCTGAGTATAGATTTCTGTCAACTCATATAAATCTAATTATGTATGTTCTATTAATTTAACCATTGTTCCTAAAATGCCCTTCATGGATCTCCATCCATCTCGGCATATTACTCTGGCCAGAGATTCTCTGAACAAGACAATTATAGAATCATGCGAGATAACTTCCCTTGTTAAATCTGGGATGGTGAATCCTTTGTCAATCACTCAACTATCTTCAAGTAGGTCACGATATACCCAATCTCCTAACTATGTTCACTCCCAGTTAGAAGTAATCAATTATGGAGTCAAAGTATACCACTTGCTACTTAAGATAACTTTGGTGATCTCAAGTCTAAGGATACTTGCAAAACCGCTATGAAGAGATTCCTCACTGACATAGATTTAATATCCATGTGAGGATTCTCTATGCAGGTCTCCAATGAACTTGTTCTTCTAACAAGCATCCACATGTTAGCTTTGATTATCTTCCATAATCACAGTTATGAGAACCACTGCTTGAACCATTCAAGAAGCATAACATGTGCTAGTCTGTCCGAATTAACAATGTCCTATCTTGTTAATTCTATGACTAGGGATATTTAGATATTAAGACATTTGCATGCAATAGACATTCCACACCATGAACACCTTCATGATTGCCTTTGCACTGTGTTTATAATATCTAGGACTTCATTTATTAATTTAAGCTTTACAAATTCATGTATTCGAACATAGCATTAATAAATGAATGATGCCTTTTATTAAGAATATAAATTTCATACATATGAAAAACATCCCTATTACATGGGCTCTAGGGCATACTCTCTAACAGTCTCCCCTTCCCTGTTCTTTGATACTCAGGTTTTTGTGACCCCATTTGGTTTCTAGACATGTCTAAGCCTTCCCTAAGCTTATAAATCATCCTAAACTACAGTTATATAGTAAATGTATCTCTTTAATTGCAATGCTTGCTTAATAATGCAAAGGTGAGTTTTTATTATTCAAAATAGTATATACATGAGTTTACTTCTTTACAATGACAGTATATGATTGTTCTTATACTACGAGATAGCAATGCATGGTATTAAAGTAATATGCATTCATTAATGCTATGTTGGATTATGTGAATACAATTTCACAATATATGAAATATGATTTATTATGCCTGCACTTAAAGACTTGGTTGTGGATATATAGGCATGCCTATAGGGTTACAGTCGCAACTGCTATAGTCTGACTCTTATGAGTCCACAGTTTGTCTCTAAATGAGATCATAGTTCTGACCCAATGGGTCCATATATTTAATACCTCGGGTATTCACAAATTTGATACCTTATGGTATCCACAGCACCCATTATCCACACCCACAGGAAATTAGGCAGGCAAATTTATAAGATGAATGATATGCATTTACAGTTTATAATCACTCATTCTATGATTTAATGAAATAGTCATTCCTTCCAATAGTGCATTTTGTTAGTCATTATTAATTTATTCAATAAAATATATGTGAACTTATTTTATACTATTATTGCATGCTTGGTGATAATCACTATGAGTGATTATCAGCATATTAGTTTATTCCCCACTAAGCTTTATAGCTTAGCATGGGTGTTTATCCGTGTTGGTTCACAGGGTAGAACTTTTGTCCAGGGACAAAGCCAACAATCTCCCAAGCCGACATCAGAATAGAAGTAGCATTTTTTATATATTAAATAAATCTTGCATCTCTTTTGGTTACATCCAATATATTTGTATTTAGAGGCTTGTAATTATTAAGTTATGTATAGAATGACCAACAGTATATGAAAGTATCACCCTCAATAATACATGACTAGTATAGTATGTATGTATGTATGCTCATATGTGCATTATTAACAGATAAATCACAGGATTAATAGGATCAATGAATGTAATTAGTAAAGTAATTAGGATTAACTAGTATAGTCATTACATTTTTGGTATCAAAGCGCCTTTGTTTAGGCGGTTTTGGCCGATAGGAATTTAAAGGTCCTTAGTTATAGACTTCTTATTGATATTGGCTGATTGTGGCTCTCATTGTGTTTCTTTGATATAGTTATAGATTGAAGGACATCGTGAAGTGGTAGATGAGTCGGCTGAGAGCTATTTACCGGGTCAATCGAATCCTTCTCAGTCGGAATCTACTGCATCCACTAGAGGTGGTGCAACTGCTACTGAGTCTGGGGAAGCCTCGTTGAAGATTTCCCATGACATAGCTCAGATTTTACAAAGGATGACTGCACCAAAGGCTCTAATTTTTGAGATCAGAAAGCATGGTACAGAAGAGTTTCTTGGCGCTACTTGGGAAGAATCTGAGAAAGCCGAGTTATGGCTTGAAAGATTGGAGCGGGTTTTTACAGAAGTTCAATGCCCCGCCAGTCAAAAGGTGACTTGTGCTGTGTCCTTGCTTTAGGGAGTAGCCTATGATTGATGGAAACTAGTTCAGACACAACCTCAGCTACCCGATTACCTCTCTTGGGAATTCTTTGTAGCAGAGTTTAAAAAGAGGTATATGACTGAAGCTTATAAAGATGAAAGGTTGAAGCAGTTTCTGAATCTAAAGCATAAAGGTATGTCAGTGGCTAAATATGAGGCAGAATTCAATCGCTTGAGCAAGTATGCACCAAAACCAATGTTGACTGGGACTTTCAAGTGTCGCCAGTTTGAAGATGGATTAAATGACCAGATCCGGGATCATTTGATAGGGCCTATTTCCTTGCATCCTATTGATTATCATCAGCTAGTTCAAGCAGCTATCCGGGTTAAGAAAGAAGAGAATGTCAAAATAGAAAGAGAGAAAAGAAGAAGAAGTTTTTCTCAAGGTGGTTCTTCATCAGGGAAAAGATTGAGGTTGACTTCAGGAGATCAATCAATGGCATATGGTAATCGCCCAGCATCTAAGGGTAGACAGCAGGGGACTTTTTCTCCAGCCGGATCTGGTAGAGGTACTGCTTCAGGATAGGGCAGAGGTCAAGCTCCAGAATGTACCTATTGTTTTAGGCGACATTGGGGCACTTTTAGAATGCTCACAGATGGTTTCTTCAGATGTGGTAGCACGGAGCATTTTATGGTGAATTATCCTATGAAGTAGGAGCAAGCCTCTAGTCAATAAAGTAACCGAGGAGCTTCTCATGCACCCTCTTCAGGTAGAGGTCGTGGTAGAGGTAGAGGCAGATCGGGCCAGTTTAGAGCCCAATCTAGGAATGTTTCTGAGACAATGGATCGACCTTTTGCTCCAACCCCTCCTATTCGAGCTTATGCTATGAAAGGTCAAGAAGATGCTGATGCTCCTGAGGTCATAGCTAGTACATTCTCCCTCTTTGATACTGATGTGAATGTGCTTATAGACCCAGGATCTACACATTCATATATTTATAATGGGGAGCTGGGTTGAAATGTATCTATTGTTGATAATCTAAACTATGATATACGTGTAATCAGTCCTTTGGGCCATAGTATACATGTAAATGAAGTTTATAGAAATTGCCCTATTAGAATTCAAGAGAGAGAGTTCCCAACTGACTTAATTTTTTTACCTTTTCATGAATTTGATGTAATCCTGGGTATGGATTGGTTGTCTAGATACCAAGCCATAGTGAACTGTAAAGCTAAAATAGTAGTAGTTAAAGATGGTGAAGAAGTAGAGACATTGATTTAGGGTATTAAGTCTAAACCCTTAACCAATGTTATCTCTACTATGAAAGCAAAAAGATTCCTTAGAAAAGGATGCGAAGCATATTCGGCTTTGGCTCTTGATTCTAAGAGGGAGACAATCAATCTTCAAGATATTCCTGTAATTAATGAGTTTCCTGATGTTTTTCCTGAGGAACTTCTGGGTTTGCAACCAGAGAGAGAAGTCGAGTTATCTATTGAGATTTTGCTTGGAACTGCTCCTATTTCAAGGGCACCTTATAGAATGGCACCAACAGAACTAAAGGAGTTAAAGGTTCAGTTACAAGAATTGTTAAATAAAGGCTTCATCAAGCCCAATGTGTCACCTTGGGGCACACCAGTGTTATTTGTCAAAAAGAAGGATGGCACTTTAAGAATGTGTATAGACTACAGATAGCTCAACAGGGGAACTGTGAAGAACAAATATCCCTTACCTCGGATTGAAGATCTCTTTGATCAGTTACGGGTTGTTGGAGTGTTTTCAAAGATTAATCTGAGGTCGGGATACTATCAACTTCGAGTTTAGGATATTGATGTGCAGAAGATTACTTTTAGACTCGATATGATCATTACGAATTCTTAGTAATGCCTTTCGGGTTGACTAATGCACCAGCAGCCTTCATGGATCTAATGAATAGGGTGTTCAGACCCTATTTAGATCAATTTGTAGTGGTGTTTATAGATGACATCCTTGTTTATTCTCGTAATGAGGTAGAGCATGCAGAGCATTTGAGAATAGTATTGCGAACTTTGTGAGAACAATAGTTATATGCAAAGCTAAGCAAATGTGAGTTCTGGCTTAAAGAAGTTTCTTTCCTTGGGCACATGGTGTCTTTAGAAGGCATCAGGGTGGACCCTAAAAAGATTAAGGCTATAGTAAATTGGAGGCCGCCTAGGAATGTGCCAGAAGTTTGAAGTTTCTTGGGCTTAGCCGGCTATTATAGGTGGTTTGTGTAAGGCTTTTCAGTTATTGCCTCTCTGCTCACTAAGTGACTTCGAAAAGAAGCTAGATTTGAATGGAAAAATCGTTGCTAAGCCAGTTTTGATCAGTTAAATAAGATGTTAATGGAAGCTCTAGTTATTACCCGGCCAATAGCGGGTAAGGAATATGCTATGTTTAATGATGCACCGAGAAATGGATTGGGGTGTGTATTAATGCAAGAGGGTAAAGTAATTGCTTATGCATCAAGGTAGTTAAAGCCTCATGAACAGAATTATCCAACTCATGATTTAAAACTGGCAACAGTTGTGTTTGCTTTAAAGATTTGGTGACATTACCTTTATGGTGAGAAGTGCAGAATCTATATAGATCACAAGAGTCTTAAATACTTGCTTACTCAGTGAGATCTCAACTTAAGACAGCGTAAATGGCTAGAATTGTTCAAAGACTATGATTGTATAGTTGACTATCACCCAGGAAAGGCAAATGTGGTGGCTGATGCTTTAAGCCAAAAATGATGGCAACCTTGTTATTACAAGATTGTAAATGGAAGTTTGCATCTGATGGGGCTTTGTTAGCTCAATTGAGAGCTCACCTTGATTTAAGACAGGCAGTAATAGATGCACAGTCAGATGATGTAAAGCTACAATAGTTGACTCAATCAGTTCATGCAGGAAGTCTGATAGAATATTCAATTGGAATTGATGGTGGTCTCTACTATCAGAATCGATTGTGTGTGCCAAATATTCAACAATTAAAAAGAGCTTTATTACAAGAAGCTCATGGTACAGTATTCACCATGCATCCCGGTAGCAACAAAATGTATAGAGTTTTGAAATAGTTTTATTGGTTGCCAGGAATGAAGACAGATGTAACTGAATATGTCTCCAAGTGCCTAACATGTCAGCAAGTAAAAGCAGAGCATTAAGTTCCTTCGGGATTGTTAAATCCTCTTCCCATTCCTCAATGGAAGTGCGACAAAGTCACTATGGACTTTGTTATAGGTTTACTCACTACTCAAAAGAAGCATGATGTTGTGTGGGTCATAGTAGACAGACTAACAAAAGTGGCTCACTTTATACCAGTTCGAACCAATTATTCGATGGAAAAGTTAGTTGAATTATATATAGACCAGATTGTTAGATTACATGGGGTGCCAATCTCAATCATTTCAGATCGGGATTCAAGATTCACTTCCAAATTTTGAAAAAGTTTACAATAAGCCTTAGGCACAAAGCTTCTTCTTAGTACTGCTTTTCATCCTCAAACTGATGGGCAGTCGAAAAGGATCATACAGGTGTTAGAGGACATGTTAAGAGGCTGTGTTTTAGATTTTCCCGGGAGCTGGGATAAATATGTGACTTTGATAGAATTTGTAGACAACAACGGCTATCAAACTAGCATTGGTATGCCACCTTATGAAGTACTCTATGGTCGGAAATGTAGAACTCCTTCCTTCTAGACAGAGTTAGCTGAAAGCAAGTTAACAAGTCCTAATATTGTTAAAGATACTGAAGAAAAGATTCAACTTGTCAAACAATGATTGAAAGAAGCCAGTGATAGATAGAAGTCGTATGCAGATCTAAAAAGAAAGAGCAATGAATATCAAGTTGGTGAGGAAGTGTTCTTAAAGGTGTCCCCATGGAGAAAAGTGTTACGGTTCGGAAGGAAAGGAAAGCTTAGTCCTCGGTGTATAGGTCCTTATAGAATCTTGGAATGAATTGGACCGGTAGCATATCGACTGGACCTTCCCAGTGAGTTATCAAAGTTGCATGATGTTTTTCATGTTTCGATGCTCCGACGATATCGATATGATGTGTCACACATCATACCAGTGCAAGATATCAGTGTCAGATCTGATTATATGTATGATGAAGAGCCTAAACAGATCCTGGCCAGAGAAGTTAAATAGTTGAGGAACAAAGAAATCCCCCTAGTCAAAGTGTTATGGCAACACCATGGTGTACAAGAAGCGACATGGGAACCTGAAGCAGCTATACATGCTCAATACCCTCAGCTCTTTAATACAGGTATGAATTTCGAGGACGAAATTCTTTTAGAGGGAGAGAGTTGTAATCCCCTCATTATACCCTAGGAGAATAATCACTAATTAATTATTAGTGTCCATGTTTAGTTATGAGTAAATACTTATAGAAGGACCTAATTGAAAAGCTAAAGGGTAAGTTTTGGGGTAGAATTAGAAATGAAGAGAAGTTATAGAACCAAATAGAAAGAATTCCAATTACATGAAATTTGGGCCAATCAAATGAGGAAGGGAGGGAGATATTTTGATGAAGAGGTGGCCGACCAACCCTTGGTCTTCACTCTTCATCTTCAACCTCTCTCTCTAAACCTAAACTCTCTCTCTTTCTCTATCTCTAGATTTCTTGGTTTTTGGTGAAAAGGAAAGAAGATTTGCTTGGATTTAGTGGTAAGGTAACTCTATTATTTTTTGATGTATATGATTCATGGAATGATTTGATGGATTTTCATAGAAGTGTCTTATTTTATAGAAGGTGAAACAAGCAAGAGAAAGGAGAAAGAGGCTACTCAAGGTTGAAGAAAACTTAGAGCTTAACAAGGTATGGGAACTTAGATTTTATATGTGTATATTTGATGGTTTGTCATGAGAGAGATCTTGAGTGCTTCTCTCATGTGTTTTATGGTTGATTTTGAGCTTGGAAGTGGCTTAGAGATGAAAAACACAAACTTTGTTACATGATATGAAAAATCTGTTTTTAAAGATTAAAAGACTAGTTGGTACTATTTTGCTCATATCTTGAGCTATAGATGTCCAAATGATGAAATTCCAGTTGGTATAGAAACTAGATTTGTATACCTTGATTTGTTTAAAAGAAACCAAAATCTGATTTTCACTACATGATAGTGAAAATCGGTATTGAAATCTGACTGTAATTGTTATTTTGTCTTCATGAACAGTCTGTGGTTTTTCAGGAATGTCTAAAGATTTAAAGGTCTTATTGAGATGATTTTTGGTGTTTTGGAAACTAAAAATATAGTTCTACAACTTTTTTGAAGGACATTTTGGCTAAAATTGTTGTTTTACAGGTCAAAATGGTATAAAAGTTGAGACTAGAAATCGGTCTCGAGGTGGTTTAGGGCTCACGGTTACCATGAATATCATAGTAACCGTGAGGTGCCTAAATCTTTAGTCCAGACCAAAAGTATGCCCTGGCTCACAATTACTAAGGTTTCATAGTAACCGTGACCCATCCTCGTAGCATTACTTCATGGTTACTACCCTAGGCTTAGTAATTGTGACGTAGTGAACTTTTGGTCCAGAAGCAAAACCTATGCCATCTCACGGTTACTAAGGAATTAATAGTAACCATGATGCGAGCTCATAACCCTACTTCATGGTTATCACTAAAAGCTTGGTAACCGTGAGGTAGTTCAATTTTAGTCCAGAACTAAAGGGCATTGTGGCTCACGGTTACTAATAAATTGGTAGTAACCGTGACCCCTATTATATATCTGAGCTCACGGTTACCATGAATTTCATAGTAACCGTAACCCTTCCCTGCTCTTTGATACTTGGGTTTTTGTGACCCCATTTGGTTTCTAGACTTTTCTAAGCCCTTCTAAGCTTATAAATCATCCTAAACTATAGTTATATAGTAAATGTATCTCTTTAATTGCAAGGCTTGCTTAATAATGCAAAGGTGAGTTTCTATTACTTAAAATAGAATATACATGAGTTTACTTCTTTACAATGACAATATATGATTGTTCTTATACTATGAGATAGCAATGTATGATATTAAAGTACTTTGCATTCATTAATGCTATATTGGATTATGTGAATACAATTTCACAATATATGAAATATGATTTATTATGCCTGCACTTAAAGACTTGGTTGTGGATACATAGGCATGCCAATAGGGTTATAGTCACATCTGCTATAGTCTAACTCTTATGAGTCCATAGTTTGTCTCTAAATGAGACCATAGTTCTGACCCAATGGGTCCACAGATTTAATGCCTTCGGGTATTCACAAATTTGATACCTTATGGTATCCACAACACCCGTTATCCACACCCACAGGAAATTAGGCAGGCAAATTTATAAGATGAATGATATGCATATACAGTTTATAATCACTCATTATATGATTTAATGAAACAGTCATTCCTTCCAGTAGTGCATTTTGTTATTCATTATTACTTTATTCAATAAAATATATGTGAACTTATTTTGTACTATTATTGCATGCTTGGTGATAATCACTGTGAGTAATTATCAGCATATTAGTTTGTTTCCCACTAAGCTTTATAGCTTAGCAAGGGTTTTTATCCGTGTAGGTTCGCAAGGTATAACTTTTGTCCAGGAACAAAGCCAATAATCTCCCAAGCCGACATCAAAATAGAAGTAGCATTTTTTATGTATGAAATAAATTTTGCATCTCTTTTGGTTACATCCAATATATTTGTATTTAAAGGCTTGTAATTATTAAGTTATGTATAGAATGACCAACAGTATGTGAAAGTATCACCCTCAATCATACATGACTAGTATAGTATGTATGTATGTATGTATGTATGCTCATATGTGCATCATTAACAGATAAATCATCGGATTAATAGGATCAATGAATGTAATTAGTAACAGTAATTAGGATTATCTAGTATAGTCATTATACAAAATATTAAGATTAACCTTAGGGTTATCTCCCTTAGATGTTACCACCTTGTCCTTAGATTCATTAAAGTTCTTATTCAAATCATCATTATTTTTCTCAACCTCAATAAATTTATCATCAGCTACAATATTATCCTTTTTACCCCCAATATTATTCTCAAGTTTCTTCCCACTTCTTAGCATAATAGATTGGGTAGACTCCTGTGGTAGAAATTTAGGTTGGCTAGGGAGTTTGCCAATTGGTTTAGGATTAGAAGTAGCTTTTTGAGCCAATTGGGTTTCAAGAATTTTGTTATGGGTAATAAGTTGGTCAATCTTTGTATTGAATTTCTTAATCTGGTCCTTAGTTTTTTTTATTGGTAGTCATTTGATGATTAATAAATTGTTCCATCAAATTTTCAAGATGAGATTTGGGTTGTTGGGGGGTTAAAGTGGGGTTTAATAGGGAAAGTGGATAAGTTAGGTATTTTGGTGGCAGGGTTATTTGAGGGGTTCAATTGCGCATTAGGATTGATCAAGAAAAACAAGGATGATTCCTTCAGTGAGGATTATAATAATTGGAATTTTGACCTAACCTTTGATTGTAATTACCTTGGACAAAATTAACATCCTCATTGGAATTTTCATTACAATGAGCATATAAATGAGATCCCCAACATTTCTCACATACTTAACTCACATTTTCAGCACTAGAATGAGAATTGCTTGCCAATTTAATCAATTCCTCAACCTTTGTTGTCAATATGTTGATGGAATCTAGCTTCAAAAGTCCCTTAGCTCTAGCCATTATTGAGTCTTCTCCCATGTAACCTTGTGAAGCCAATTCTTCCAACAAAGTTTTTGCTTTCTTGGATGTTTTCTCTAATCACTTCCCACCTGAGGTAGCATTTATAATATTCCTATTCTTTTCCATTAAGCCATTGTAAAAGATTTGAGGAATCATCCAATCCAGCAAGCCATGGTGAGGACATTGCCTTTGGAGTTCCTTAAATATTTCCTGAGAGGAATAAATAGTTTCATTTGGCAATTACTTAAAAGTAGATATTTGATTTCTAAATTTTGCTATTTTATGGGGTGGAAAATATTTATGAAGGTCCCATGTTGTTATTGACTCACTTGGTATACTAGAAAGCCAATTTTGTGCTTTATCTTTTAAAGAAAATGGGAATAACCTAAGCCTTATAGCATCATTAGTTACTCCATTGATTTTGAAAGTAGCACACATATTAAAAAATGCAAGAATGTGAGCATAAGGATCTTTCCCTTGCAAACCTCCGAACTGGCTCTTTTGAACCACCTGTATAACAGCAGGCTTGATCTCAAAGTTATTATTGGTAATGGCTGGTGCCACTATACCTTCGAAACTTTTAGATATATTCGGCATAGAAAAATCTCCAAGGGTTCTTCTTTCTTAACCTGCCATATTTCGGATATTTTGATCCCTTTCCAATTTGGACCTTTGCTCTTCTTCTTGTTTCAATCTAAGTTATTCTTCTTGTTTTCTCCTAAGTTCCCTGCAAAAAGATTAAAAGAAACAATAAAAACTTATATACAAACAAAAAATAGGTAACTATCTAACTAACTAAATAATATATTCCTAAAACAACCACTTCTTCATTTTAATAAAAAAAGATTTAAATCAACCGTTCCCTGACAACGGCATCAAAATCTGATAGGGGATTATTTAAACCCTTAGTCCTTCTAGGTTGAGTATAGAATTAGTAGGGTATCATTCCAAAGCGAATGGGGTAAATCTAGTATTAAAACCCTAAGAAGTAGATGGATGGGCAACCAAAAATGAAGATTAAGTATATAACTAAGTTCCAAATCAATAAATATAGATTAAATCAAGTTGGATTAAGGATGACTTAGTAATTAGTGTAAGATACATAGAAATAGAAAGGATAAGTCATTTAAGGACAAGTAAATAATTGAATAATTGAAGATGATTGGAGAATTTAACCAAAGATTCTTTCAAGCAATTCTATTGTCATTAAAGATGTTATTGCTTAGAGTCTATAAGCACTCTCATATCATTATAGAGATAAACAAAATTATGAAGCTCAATGCCAACTCTTTAATCCCTCAAAGAAAATTCCTCAATGTCACACTTAAGATGAATTCAATGCTTTGAGTAAATTCATTTGTCTTTCCATCAATAAATTCCAATTCTCATTACAAATCAATTGACTAACATGCTAAATATGGTGATCAAGCATACATAGCAAAACAATCACACAAATGGATTTAAATCATACTTCATTTATGATAAAGATAAACTTGATCTTAAATAGTGTCATATCACATTTCTAGTATACAAAGAAACTAGCCAAAATACAAAATTGAATTAAAGTCAAATAGGAGAATTGGAGAAAAATAAATTCCCCAGAAAATGTACTTTCTATTTAAACCTTCTAATGTATCTCTTGTTCCTTTGGCTTTGTTCCTTTGTCATCATCTACTAAAAACTAAGTATAATAACTATATGAACATCAATTGTATATCAAAAAAAAGAACTCCCTTTACAACTGCATATTTAGTCCCTATTTATAGAGAAATTTGCACCCCAAATCATGCCTCTTTAGAATAGATGTCATGGTGAAAAGTTTCCACGAAAAGTCCTGATGAAAAAACTTGGTGGTTGAGAAGAGGTGAGATAAAAAATTGTATTGCTTCAGAACTGGTGCCTAGACAAACTCGGACAGCCTTCATGAGTCGTGTCCCTCATGTTTCTGATGAAAAATTTTATGCCGTGTGACTTCCTAAATTGAAGGAATTTGCATTTTAGTGAAATAGGAAGTATTTTATTGAAATAGAAAGTCTTTTATTGACTAAACAGGACACCTACTCAGAAGAGTGGTCTTAGTCACTCAGGAGAGTGCTTTAATGCTCAAAAGAGTGATTCCTCACTCGAAAGAGTGCTTTAACCCTATAGAACGGGTGAAGTTGCCTTGGGTGAGTGCCAAAATCACTTAGAATAGTGTTAAATCACTCAGCCAAGTGATAAAATCACTCATCTAGGTGCTTCTTGGCTGCCTTCATAAATCAAAAGCTAGCTTTCCCAATATTACAATTTCTCTTTGAATTTCTCCTTTTTGCATTTTAACCCCTTTTCTCTTCAATTTAGCCCTAAAAAACACCAAAACTAACAATTAAACGTAAAAGCACACAAATTAACTAATTAATCCTCAAATAAACTAAATTAACTCAATTAAACAAATAAAAACACACTAAAAATATAGTATAATTCACACTTATCAAGGTCATTTTGAGGACATACCGATTTTTATAGGAGATTTATTAAGAAATTTTCTTTAATTGCTAAACTATTGACTAATCTCTTAGTAAAATATGTTCCTTTTGAATTTAATGTGGTATGCTTATAAACTTTTAAGAAGTTAAAGAAATCTCTCATAAGTGCACCTATTATAACTTTACCACATTGGAACCTTCCTTTTGAAATAATGTGTAATGCAAGTGATCTAGTTGTAGGGCGTGTTTTAGGTCAGCAAAAAGATAAGAGATTGCATGTCATTTACTATGCTAGTCACACATTTTTAAGTCCTTAATTAAATTACACAACCATAGAAAAAGAAATGCATACTATTTTTTTTTGCTTGTGATAAGTTTAGATCATACTTTTTGGGATCTAAAGTTATTATTTATACGGATCATATGACATTAAGGTATGTGTTTGCCTAGAAGGATGCTAAACCTAGGTTAATTTATTAGGTTCTTTTGTTAAAAGAATTTGATATAAAAATAAAAGATAAAAAGAGAAGTGAAAATTTAGTGGCTAATCATTTTTCTAGATTAGAAAATGAAGATGGACCTATAGGTGATGATGATGAAATCAATAAAGAATTTCTTGATGAGTCATGAATGTTAATTAGCCATCTAAGTACACCATGGTATGCTAATTATGCTAACTATATTGCTGCAGGAATTATGCCTTATGACTTAACTTTTCAGCAAAGGGAAAAGTTCAAAGATTTCAAACACTATTTATGGGAGGAACCCTACTTGTTCAAGATTTATAGGGATAGAGTCTTACGTTGATGTGTAAGTGAAAATGAATATTTAGAAATATTATCTCATTGCAATTCAGCTTTGTATGTGGGGTATAATGGTAGTGGGAAGATGATGGCGCACGTACTTGAATGTGGTTTCTATTGGCCAATGCTATTTCAAGATGCAAGAAAGTTTGTGGCTCAATGTGACAAATGCCAAAGGGTAGGGAATATAGGTAAAAGAGATGAAATGGCATTAATAAGTATTTTAGAAGTAGAGGCCTTTGATATATGGGGGATAGACTTTATGGGTTCTTTCCCTATGACTTTTAGCCAAAACTACATCTTGGTTGGAGTGAACTATATGTCCAAGTGGGTGGAAGCAAAGGCTACCCTAACCAATGATTCCAAAGTAGTTGTTAAGTTCTTAAAGAAATTGTTCTCAAGGTTTGGTGTACCTCGAGCCATTGTAAGTGATGGAGGTACGCATTTTATAAATTGTTCTTTTGCATCTTTGTTGCATAAGTATGGAGTACATCATAGAGTAACTACACCTTACCATCTACAATCAAATGGCCAAGTAGAGATTTCTAATATAGAACAAAAATGGATCTTAAAGAAAAATGTTTCTAGTTCACGTAAAGATTGGGCATATAAGTTAAACGATGCACTTTGGGCATATAAAACAGCTTTTAAAACACCCATTGGCATAACCCCATGGAGGTTAGTGTATAGTAAAGCATGTCATTTGCCTGTAGAGTTGGAGCATAAAGCTTATTGGGCTATTAGAGCCTTGAACGTTGATCTTAAGCAAGCTAGTGGTAAGGGGTGTTTACAACTAAATGAGTTGGATGAGTTATGACTTATTTCCTATAAAAATGCAAGAATATATAAAGAAAAGACTAAGAAATGGCATGATGCCTACATTAAATGTAAGATTTTTAAAGTAGGGGATAAAGGGCTTCTCTTTAATTCTAGATTGAAGTTATATCTTGGTAAGCTAAGATGTCGTTGGAGTGGGCCATTTCTTATAATTCAAGTATTTGACCATGGGTATTTGGAGCTTAAAAATGATAAAGGTGAGTTATTAAAGGCTAATGGTCAAAGATATAAGGTGTATTTGGAGGGGACCTTTCATGGTAGATAGGTTTCATATATCTCTCAAAGTGTGGTTAATGATCTTTGTTCTGAATCTACTTAGTTAATTTTTCTATTTCTATATTTGTTGTTTGTTTATGCATTTTGTTTTTACTTTGATGTTTTTATTCATACTAATTCCATTTGTGTGTGTTCCACAGGTCTTTAGTGATGTTCAAGTGATTTTTTATACTTATTTGTTGTCTCTTTCAAATTAAGTTTTTATATTTTATGTATGTCGCGAGTGCGACTTATGTCACGAGTGTGACTATGTAGGAAAAAATTATTGTATGGGTTATGTCGCAAGTGCGACTAATGTCGCAAGTGTGACCTTACAGGGTCAAAATTTTGAAAGGTTTTTGTCACGAGCATGATATGTTTTGCAAGCACGGTGTATAGTAGACTAGCTTCTATCGCAAGCATGACAAATCATGGATTTTGAATTTTTAAGGCAATTTCCAATTGTTGCCAGTGTTTTCCCCCTATATATTCATTTTGTACCATAGAACTACTATATTTTTCAGTTTTCTTCCCTTTGCTATAGTTTTCTCTATACTTTTCTCTTATAGTCATCTTCTAATTTCTATTTCTTTATGTAATTGTTTACTATTTAAAGATTTTTAAGTTTTTCTTAGTTGTTGCTTTGCCTAATTTGTATTCTTTTTCTAGCATTCCATATGGTGAGGGTGAAGACTCTGGCTAATAAAGACAAGAAGGCTGCTTGGAGTTCTTCTCAACAAGGAATAGGCACCATTATTCTTCAAAATATGTATGATTTCCCTTTCCCTGTTCATTTTGACATCGAAGGTAAGAAATTTTAACCCTTCTCTAAGAAAGAATACGTAGGTATGTGGCATTTAGACTTTTCTTTGTTAGTTGACTTAGGAATCTCTCAAGAATTTGGAAAATATATCTAATGCATGAAATGGGAATAATTTGTTGCTATGAGATTGCCTGTTAAAAGAAGTTGAGCTATTGAATTTTTTGTTACTTTAGACTATATTGAAGATAGAAAGATCAAGTTGAAATTTAGGCATGATGGGATTGAATATATTTTTAGTTTTGAGGAAATGAATGAATGGTTTGGCTTTCCATTGAATGGCCATACTTTTGTGCCTCAACAATTTGTTGCCTTTGATGTGTGGAAAAAATTAAATGGATTGAATCATTTTGATAACAAGAATTCTACTAATAAGCATATTAAAAATGATATCTTGTTATTGTTTCATAAATTTTTATATTGTGCATTATTTGGTAGGGTAGAAAGTAACAAAGTCTACGCAAAAGACTTTATTGTATTTTCCCTAGTGTAGGCTGAAAGACACCTTATTCTATTGACTTTATTTTTGATTGTTTGTACCATGCCTCTATTGCCAATACCAAAAAAGTGGGCATGGGATATATGGTAACTAGTATTGCGTTAGGATTTTTAGGAAAGTTGCAGGGTTTCGAGCCTGAAAAGAATGAAATGGTGACTATGATGGATGTCAAATTTCTACGCATCTCCCACTTGTTGAAGAGAGGTGGATGGCCCTCTATATTTTTTTCTTATAAGAGAGGAGTGGAAAGTCTGGCCATGGGAAAGGTAAAGTCCCTACCATTAATGATGATGATGATGATTGTGCAAGTGAGGAGGAGCCTGAAGATTTGTCTGCTGCTGATGAACAGGATAGAAGTTTAGAAGGTTGGTGGCATGTTTTGGATAGGTTGGACAAGATGGATGAGTCCAACAAGCATTTAGTATAGAAGGTGGATACAATGGAAGTCACTATGAAGGACATACATAAGAGCCATCAGAGTTTGAGTCAAAAATTGCTATCCTTATTCAGAAAGCAAAATGTGGATTTTAGCCGTTCTCCACCAAATTCGCCTAGTGGAGCTCGATGAGGAATGTCCTTTAACTTTTTTTATTTTGTTTTTATTTTTTTGTTTTCTTTTTTTATTTATGCTTTAGGTTTTTGTTTTGTATTTTATTTTGCTTATGTTGTTTTTGTGTTTTGTTGGTGTGTTATTTCCTTGTATAATGGAGACATTGTGTCTTTTAAGTGTGGGGAGGTGTGTACATGCCATATGTTATATTGTAGTTAGTATGTTTGCATGTTTATATGTATATTAGTATTGTTAGTATATTTGTGTTGTTAGGTTGTCAATTTATGTTGTTATTATGTATGTGCATATTAGCATGTTTAGGTTGTTTGTGAGTTTTCATAGTTTTGGAGCTTTTGTACATGAGACAACTTGAATTTTTCAAATTTTGGTCTAGTTAGCAAAATTCTTGAGGATTATCATTGGTTATTTTACTTTAACATATTTATGTGCATAGTTAGAGGGTTATGACTTGACAAAGGACTTTAGTATAGATTCTTTTTAAGTTGTTTATCTTTTCACATGTAAAATATGATTATTTTGGTAGATCATTGCTTAGGGTAATTTGATCCATAGCTAAGTGAGCTTTTGAAGCCTTTTACATTGATATTTTTCTTTGTATGAGAGCCTTGGTACACCATATCCTCTAAACCTTATTTTTGGTAAACTTTGAGATTACATTTAGTACGAGTTTTTGCATGAGAAATGACAAGGGCACTAGAGATTAACCAATTTTAACCTGCTTAAATAACTAACCCTTTTGACTTTAGGTAGTCAATTTTGAGCCTTAACCCATTTTTTTCTTGTTAAGCACATAATTAGCCTTTATCTACTTTTTGAACAATAGACCATTTCTTTTGGCACCCTTTTTGTGGAGAGGATTAGTGTTACTATATCATTTGAGACAGTTTTTTTTAGTATAGGTATGATGTTAGTTAGCTCCCTTTCGCTTATAAGTCCACTACTATAAAGGAAAAATAAAGAAAAACAAGATAGTTCATGATGAAAATAAGAAAAAAAAAAGAGAGAAGAAAGTCAAGAAAAGGACTAGAACAGAGAATAAAAAGTTTTGAAAAAGGAAAACTAGTGGAAGATGTGGACATTAATAAAGGGGGGTAGAATAGTAAGTTAAAAATTCATTGGATTATGCTATGCATTGATTATAAGTCTTTTATGATATAGTGATTACTTTTTTTCTACACATATAAGCTACTTAACCAAATTTGTTCTACCTTTACGTAAGCTAAGTTACAACCTTGAATAAGACCTTTTGATTTCATGTATTTAACTTGTGCTAGTAGTGGAGATGTTTACTCATTTATAAGCTTATGGTATGTAATGGTACATTAAAGGAAAGAGTGAAACACTAACCCCTAAACATTTGAGTAGAGTAAGAATAAGTGTTTGAGTGAGAGTTACTTTAGGAAATATTTTGCATGAAATAATTTATACATGTATTAAGACATTTAATTTCTTAAGTGCCTATATTCTTTTGCTTTTCAACTTCATGATTCTCCAAATGTACATGGTTGTTGGAGTTGAATAGACAAAGGTATTGCTCGAGAATTTGTAAATTTAAACTAATATATTGAGAGATGAAGGTTATTTCATTTTGCTTCCAAATGATTGTCAAATATGAATGCAAGCTCCATAATTATGTGAATGTTGTTGTGTTCTTTGTGTTTTTTTTTTGTTTTTCTTTACATTTTGAGTTTTGCTTGAGAAAAGCAAAGGTCAAGTTTGGGGAATTGATGTGAGTTGATTTATTCATGATTTGTGAGTGTTTTATGTATGTGATTGTGTAGTAAATGTTTAATTTTAGCTAAGTTTTATGTGAAACATACTACTTTTTATGTGTTTGTGTTGTTAAATGTGTGTAGGGAGTAAAGAAATGGAAACAAAGAAAAAATAGGCAAAAATCAAGTGAAGAAGGAAGTCTTATCACGGGTGCAGTTGGGGTCGCGAGCGCGACAAAAAAAAAAGATATCAGAAGTAAAGGTCAATGTAGAGAAAAGTCAACATTTAATGAAACATGCCCTGTCACGAGTGCTATAGCCTTTACAGACGCAACAACAAGAAGATTGTTGGTGGTTATTTTTGAAAAGACACTTGAAGGTGTATGATGTTCCACCAAAGGTTGTACACTTCTAGAGGGGCACTATGAGGACACAAGGATTGAGATCCTATATAAATCCTACAAGTAGTTAGATGGATATACAAGTTTGAAAATAACAATTATATTTTGGTTTTTCTTTCTGTAAAAAGTTAGTACATTTTAATTTGTTCTTTTGATAAGAAGACAAGCAAGAAGAAGAAGATCTTCTTAGAGATTGAAAAGGGTTGAGAGATTTCTTTTTACTATCTCTCATATATTACTTCTTCTTTGTAATTAGTTAAATGACATTTTTAGGAACTTGAACATTGATGTTTATATCTTTAACATTCTTAGTGATATACATAGTTTTATTTGCAAAATTTTCTATTAATACTTTAAGCATGATCATTATAAGTAAGAATACAATTGATAGATTTATTCTTTCTTATAGCTAATGGAAATTCATTATCAAAATATTACTTGAGAGATCGAAATAGTAAGATAATTACTATAAGTTGGTAATCAATCTTAAGACATGTTTTTACAATTAACTATTTCATTAATAAAAATTAAGGGTTAGAATTATATATGCATCTTTTAGGAAAATCTATTTCATGTCGAGAAAATGAATTAGAACAGTAATCCAATTTGGCTTGCATTATAAGATTAGAATTTAATTAAGAGAATAGTTTCAAGTTCAAACATTATATTTTATATCATTAATCTTAAATTGTCTTCTTTGATTATCAATAAAATAGGTTTTAATTAGTATTTCTAGTTTTAGTGTATTTCTCAAGTTCATTTAATAACTCAATTTATGAGCATTGTAAACAAGATTAAGAATTAATTAATAGTGTGTAATCACTCATCTATCCTCGTGGGAACGATATCTTAAGTACTATTTTTGATAAATCGTGCACTTGTGGATTTAGCATAACAAATATAATAATTACAATATAAAAAGATAAAGGTCATACACACTCTTGATAAAGAGAAAATAAAACTTGAAGCTCCTCATGTGTGACCACTATAATCATTGGGTGTTAGGCTGTTATATTAAATTGTCTGTTCATTTCTTTTCCTAACACCTTTTTCACTTCTCCCTCTCATTTTTCTCTATAAACCCCTTGAGTGCACCATTTTTCTCCTACTTCCTTGCATCTCGGTGTGACTTTTCTCTCCAACAAGTAAGTCTTCTTCTTTGATTTAAGACTTGTTTCATATTTCTATCTTTCATTTACATTTATTGTATCTGTTAAAGGTTGTTGGTGATGATTTATTAAATCTGTTGGGTATATTAATTTTCTTTTATCATGTAGCCATTATAAACAATATATGCTTCCATTTTACATTTAACTCTCTTTTTTTATGGTTTGTTGTTTTGTTCATTCAGTAGGTTTCTTGAGTTTATTTGCACAATCAATGATTTTAGAGGCTCTTTATGGTTAAATAGGTCACATTTTCTATGCCTATAGTTTTTGCAAATTACATGTTCGATGAAATGTTTGAGAAATAATTTCTTGCATGCTTTACCCATGAATGTTCAATTTCCAAATTGTAATTTGTGTTTTATTATTTTGCAATGCCTCCAAAAAGGTCATGACAAGATGTTGGACCTTCTTCTTCATAGCAAGGTGTATCCATAGCCAAGGTACCAACTTGGGTACTTAAAGATATGCGAATGAATTATGCTCACTTCACATAAGCATAGTACCTGCCTACACCAAATCTAAACTTAGAGCTTTTGAGTCAGTTGCAATTACTTAATGAAGTGGAGTGACTTATTGCCAATAGTGGTTGGGTAAATTTTTACTTAATTAAGTGGAGTGACTTATTGCCAATATTGGTTGGGCAAATTTCTTTTCAAAGAGGGAGAGAGTACATCAAATATTGATGAGAGACTTTCTTGCTACCTTTCACTATGGAGTGGGGAAAAATAGTTATGAAGATCTCGATATAGTTACTTTTTAGATAAATCAAGTATCCTATAGGATGAACTTTGATGAATTCATAGAGCATTTAGGCTTTCTAGTGCTTGGTGTAAAGTATTTAGAGAAGTATGATAGAAAAACAACTTGGGAAGCTATATGTGAGCAAGATAGACCCACATAGTACATTACTTGGTAGACGAAAGCGTATCACCTTCAAAATCATGTTCTCTGAATTTTACACAGATTTTTCTCCTTATTGGTTTTTAGTCATCTTGGGGCATTTGGACAAGTAAACATTTCAGAGGTAATTTTTCTCCATGTAATGACTCAGGGAATAGAATTAAATGGTACATTCTACATCTAGAAAAAAAAATTAAAGAGCTATAGAATTATCAAAAAAAGGCGAAGAAAATCTAGCTAAGAGGACTTGTCACGGTGTTAGCTAAGGCAGTTGGCCACCCTAACATAGGAAGGGATTTAGGAGAGCCACCATTGGTCAACCTTCGAATGCTAAAGAACATGAAAATAGTGGTCGACCAGCCCACTTTTGAGTATGAGATTCACTTAATTGAAAGGGATGAGTATCATGGGATGGTAATGGCAGGTCATATTAATCTTCTAGTTACACATGATGCTGAGGCTATTACTTTATCAACTTACCAATATTCCAACCTACTATCTCAAATGGAGAATTTTCATACTGGATAGGTAGAATTACGCTCTCAAATTGATCAAATGACGGCGTCTATGACCTACCTCATCTCCGAATTTGATGTTCAATTTCCACCTCTGCCTCCATCACAGCCTAGACCTGAGAGAGTCCCTTCATTCACATTTTTGTTTTGTTAAATTTTTATTTTGTTGAGGACAACAAATTTTGAATTGTGGTATAGGGGATTATTTTGTAGGGGATTTAGTGGTTTTTTAGTTTTCCTTTAAGCTTTTAGTTAGTTTGTAATACTTTTATTCGAATTATGCTAATTTTTATTTTAATTTTAAATTTTTAGTTTTATTTTCATTTTTTATTTTTCCTTTTTCTTTTGCTTGTTTTTGTTTTTTATAAAAAGTAAACAAGAAGCCAAAATAGTATAACTAATATTCAGCTATTATACATCAATCTCTAACTCGCACACTTTAACTTTATGACTTCTAAAAGCCTATACACACCATATTTGAGCCACTTTATTTTCATATCATCAAGCTCATGTATAGCATAAGCTTAAAAATAAAAGGTGTAGTTATATAAATAATGTTGTTTATGGTTGCCATTGTTTCATTGATGTTGATGCAAGGAGAGGCAATCGATTATGGCAAAGTGAGCTCTACAGTAACTCCTTATGTTCCTTACCTGACTAGAGCTGATTTTGTTCCTTTTGTTTGATACTATGTAGGGATCAAAAATGTTATTGGATATACCATAGGCCAAATATTTTTTCATTTATGTAATGTCACATTTCATTATATAAAATTGGATTTTCTTCATGTTATTATATTGTTGGCATGTTACATTATAATAATACTTGTAAATAACAATCTAATTCTATTTTGACTATCCCTAGTCATTTATCATTAAATGAATAATGATAAATAAAAACTAGTATAAGTTTTATTGATAATTATGTGATGATTATATATGGTGATATAAATTAAACTTATAAATACTTGTTAGATAACACAGTACTAGATAGACCCACTATGAGATACTACATGGGTTAATGTTATTAGTGATCTCATAATAGTTATGTTATCGATCCTTAGACCTGAGATTATCACAGTATCCTAGATGATAAACATTATGTTTTAACATATTAAACATTATCTTTAATTAGATAATCAAAAAGGTTGTGATTGGATATGATGAGAATCATGTAGAGGATAGTGAATAATCAAGAAGGAATTTGTCCCTCTTATGAGAGAGATATCTATTGGGCCCCTCGATAAGTAGGATTGAGAAATGCATGGTCATGCTTAAATGAATTGATGGAGCAATCAATATCATTTGATATTATCAATCTACTTAGCAATTGAGAAATTATATGTTTGGACTATACAAGTTTGACATGGACCATGACTTATATTCAAACAAGATAACATGTGACAAAGGGATTATAATTATTAGGTTAAAATCAAATTATTGATATTCATATTATTTAGGTAGTCATAATGTCTTGCTAGAGGCCGCTTATGACTTGTGGGCCCATGATGGGATTAGGACCCACTGCCAATATAATATGAACCTAGTGGGTCACACACATAGGATGTGAGGAATGAACTAACAATTAATTCCAGCATTTTGAATTTTATTTTATGACAAATAAAAATTTGAAATAAAATTAAAAAATATTAATTAAGATTAATATTATAATTCTTATTTTAAATAAGAAATAAAGTATTTATTATTTTAATAAAAAATGTGGGCCCAAAATTTTTTCTCTCTAAATTAGGTTTAGGTTAACTATATATATATTAGTGATATGTGCAGTTCAACCTAATTAAGCATAATACATTGAGTGGCAGCCATCACTTTGAGAGAGAAAAAAAAATTCATTTTTCTTCTGTAACTTTGAGAAAGAGAGAAAATAAACCCTAGCTGCCAAGGAAGGGAGCTAGCACCCCTGGCGATTCTATTCATTGCATTCACGTATGGATACCAGTAGAAGGTGTCATTTTAGGTGAGGCTACACCTGTAAATTTGATTTATTTGCACTTCGAGAGGTTGGTAATCTTTACACTATTCTATTAAATCAATTGGATTGCTAGGATCCATAGTGGGTTTCTATTTTCTACTGTGATTATTTTTTTAATTTTATTTTGAAACCCAATAGTGGTATTAGAGCCACTTGCAAGTTCAATTGATTTAATTATCATATTTTGTATGTATGTGATGTATGCAAAATCAATTTTATGTGATATGAACAGATTGTATGTTGATACATGATGAGTTGATAACTATTATAATAGTTTATATTAATCTATTTATATAGGATATGAACGAAATTAATCTATTTATATAAGATATAAATGTAATTAATCGATTGATGTTTATGATATAATGTATATAGGCTGCAAAATTGATAGATGTTAATATGATTAACATCCATATGTTAATTATGTTTTAACATGATTAAATGAATTATCATGAGATTAAATGTGTAATTTATATTCAATTAAATTCAGCTGTATTATGTATCGATCCTATGAATGCTTAATGTGATTAAACAATTGCTGATATGATTAGCAAATTTGATATTTTAGGATACAGAATAGGGGTTTTTGGGAAAAAAATTGTTAATGAGATTAACATTACCTCAAAGCTTGCGGGGCATTACTCCCCGACCTCCTAAGGGGTGCCGCCCCTTAACCCCATCGGCTAACCGGCTAGTGGAACTGCCGTGTTATCTAATCGTAGCGCCTAATATATCATTAATGTTATTATTCGCTAATTTTAATACATCAATTTTATGCAATTAATTGAGCTTGATATGAGATGACTTGATTTTAATTGATGTATGTATGTTTGATGTCTTTGCATGGTGCATAGCATGGCCAATTGAGACCCTTATGATGGTGTTTACTTTATTTATTTTATTTATTCTTTTTATGGGTTTTAAATTTTAAATACGACCTATGTGTCATTTTTTATTTTAATTTTATTTTACTAATAGTTTAAGTAGAATATTTTATTTCATTATTATAATGAAGACAAAGGAATTTCACGAATACCATAAAGGGGATCAATCCAGTTCCATGATGATGGAGGTGCAAAGTGGAAGCTATTGATCAAGACTAGTTTATGTAATTCCACCTAGGATTAACCTTTGATCTTTATATTGGCTTATGAAGATTATATAGTTTTAGCCATGTTATGACATGTTTTATATATTATGCATATTATATAGGGATGTGATGCGATGAATGATTATATATGTGTATGAGATGCCATATATGGGATGATGCATGATATGTAAATAAATAGACATCATAACTTAAAATTTAAAATTCCCTCACCAAAATTTTAAGTTTTATGCCACCCATAATTATAACACCTATCAAGATTAAGATCACCAAAATGTAGGTTTTGCCAAAGCAAAGTACATTAGGTTATCATAGTAAGATAGGAGGTGTAATGGTGTTACCCATATGTTTAAAAATGGTTAGACTTAATTAGGCTATCAAAATGGTTTTGGGCCTAAGGCATTAGATGGGATTATAACTTGTTGGGATATATGATGTAAAAATCCCATAAAGAATCTAGGAGTTACATGAGATGTAATTGATAAGGAGTTATCTACCTAAATAACTTGATTTTAAGCGTCATGCCAAAGCTGACTTAGAATTAAGTAAAATATGGATCTTAGCTCACTAAAACATTACAATTGTTATAATTAACATTGAGGGTGAATATTTTAGTGGGAGTTTTAACAAATACCTTAAAATGAAATTAGTACTAATTTTAATATTTATTTTGCATATTTGTAGATCAATGGCTTTAAATAACACTTCCACACTATCACTACGATCAGTCCTTAAAAAGGACAAACTAAAAGAAGATGGCACTAATTTCTTTGACTGGTTTAGGAACTTGAGCATCGTTCTCAAGCAAAAAAGGAAGCTATATGTGCTTGATGACCTTATTCCTCCTGTCTCGCCTGCTGATGCCCAAAGGGCAGTCAAGGATAAACAAAAGAAACATGTTGATGATTATATTGATGTGGGATATATTATGTTAGCCACAATGTGTCCAGAAATTCAAAAGGATCTGGAGCATTTAGAGGCTTACGTGTTGAGTAATCATCTCAAACAGACATTCCAACAATAAGCAAGGCAAGACAAGTATGAGACTACCAAAGCTTTGCATGCTTGTAAATGGCTGAAGATGCATTAATAAGCGCTTATGTCCTGAAAATGAAATGCTGTATTGATCACCTTGAAAGGATTGGATTTCCCATCACTTTAGACCTGGGCAAGTATTTGATCCTTAATTCATTGCCTAATAGTTATAACCAGTTTGTTATGAACTATAATATAAACAATATGGAGAAATCTCTTCCTGAGAACCACGCAATGCTTAAGATAGCTAAGCAAAGCATTACAAAAAGGCCCAATCATATTCTTATGGTTAATAAAGGAAAGGGGACGAAAAATAAGGGCAAAGGTAAGGCTAAGGCAAAAGTTGCTGGTAAGCCTAAAGCACAAGCTAAACATAAACCTAAGGCAAAAGCTCTAAAGAAGGGAGTGTACTTCCAGAACAATAAACCTAGTCATTGGAAGAGGAATTGTAAGCTCTACTTGGTAGAATTAAAGAAGAAAAAGAGTAGTGAGACTACATCTTCAGGTATTTATGTTATAGAAATTAATTTATCTACTTTTACTTCCTGGATGTTAGATACTGGATGTGGTTCTCACATTTGTACAAATGTGCAAGGACTCAAAAGAAGTAGGCAACTGAAAAAGGGTGAAATGGACCTACGAGTTAGAAATGGAGCAAGAGTTGTTGGTTTAACCGTAGGGACTTATGAGTTAACTTTGCCCAATGGGCTTTTGTTAGTCTTGAACAATTACTTTTACGTTCCTACTTTGATTAAGAATATTATTTTAGTTTCTTGTTTGGATGATGAAGGTTTTTCTTTTTAGGCGATTTTGAGATAGAATCCAATTAGAACTCTATCTTAGGTATAAAAATAAAGAGATTAGGGTTTTTTGGGGGGATCATCATTCTTTGAAAAGAAAGAAGCTATTGGAAGAGGGAAGAAAAATAATTTCTCTCTCTCTCTCTGAAAAGCTTTGTGCCTCTTACAATCCTTTAACACACAACACACAAACGAATTTAGCATTTTCTTTTAAACATCAAGAAACATGATTTCAAAGCAGAGATCTAGACTTCATAAATCATAGAGTCAGAATATCTTCCGAGGGTAATATTCTAGGCTTATTCATGTTTTTTCTCTCTACCTTTTATTCATTCAATTTCATATTTATTTGGATGCTAAATTGATATATTTTAACTTTGAGAATTGAATAACATGCTTATTTTATTGGAATATGGCTCATTTCTGATTTGTGTTACATGTTAGAGTCATAGTTGTCAAGGATTTCCTCCATTGTTGTTGTTTTGATGGTTTTCCCATCTAACATGTAAAACGATGTAATTCTTTAATTTTAATTAAATTTAATGTAAGTTTTAGTGTTTTGGTATGTTTTAGCATGATCAGTGCTTAATTATCATATATCTAGGGCTGAAATACTTATTTGCATGAATTCCTACATCTTTTCTTCTTGTTCTGGACATTCTGCTATGTTCTGTAAGTGAGGGACGGGAAGAAGATGTGAGGGACGACCATCCCTCATTAGAACCACGGGACGACCCTCACCTCTTCCTTGGCCATCCCTCACCTCTTCCATGGCTGTCCCTCATCTTCTTTTGGCCATCCCTGGAGTTTTCTTTAGATTCTTTTATTCATATTAGGGTTCTTTTTATGCTTTTTATTTTGATGTTCTTTTATGCAGTATTTGAACAATATTTGGCATATTTTCATTATTTTATATGCACTGTTCTATCTATAATGATTTTTTTTTGTAAGTGTAAGTTATATGGGTATTTTTATTGGTGCTAATTAATTTATTCATTTGTTCTTTTGAGTAATTTATTTATTTGTGGCCATGGAGGATGTATGGAATTTGCATGAAAAGTCGTGCTCCTGTATTGGTCACCCTCCTCATTTGGGTTACCTCATTTTCCTTTAGTATATTATGTTTCTTTTGTTTATTTATCTATTTTCTTTGTCGATTTATTTATTCATTTCGGATGTATTTTTATTTAAGGGGATATAAAATGTAGTAAAAAAAGATGATTTTTGCACATTAAATCAAAACTCATTTAAAATTATTTTCATTAATCAAATTGGGATTTTTTGAATAAAAATGGACCAACGTCTGATTTCTTACCCTAAAATTCACACAAATAATAAGAGTCTTTTTGTGAAATATATATGAGGGAACCAATGTTCCCAATCTAAATGAATACCCCATTTTATGTATGACATTTATTCATCTTTCTTTTATACATTATTATTTTATTTAGGACTTTGCTTATGTAATAGTTAAATATATTTACTTTCTTTGTTTTACCACTTTATTTATTTGCTTGGAATGTTTACTTAATTCTTGCGCTTTTCATTGTGTGAGAGAGGAGAGGGGATTAATTCTAAAACTTAATTATATACTGACACTTAACCAAAGTGCCTAATAAGAGTGATATCCTGAACACCTATCTCTTCTTGGGCATTAAAGGGTCGAGATAAACTTCCCAACATTTTATCAGGTAGCGACTCCATGGCACCTACCTTTTTTGGCCCACTAGTAGATGCCTTCCATAGGTTGACTATCAGCAATAAATTGGGCTTGACCCTTCTTATTGCGAAACAACTAATTTATGATAAAAATGAGCCTCCTTCGGTCTCGAAACCTAAAAACGGGCCTCCGAGAATAGATACAGAACGAGCGGCAGCTCCGGCGTGCATCACAACATCTTTTCCTTATACTCTGAATTTTCGCTCACTTTGGCACCAGTGCACTAACTCCCTGAAATTGGGGGCAAATGTAGATACCGTGACCTAAGACAACCTAGATTAGAATTACTTGATGATGAAAATATAGTATATTGCTAATAGCAGGTTTGGATATCGAAGCTCTGATCGCAAATTTCTCATTTTCTCTTAAAGATTTTTCATGATTTTCTAAATGATTTCAAATATTTCTAAGTGTTTTAATAAAATATGCAAAAAAAAGCCATGATTTAGATTTCCAGTGGTGACATATGGTCGTCTGTCACTTGAGGGTTGCCCGTCTGTGGGCCTCTCTCTCTTGTGCAGTCTAAACTAAGGGTATTTTGGGAAAACCGAGGGTTAGTGATGACGAACGGCCACCCCTCATTGAAGGACGCCTGTCTTTGGCTTAAAACCCAATTATTCAAAAGGGTAAGTTTATCTCTTAAGATTTATTTCGGATTTAAGGGATTTTATCTCAAGATTTGAGGATTTTTTAGTTTGAATTGGACCAAAATTCTTTCTAAGTATAAAAAATAAAACCTAGGGTTTCATAGGGGGAGGAATCATTATTTTGGAAGCCACTATTAGAGAAGAAGAAAATTTTTCTTTCCATCTCTAAGGTATTTTACTCTAGCAATTCTTGTTTAAACACACATTCATTCAAAATAAATTTCATACTTTTTTTAGAATCAAATAGCATGATTCAGAGTAGAGATTTGGACTACATAATTAATAAAGTCAGAATATCTTCTAAGGGTAACATTCTAGGCTCATTCTCACCTTCTCTCTATAATTCATTCACATTATCTCATGACTATTGAACATTGATTTGATTCATTTTAATTGTTATAGCTGAATAACATATATGTTTTATCAAAGTATGATTCATTTCTAATTCATCTACATATGCTAGAGGCATGATAAATTTATTAAGGTTCCTCTATTTTTATGTGTGTAAAGCTTTTACCTCCATTTGTATATGTTGTGATTTGGTGATTTTAATATAGTTAATGCATGATTAGGAATTTTAATGTGTTTTGGCATGATTTTTCACTTAATATCGCATGTTTAGAGCTAAGAAGTCTATTTGAATGATTTTTCTGCATTTTCATGAAATTTTGCATTTTCTATTTTTGTCCAGAGGTGACAGATGGAAAGATGGGCTGAAGGATGACTGTCCGTTATTTGATGGGCGGGATGTCTCAATCCCATCTTCCTATCTATCCCTCACTCTATTAGTGGTCGTCCCTCACTCCTCGGCCATCCCTGAGGGTATTTTATGGTATTTTTGCATGTATTTTAGGCCTTTATGTATTTTTTGTATCACTTATTTGTTTCCTACAATATTTATGCATTATTTGATATATTTTTGCTATTGTACGGTATATTCCTATACCTGTAATTAATCTGTTTGTAAAAATAAGTATATAATTATTTTATCATAAATACTAATTTATTTATTTTGTGTAATTTTTTCGTGTAATTGATATATTTATGGTTGTGGAGGGCTTATATTTTTTGCATGGGAAATCATACTCCCACATTGGTCACAATCTCCACCCCCCAGTTACATTAATTATTTCATTTTATTTTATTTATTTATTATGGCATTGTTTGCTTGTTTATTTATTTTTTCTATTATTGGCTATTTTATTTTTAGATGTATTATTTTTTGAAGTTGTAATAGTTAGTAAAAAGGATTTTTCAAGCGCGTTGAAATAAAAAGACACTTAAAGCATTTTCTAGCAAATAAATTGGTTTCTTTTATAAAATATGGATCAATATCCAATTTTTAACCCAAATCCACAAGATGTGATAAATGCCTTTTTGTAAAAATACATAAAGAAGCCAATGCTTCCAAAATAAATTGATAGCTCGTTTTATGTGTGCATATTGATCTTGCCTTGAATTATTCTTTGGGACAATTTGCCTCTGTAATAATTAAGTAGGTTTATTTTAGTGTCTTTATTACTTTATTTACTTGAATGGGTTGGTTACTTAATTTTATCGTAAAATGCATTATGTGAGAGAAGAAAGGGGTTTAATCTTAAACTCAATTATAAATCAACACCTAACCAAAATGCCTAATAAGAGGGATGTTCCGAGCACCAGTCTCTGTTTAGGCATCAAAATAAGGTCGACATTCAATTCCCAATGTCCTATTGGGTGGCGACTCTATGAAACCTATCTCTTTGAGCCCACTAGTAAACGTCCTCATGGGTTGACCATTAGCTATAATTAGGGCTCAATCCTTTTTATTGCAAAATGGCCAGTTTATGATTAAAAGCAAGCCTCCTCTAGTCTCGAGCCCTAAAAGCGGGCCTCCGAAAGTGAACCCAAAGGTGAAGGGCAGGCTTCGATCTACCTAACAGTAATATTTTAAGCTTTTTTTTATTCTCTAATTCTTTAAATTGGTGATTTTAGTGTGTTTTATGCATGATTTAATGTTATAATACTGTCATGGCACGATTTAGGGCCTAATAATTGTACGTTTTGGATTAAAAGTGGTCTTGTATGATGTTTTGCATGCGTTTGGCATCAATTTCATTCATTCTACTCTATCCAGCGAGTGAAAGATGGGAAGGAGACTCGATGAATGCCCGTCTATCAAAATGATAGACAAGACATCGCGTGGTTTCTTCTTATCCTGTCTCCCACGTGGCTATTGGTTTCCCTATTCAAGGCATCCGTGGCTGATTTTTAAGCATCTTTTATTATATATTGTATGTATTTTATGTCCTTTATTTGGTTCCTATGATATTTATGCATTATCCTATATGATTCAATTTTGCATGTAATTTTGTTCTGTACTGTGCAATTAATTAAATGATTATCTATGTTGTATTTGTAATATACTAATTTAGTTGCCTTTTCATGTGGTTTTTTTTAGCATGTAAATTCTTTTGCCTTTGGAGGAGTATATGGGTTTTTTTGCATTAGGAATCATGTTTCCAATTGAATAACCACCCTCAGCCCATCTGGTTATCTCATTTAACCATTCTTTTTATTGTTTTACTTATTTATTATCTTAGTTTTATTTAATTATTATTATTTTATGTTTATTTGCTTATTTAGTATTTTTTGATGTATTTTCTCTTGAGGATGTAATAGCTTGTAAAAAAAGGGCTTTTTGTGCATGATAAAAGGAAAACACACTTAAAAATGTTTTCTATCAATCGATTTGGGTTTTTCTTCAAAACTTATACCAATGTCCAATTTTTTTCATCCAAAGCCAAACAGAAGAATGAAATCAAGATTTTTATAAAATAAGCATGAGGGAACCAACGGTCCCAACTCAAATGAATGCCTCAATTTATGTTTGTATATTGTTTTACTCTTGTTGTTTGACGATTTGCATTTGTAATAATTTAATTAGTTGATTTATTTATTTATCATTTTCCATGTTTGCTTGGATATGTTTACTTAATTTTTACACTTTTGCATTGCATGAGAGAGGAGAGGGGATTAAATATAAAACTCAATTATAAAACAACACCTAACTAAAATGACTAATAAGAATGATTTCCCAAATACCAATCTCTATTTGGACATCAAAAGGTTGAGATTTATTTTCTGATGTTTTATTCAATGGCAACTCTAGGACACTTACCTTTTTGGGCCTATTAGTAGATGCCTTTATAGGTTGACTTCCAACAATAATTTGGGCTTGACCCTTTTTGGGCCTATTAGTAGATGCCTTTATAATGTATGAGTTAAAGTGAGCCTCTTTCGATCTCAGACCCTAAAAACGGCCCTCCATGAGCAAACTCGATATCTAAGAGATGGCTTCGGCGTCGCACAACCTAATACCCATTCATTTACCACCTATTTATAAATCTATAATGCATTAACTCTAGATCTAATAGCCCCCATTCCGAAATTTCTATCAAAGCTACAGCTAAAGCATGCAAAAACAAAGCATTCATGATATCCAATCCAAACAAGCATAAACCCATTCAACTTCAATAAGAGAATGATTAAATACTTGTATAACATTAATATCAAGATCATCACAAGGGGAAATAAAACATCTAATAATATATTAAATCAAAATAACATCAAAGTCTTACATGGGTATGGGGATTCAAAAATTCCCAAACAATAAAAATGACTACTCACTACACATTGTGTAAGATAAAAAGATAAGAGAGAAAGAAACTCTTAAACCCATTGAGGATATTTGGATCTAACATCTAAGGAGTTCTCTTTCCCAATCCCAATAGTTTTTGATTAAAAGATAACTAAACCTCTGCTCACTACTGTCAATCTAATGTAAATCTATCAAAAACTATTGAAAACAATGAAATAGCGTGTTTATAATGAAGAAGAAAACTTAAAAACCCTAAAACAAATGAAGAAAAATATAGAGAAAAATGAAATCTACATCTTCTCCCCTTCAGCCAAATAGATTTTTCTCTTTTATAGTTCTGAGGTGACACACGGTAGAGACTGTTTACTCTCTACCATGTGTAAGCAGTTACAGGAGTACTTTTAAAGGCACATGGTGAAGACTGATTAATCTCTGCCGTGCTTGATGATTTTGGACTAATTCTTTTAAAAGCTGCCTTACCCACAGTAGAGATTGTTTAGTCTGCCATGTTTATTAGTGAAATAGTGCACTTTGGGAATTGTGCATGACACACGGTGGAGACTAATTAGTCTTTACTATGTGTAAAGTCAAATTTCTGCAAAAATTCAAAATTTCACCATTTATCACACTAACACTCAATAATTCTCAAAATAATTCAATTTGGCACAAAAAAACAAATTTAACACACAAAACACGAAAACACACGTAAAACAAGATAGAAACACAAATAACAATACACTGAAAATAAACACTAAATTGAAGTTATCAAATGGCAGCAAATTCCTCATGCAATGGACATAACTCCACATTGTTAAAGTAAAACACATAGAATTATGGGTCTTAAAAATAAGTGGCTACCAAAAAGAGGTTTATTTCAAGTTTAACTCTATGCGCAAACCTCAAGTTGGAATATAAGAACTTTACAGGATCTTTATAGGTAGCATAATCATTGAGTATAAAGGACAACCTACTTGAAAATGGAGTCATTTTGAAGTAAAAAGAGAGGGAATAGTGGGAATACAAAGCACAAAAGTGAATAGCAAGGCCAATAAGAGATAAGATGTAAGATGATAATGTGCGTAAAGAAAAGGGCAGAAATCCAAAGTAATATAAAAGGAGAGATTCATGCCTATCCAAGCATGTTGCACGCTCGTGTCTGTACCTTAGATACCACCTGGTTAAAATGAACAATAAAAAATACTCTTGCATGCATTCCATGTCACACTATACAATTCTATGTTGTATGCATTTTGTACCCAAGATGATGATATCTAGTAGAGACGATTATTTCGAGAGTATATCTTGCATCCATAATCAATTTAGAGATAAATAAAACTAAAATTTTATGAATAATTTTAAACAATAATGATAGTTAAAATAATAAAAACAATAAAAAAAGCCAAGTTTGTGTGAACATGTGCAACTATATGAATAATTTGTGTGAATAATTAAGATTGTAGTAATATGATAAGACAAAATAAAATTTTAGAGATTGTGAAAAAATAAATTTTTAAGGGCATTTGCATCATTTTTGGTCATTTTGCATGAGTTTGGGTAAAAATCCAACGTGAAAACACTGTTCATGTGAGCTTTTATATGCATTTTTGAGTTTATGTTGAAAACTTTTGAGTTTTTACATTTTGCACTACAAACCTGTGCAAGCCCAATGCACACTTATGTAAACTGACTGTGCAGTTACTTTTTGTATTCAAAAAGTGGCACATGCCAGTGCAAAGGGCTTGTACTGCCATGCAATCCCTTAAGATATATAGAAAGTCAACATTTTCCTTTTTACTTTTTCTTCTCGTTTTTTTACCACTAGACCCTTTTTTGACATTTTTGTGCGTTTTCTATCATTTTCTTCAAGATTTTATCCAATAGATTACTGAGTTTCTACCTCGGGGTTAATTGGGCACCTCATTTGTAAATTTCCCTCGATTAAATCTCAAGTTCTCATGCACTAACTAAACAGTTATGTTTTCAAATTTTTTCCTTCATGTTTGCACCAAATGAGACTGGATTGATGACAAAATGCTGGTAAACATTGTTATGATCATGTTTAATGTAGTTTTATTGCTTTCTTGCATTTTTTTCTAGTGAAATTTAGGCATAAGAAGGTTTTTTTAGTGTAAATAATAAATAAAATTGTAATTACAGTTTTGATTTGGTAATGTCTATTGTAATAATATTATTGGATGTTTAATTGACTATGTAACTATGGAAACAAGCAATGTATACATATAATGAAAAAAAAATGATATGAGAAAAAATATAATAATTAAAAAAAGGTGTTTATGTATAAAAAAATGAATAAATGATGATGATTAATAAATGAAAATAGTTAGGCAACAATTAGGTAACCATAGTCATACATGTAAATAAATGTTGATTGCACAAGTAAATAATGGGTAAATCCATAAATAATATAGCGATATAAAGACAAAAAAAATACAATATGAAAATCTTGCTAAATATTCTTTTACTTGTGATTTTTTATATTTGCTAGACACCCGGTGGTGAGTTAGGTTGAAATACGTGTTATTTAAGTGTAAGCCTTTGCGTGTGAGTTATGTGCAGGTTTAGCCTAAAGGTTGCTAAGCTAAAATGCTGCCAAAATTTAGACATGTGCGAAGCCAACACCTAGATTACACCAATCGTCGAATATAGAGATTAATTAAGTTTATTTGATCTTTCTCATAGATTATAGACCCAAGATAGCAACCACCTACTTAGATGACACTTACCCTTAACCTTGCCGATATGTGCATTATCTCTAGTTGGTTCATATCAAGGAGCCTGCTGTGATAGTTGGGATTGTTAAAGGAGGTGGATATGCTATTAGTGTGAGCTACATGGAGAGAGTTCTATGCCAGGGCCCACAAGACTTACCCAAAGATGGTCAAATAGTCTTTTACCACTTTTCACTATGGAGGACAGCAAAGGCAAAATGAGAAGCCGAGTTTTGTTACTTTTCATATTTTGGGCCACCCGATGTTTATGACCCACCAATGCTTTGTTGATATTTTGGGGCTGCCAATAGGCAATGATGCAATTGCCCCGAGAGATCAGCTACACCAAAAATTCGAGCAACCATAGCACACCCTAGGTTGATATATAGTCATATGAGAGCAAAGTCGACACTATTGAGGTCACAATTGTTGATTTACCTATAGCAGGTAATGTAATGTTCATATTTAGGTAAAGTGCACAGTGATGTGGTGGTAAATGTTATCGAGGTATGTAGTCTATAGGCCACGACAACCATCTGTTGTGTGGATTTAAGCAATGTTATCCCTCTATGCCAAAGTAGGGTACAACACATACTAGGACAGCAGATAATCATCGAACGTGTGTGTTAGAGAGTATGCCCTAGAGACCATGAAATAGGAATATATTTCATATGTATGAATTCCTATTCTTAATAAAAGGCATCATTCATTTATTAATGCTATGTTTAAATACATGAGTTTGTAAATCTTAAATTAATAAATGAAGTCCTAGATATTATAAACACAGTTCAAAGGCAATCATGATAGTGTTCATGATATGAGATGTCTATTGCATGCAAATGTGTTAATATCTAAATATCCCTAGTCATAGAATTAACAAGATAGGACATTGTTAATTCGGACAAACTAGCACATGTTATGTTTCTTGAATGGTTCAAGCAGTGGTTTTCATAACTTTGATTATGGAAGATAATCAAAGCTAACATGTGGATGCTTGTTAGAAGAACGAGTTCATTGGAGACCTGCAAAAAGAATCCTCACATGGAAATTAAATTTATGTCAGTGAGGAATCTCTTCATAGCGGTTGTGCAAGTATCCTTAGACTTGAGATCACCAAAGTTATCTTAAGTAGCAGGTGGTATATTTTGACTCCATAACTGATTACTTCTAACTGGAAGTGAACATAGTTAGGAGATTGGATATATCATGACCTAATTGAAGATAGTTGAGTGATTAACAAAGGATTCACCATCCCAGATTTAATAAAGGAAGTTATCTCGCACGATTCTATAATTGACTTGTTCAGAGAATCTCTGGCCAGAGTAATATGCCAAGATGGATAGAGATCCATGGAGGAAATTTTGAAAACAATGGTTAAATTAATAGAACATACATAATTAGATTTATATGAGTTGATAGAAATCCATACTCAGAATCTAATTGAGATAAGAGTGGTGGAAGGAGTAATTGCATGGTAACTGTTTCTATAGAAGGATATAGTTAAACCACTTGACTTTCCTTACGTTTGGGTAGTCATGATGCCTAGCTAGAGGCCAATCATGATTTGTATAATAGTGTATCAAGAATATCAATAGGGATTGATAAAATTATTTAAAGAAGTTTAAATCATGTGAGTTTTGAATAGAACTCACAATTACATATTATACTGCCAATATGGATAGGAACCTAATAGGTCACACACATATAGAGAAAAAGAATAAAATGGAAAAATGAAAAGGATAATAATATTTGATATTATTATGGGGATAGAGAAGTGAATAAGATAATAATTAATTAAATAGTGTAATTAATTATGATCAAGTAAAATTGTTCGTAGAACTTTTTTGAAATGTTCTGTAAAATTGAATCTAATTGAAATAATTTATTTCATAATTGATTATTATTGAACTATAAGTGTTATAGGGCTGATATAATAATTAATAGGTCCATTGGAGGAATTATAAAGGCCCAAAGAAGTGAAGTTGGCACAGAAGCCCTCTAGAAGAAGGGCCACACGCCAACTCCAAAACAGAAGGCCTTAGAGGCCTACTTCTTGGACCAAAATAAATTAAATATGTTACATAAGTTTTGTGAAGTCTACATATTAAATTTTGTTGGATTTGGAATTCATTTGGGTAATTAAATCCAAGTATATGTACAAAGGGCCTGGTTTGTGGATTTTGTGCATAGTCTTTTGTGAAAGGGCTTAAATTGGATTTAATTGAGCCCAAATAATTATAAATAATTCCATAAGCCCAATTAATAATTCTCTAAAAATTTTAAAGAGCCCAATCCTATTATGAAGTTAGATTTTTAACCTAACTATAAAAATCCAAGAGATGTGAAATTAGGGTTAAGTAAGTGTGAACAATTAAAAAAACACTCTCTCTCTTTTCTCTCAACCCTAGTCGCCACCTTCCCTAGCTAGCATCTAGGGATTTCAGCCAGCCCTTGTTCCTCCCAATTGTTGGTTCTTTCAATCCTTCTCTAGTGTGGATTACTCATTAGAGGTGTTTGATTTTGGACACAGTGATTTGTGACAACCCGGTGAGAAGTAAAATCAACTGCTCAACAAAAATCAAAGGCGATTTTTCTTATTCTCATTAATATTTATATTGTAAATTCATGGCAATATCAGATATATTGGTTAAAAATTTTAAATTTCTCTTATATATGAGATGCATATAATCGGTAATTCCCAACATGGTATTAGAGCCACGGTTTTGCCATGAATATACAATTCTATATTTTTCTGCGGAATAAGTTTTATTTTTGAGTTATTTATTTCATGAACTTTAAAATATTATATTTTATTGTTCATGAATAAGAAATATTGATTTCTGGATATATGTATGATCAAATAAATAAAACAAAAACGATTCTTTTGAGAAAGGGATCATGGTTTTGGCGTGAATGGCTTTTAATTTTAGGGTCTTTTATAAATTAATTTTTTATATATCCACTAATTTTGATGATAATTTATGTTTTTAATATATGATATTAAGACATAGGATCAAACGAAATTAAAATCGAACATGTTTTGCATGAAAACTAGTTTAGTCGAAAAGTTTGACAAATTAGTGTCCTTGGTGTGTTCTTGATGTGTTCTTGTTTAGAACGATTTTTCATCTTCTAAGTCTGATATATTTGATATATTAAAGTGTTTTTAATTGATTTGATTAATTAAAATGGGCCTTAAATTAATTGGATTAGTTTTAATTCATTAAAACCACTTAATGGGCTTAATTATGTTTACGGACTTGATTTAAATTAGTGAATGGCTTGATGGACCCAAGGAGCTGATTTAAATTAAATATTATAAAATATAATTAAGTTTATTAATGGGTTTTAATGCCTGGAGTGGGCTTGGCTCATTCCAAAAGGCCCAAATGGTCCAATAGACACAAAACTAGTTTGTGTGTGAACACACTTTAGGGTTTTATTGTGTGGATTTCGGCCTACCCTTGTTATAAGCCCAAAATTGATTTTTTTATTATTTAATATAATTAATTAATTAAATAATCAATTGATAATTAATTAATAATCAATTGGATTGATAATTAAGGCAAGAACACATACACGCAAAAAGGTTTCCTAAAATGAAAGTTTCCAAAATGGAAAAAGTTTCCTAATTTGATCACATTATTAAAATAACTCAAAAGTTTGTTTCAAGAGTTGAAACAAAGTTAGTAATCCATTATATGTTTTACTTTATGCATTAGAAATTCATATAAGGGTGTATGACTGGCATGATGGATAGTTATGGACAAGGCCCAATGTGATTGAGCATTATGCATGTTTTGGCCTAATGAGGACTTTCATGTCCCGGCCACTTGTTTTTTGTTTGTATTTCTTTTTGAAATTGTAATATGTAATTAGATTACTTAGATTAGAATTAGAGATAGAGTTGGAGACCACTATCAAGGAGCAAGATGGGCCAGATAGAGATCCAACAAGCTTGAAGATTATGTAATTATTTTTTTACTTGTTTGAATCATGCATACTACCTAGGTGTGACCTTTTGATTTCCCTTTTGGCTCGAGGAAATCAATGTAGTAAATTTCATAACTATACCATTTTTTTATGCTTATATTTATGTGATAGATATAGGATGCATACAAATGTATGCCAACCATGTATGATGAGACTTAATTAACTAAAACTCTCAAACAAATACTAAGGAATATAAGCCTTCCATTAATTTGAGGAGAACCAGAGTTCTTTATAGTGTGGGTTGTTGACCACAGTCAAGCTCGCATTATATTGAATATATTCAAATCTAATTAAATTGGTTATCTTAGCTAGCCCATTAGTTTGTTGACCACAGTCAAGGATAATGGTTCTAGAGGCAAGATTAGAAAATGCATATATGATATGCATACATCAAGAGTTGATAACCTAATGATCCAATAGTTATGTAGAGACACAATTGGTATAGAGATACCTACCTTTCAAGGGTATGGAGTTTGGTTTGTTGACCATAGTCAAGGTCAAATTACATATCAAGGATTGGATATTGGCCCACTAAGAAAACCATCGGGTTTTCTCGGATTATATAGTGAGGGTTATTAATTCACAATAAAATAGTAGGAGTAAATGGATTAATTAAAGACCTAATTAATGCATACACATATATAAACATACTCTCATGTGTTTTCTTTTTCACATCTAGGTCATCATCATGAGCACATCAAACGTTAATATACAATCAATCTTGAATAACAAGCTAGTGAGAATTGTTCTTAAAGCTGAAAAGATACACTATGTCTTGGATAAAGATCCACTATGTCTTGGATAAAGATCCACCACCACTTCCATCAGATGATGCCATTGATGAGATTAAAGGCACTTATCGAAAATACATGAAGGATAGTGAAGTGGCAGCATGTTTGATGCTGGGTGCTATATCCTCGAAGCTTCAGAAGCAGCATGAGATGATGGATGCAAGAACTATCATTTTGCATCTTGAGGAGCTTTATTCTTCTTAGGCTAGAATTGAGCAATATGAGATTGCTCGAGCTCTATTTAGCTGTAAAATGGTGGAAGGCACTTTAGCTGCTACTCATGCATTGAAGATGTATGGGTATATTGAGCATTTGAGTAGACTTGGCTATGTAATGGATAATGATCTATACATAGATTTAATCTTGTACTTGTTAGCTCCAAGTTATGCACCTTTCATGCTTAACTTCAACATGAACAAGATCTAAGTTACCATTCCTGAGTTAATCAACATGCTCAAAACAGCTAATGGATCCTTTAAGAAGGATCCAAAAAGTGTCATGGTTGTCACTTCTACTAAAGGCAAGAAGAAGAAGATAACTAAGGCGTAGCCAAAGAATGGTGGGATCTCCAAGAAGAAGGTTGCCAAGAAAGAGAATCCCAAAGGAACTTGCTTCCATTGTGGAAAGGATGGTCACTGGAAGCGTAACTGCAGGCCTATCTAGATTCTCTCAAGGAGAAGAAGCAAGCTGATGCTTCTACTTCAGGTATTCATATGATTGAAATTAATACTTATTCTATTGCTTCAAAATAATCTAGCATATTAGATACCGGATGTGGATCTCACTTGTGTAATGATCTACAGGGGCTTAGAAGCTTTAGAAGAGTTGAAAAGGCAGAGATATGTTTGCAGTCAGCTACTGGACAGAATATCTCTACAACGATTGTGGGGACTTACCATTTGCCTCTTCCAAGTGGATTAGTATTGGAATTAAATAATTGTAATTATGTTCCAGCTTTATCCAAGAGTATTATTTCTTTCGGTTGTTTATTAAACGATTATGACATTTCTTTAAAGGACAAGTGTTGTTACATTTTTAAGAACAATATGTTTTATGCACAAGCTATCATTGAGAATGGTATATTTGTTCTTGATTTAATTAAATAAGTGCATAATGTGGATACCAAGAGAATGAAACATGATAATCTAAATACCTCATACTTATGGCATTGTCGTTTAGGCCATATAAATAAGAAACGCATGACCAAATTACACAAGTCAGGTGATTTGGGATCATTTGATTATGAATCATTTGATACATACGAATCTTGTTTATTAGGAAAAATGACAAAAGCTCCCTTTATTGGTAAAGGAGAACGAGCTAAAATGGTTTTGGACTTAATACATTCAGATGTATGTGGTCCAATGATTATACATGCCAGAGGAGGTTACTCCTACTTCATTACTTTCATAGATGATTATTCCAGGTTTGGATACATCTATCTAATTAAATATAAATCAAAAGCATTTGAAAAGTTCAAAGAATTCAGAAATGAAGTAGAGAAACAACTTAGCGAAAGTATTAAAACACTTAGATCAGATCGAGGTGGAGAATACTTAAGCCAAGAATTTCAAGATTATCTTAGAGATAATGGGATTTTATCTCAATGGACTCCACCATATACACCACAACACAATGGTGCATCTGAAAGGAGAAATCGAACACTATTAGATATGGTTCGATCAATGATGAGCCGAGCAGACTTGCCTAAGTCTTTTTGGGTATATGCACTAGAAACTACTATTTATGTATTAAATAGAGTTCCTAGTAAATCGTTTGATGTTACTCCATATGAAATGTGGAATAACAAGAAACCTATGCTTTCTCATATGAAAGTATGGGGTTGTCCTGCTTATGTGAAGAGGACAATATCAGACAAACTAGATGTTAAGTCTGACAAATGTTTATTTATGGGATATCCAAAAGAAACATTTGGATATTATTTCTATCATCCCTTAGAAAAAAAAAAGGTATTTGTTTCAAGGCATGTTGTCTTCTTGGAAAGAGAATTTCTCCTACGAGAGGAAAGTGGGAGTAAAATTGAACTTGGTGAAGTTTATGATCCACAAATAAAAGTGGATCAATCGATTGAACCCGAGATTGAATTTCATAATGATGAGATTACAATTAAACCTGATTATACACAAAATCCTAAAAGATCTACTAGGATACATTATATCCCTGTGAGATATAGATTTCACGTTGATTCGGGTAGAGGCATAACTATATTAGAGGACAATGAGCCTACAAGCTATCAAGAAGTTTTGAACAATTCAAAACGTGATTTATGGCTTAAGGCTATACAGTCTGAAATAGACTCCATGTATGAGAATAAAGTATGGACTTTAACTCAACCACCTGAAGGGATAAAACCCATAGGGTGTAAATGGGTCTTCAAAAAGAAGACCGACATGGAAGGTAATATAGTTACCTATAAAGCTCGCTTAGTAGTAAACGGCTATCGTCAAAAAGAAGGTATTAACTATGATGAAACTTTTTCTCCTATAGCAATGCTTAAGTCTATAAGAATACTTTTAGCCATTGCAGCTCATTATGATTATGAGATTTGGCAAATGGATGTGAAGACAGCTTTCCTAAATGGAAATCTAACTGAGGATGTGTATATGACACAACCAGAAGGGTTCACATCTGGAAATGGCAAAAAGTTATGAAAGCTTCAAAGATCCATTTATGGATTGAAGCAAGCCTCTAGGAGCTGGAACAAATGATTTAATGAGACAATTAAAGAGTTTGGTTTCTTACAAAACGAAGATGAACCTTGTGTGTATAAAAGGGTCAATGGGAGTGTAATTGTCTTCCTAGTTCTATATGTAGATGACATATTGATCATGGAAAACGACATTTCTCTTCTCCAATCTGTTAAAATATGGTTATCCAAGTAATTCTCCATGAAAGACCTTGGAGAAGCATCCTATATTCTGGGAATAAAGATCTATAGAGATAGATCCAATAGGTTGCTAGGTCTTTCTCAAAGTACATATATAGATAAGTATTGAAGAGGTTCAATATAGATCTCTCTAAGAAAGGGTTTATACCCATGGTACATGGAAAACACCTTTCTAAGTCTATGTGTCCACAAACACTAGAGGATAAAGAGAGCATGAATAGAATACCATATGTGTCTGTAATTGGTTCTATCATGTATGCTATGTTATATACACATCCAAATGTAGCATTTTCATTGAGTGTCACAAGCAAATTCCAATCCAATTTTGGAGAGGAACACTGGGCAGCTGTCAAGAATATCCTTAAGTACTTGAGAAGGACTAAGGATATATTCTTGGTATATGGAGAGGGAGGTTTGGAAGTAAATAGGTATACAGATGCCAGCTTCCAATATGACAAAGGTGATTGTAAATCACAGTCTGGTTATGTGTTCATAATGGGAGGAGGAGCAGTTAGTTGGAAGAGTTCCAAACAAGAAACAACTGTTGATTCTACAACAGAAGCTGAGTACATTACTGCTTCAGAAGTAGCCAAAGAAGCAATCTAGATAAAAAAGTTCATATCTGAACTAGGAGTGGTGCCTAGCATTGTTGATCTGATTCCTTTATATTGTGAGAACAATGGAGCCATTGCGCAAGTAAAGGAACCACGGTCTCATCAGCGATCCAAGCATGTTCTCAGACGCTACCATCTCCTAAGGGAAATAGTAGCTACAAATGATATGAAAAAAGAAAGGGTTCCCACATATGATAATGTGGTGGATCCTCTCACTAAAGCACTTTCCTAGATTAAGCATGATCACCATATAAATAGCATGGGTCTAAGACATAGGAGTGATTGGCTCTAGTGCAAGTGGGAGATTGTTAGAGAGTATGCCCTAGAGCCCATGTAATAGGGATGTATTTCATATGTATGAATTCCTATTCTTAGTAAGAGGCATCATTCATTTATTAATGCTATGTTTAACTACATGAGTTTGTAAATCTTAAATTAATAAATAAAGTCCTAGATATTATAAACACAGTTCAAAAGCAATCATGAAAGTGTTCATGATATGAGATGTCTAGTGCATGCAAATGTGTTAATATATAAATATCCCTAGTCATAGAATTAACAAGATAGGACATTGTTAATTCGGACAGACTAGCACATGTTATGTTTCTTGAATGGTTCAAGCAGTGGTTCTCATAACAGTGATTATGGAAGATAATCAAAGCTAACATGTGGATGCTTGTTAGAAGAACGAGTTCATTGGAGACCTATAAAGAGAATCCTCACATGGATATTAAATCTATGTCAGTGAGGAATCTCTTCATAACGGTTGTGCAAGTATCCTTAGACTTGAGATCACCAAAGTTATCTTAAGTAGCAAGTGGTATATTTTGACTCTATAATTGATTACTTCCAACTAGGAGTGAACCTAGTTAGGAGATTGGATATATCATGACCTACTTGAAGATAGTTGAGTGATTAACAAAGGATTCACCATCCCAGATTTAACAAGGAAAGTTATCTCGTATGATTCTATAATTGCCTTGTTCAGAGAATCTCTGACTAGAGTAATATGCCAAGATGGATAAAGGTCCATGGAGGGCATTTTGGGAACAATGGTTAAATTAATAGAATATACATAATTAGATTTATATGAGTTGATAGAAATCCATACTCAGAATCTAATTGAGATAAGAGTGGTGGAAGGAGTAATTGCACTGGAACTGTTTCTACGGAAGGGTATAGTCAAACCACTTGACTTTCCTGACATTTGGGTAGTCATGGTGCCTAGCTAGAGGCCAATCATGATTTGTATAATAGTGTATCAAGAATATCAATAGGGATTGATGAAATGATTTAAAGAAGTTTAAATCATGTGAGTTTTGAATAAAACTCAATTACATATTATTCTGCCAATATGGACAGGAACCTAATAGGTCACACACATATAGAGAAAAAGAATAAAATGATAAAATGAAAAGGATAATAATATTTGATATTATTATGGGGATAGAGAAGTGAATAAGATAATAATTAATTAAAGAGTTTAATTAATTATGATCAAGTAAAATTGTTCGTAGAATTTTTTTAAAATATTCTATAAAATTGGACTTAATTGAAATAATATATTTTATAATTAATTATTATTGAAATATAAGTGTTATAGGGCTGATATAATAATTAATAGGTCCATTGGAGGAATTATAAAGGCCCAAAGAAGTGAAGTTGGCACAGAAGCCCTTTAGAAGAAAGGCCACATGCCAACTCCAAAAAAGAAGGCCTTAGAGGCCTACTTCTTAGACCAAAATAAATTAAATATGTTACATAAGTGTTGTGGAGCCTACGTATTTAATTTGGTTGGATTTGGAATTCATTTGGGTAATTAAATCCAAGTATATGTACAAAGGGCCTAGTTTGTGGGTTTTGTGCATAGTCTTTTTTGAAAGGGCTTAAATTGAATTTAATTGAGCCCAAATAATTATAAATACTTTCAGAAGCCCAATTAATAATTCTCCATCAATTTTAAAGAGCCCAATCCCATTATGAAGTTGGATTTTTTTAACCTAACTATAAAAATCCAAGAGATGTGGAATTAGGGTTAAGTTAGTGTGAACAATTAAGAAAACACTCTCTCTCTTTTCTCTCAACCCTAGCTGCCACCTTCCCTAGCTAGAATCTATGGATTTCGGCTAGCCCTTATTCCTCCCAATTATTGGTTCTTTCAATCCTTCTCTAATGTGGATTACTCATTGGAGGTGTTCGATTTTGGACACTATGGTTTGCGACAACCTGGTGAGAAGTAAAATCAACTGCTCAACAAAAATCGAAGGTGATTTTTTTTATTCTCATTAATATGTATATTGTAAATTCTTGGCAAGATCAGATATATTGGTTAAAAATTTTAAATTTCTCTTATGTATAAGATGCATGTAACCAATAACTCCTATTAGTGTGGTCACCAGGTTACTGTTGGCTTCCAACTTGCCTAAGCAGATGATAGGCCCATCGGCTGGAGATGACACATACCTAGATCATAAGGTAGCATATGACATACGTCTTACTTATAAGGATGATCATGCACCATCGGGGTATATATTCTTAACCTTTAGAGAGATAGATAAGGCCTTCTATATAGATAAGTGATTAAAGGATGAGCCCCTACAGAAGCAAGATGAGTAAGAGCCACACATAAACCAATTGACAGAGGATGTCTTAGGCCCCCAATTTTAGGGAGAATAAGGCACCTATATGGACTATTTTTCATGTGAGGCCCATTAGGAGGCTATGAAGGACCCATACACATAACTATTCCACTCATTTTAGTAGGAGGTCCCTCCGTGCACTTACAGGCACCTTGGAACATCCTCATCCATGGCACCACCACCTCCTAAACTAGACAGACTATAGTTCTTTGGGAGACTATGTTATAAGGCTTTCAGTAAATAGAGGCAGCCCAGGTGATGATGACCATTGACATCCAACAACTGCATTAGGACCAAATGCAGTATCACCAGGAGTAGCTGCAATTTTAGGAAACCTACTAGAAGCGATAAGAGGAGAGTTAGGTGTTGATGTGGTAGTTCACAACTGTTTTGATTGAGAATGGGGTGCTATAGGTTGATAATAGTGTCCAACATGCCCGGAAAGGGCTCTAGGCTGTAAAGATCGTATTAGACTCAGCCAAAAAGAGGGCCAATGAGGTACAGGATGAGCTAGAGAAGCGATTTGAGCAGCTTGATCATGATTTCCAAGGGCACTTTATACACCTTGAGAGGAGTATCTAGAGGCATTTTAATGAGCAAGTAGTAAATTTAGTAGGGATATGACATGAGGTGGGATGCCTTACATGTTATCTCAGGGAGTTCCTACACCCATCTCTATTGACCCCACCAACTCTGCTCCACCTCCACAGCATTACCCAGTTTTTTTGTCACCCCACCATCTTCCGATTACATGCCAAGCTTGCTACTGTATAGGCATCACTCACACTTACCTCTAGAAGGTCCTACCGACTATACACCAAGGTTATAGCTATTGATTTAGGGAGTTGACACATTTTGTTTCCACTTGCAATTTATCGTATAATACATATATTATTGTGGCCATTATCTTTATTTTTACTTTTATCTTTTCACTTTTTCTTTGCTTTGCCTCGAGTTTATTTTGATATGAATACATTATCCTTCGTTAACTATATAATGTGGATAGTTATCAATTTCGCTTATGTATCATTTTATTTGTTTGTATACTTATTGCTCGCATAATCAATTTGATGTGTTAATATCATGAATCATAAAATATAAAACAACAAACAATCAAAACCGGCATTAATCAACAAAAGAATAAACCACTACATGTAAAGTAAATCTAATTTTATTATTCATATTCCCCTAAGACAACATAAGTCAAGCAAGAAGAGGAATCATGCGAACCCATAAAAGGAGGACACCTCAGTTATCTTTGCATGGACCAATGTAGCCTCATGACTGCCAACCATGGTGACACTTATTCCACTATAGGGCAAGCAATCATGCAACTGATTTTTTTTCCAAGCACCCTCAATACACAGAAAAGATTTTGCAATTTTTTTGCATAAATCTTAATTTGACATACCGACAAGTTAGCATCAATAACACCGTAATTCAACATATCAACAAGTTGGCATCAATCACCTTATTTTTCAAAGCCTTTACGTTCAAGGTATAGCCATAGATAGTGGGATTCACCTCAAACAAAAACACGATTGCAAACAATAGGGTTTGCCTCAAACCAAGGCACAACTATAGACAGTGGGGTTCTCCTCAAACCATGGCATAGTTATAGATAGTAGGGTTCACCCAAAGTCCTTTCAATGAGAAATCAAAGTCTCTCACGAGCACCAATTCCTCTTAAGGGTACCACAACTCAAAATTTAACAATCAGAGTCAAAACATGCCGACATGCTGGCATCGACCACTCCATTCGCCACCAATCCTCAAAACCTCTGAAGAGGCAAACGGAGACTGCACGTTCCAATCACTATTGACAGATCGACGCAGATCACTCTATCCACCACTTTTCATAAGCCTTCTCAAGAAGCAATCAGGAGTCTACCTCCTCAGGTAAGCATCTCTCTTTCTTACTCTAAACTTTAGCTCACCTAGGCACTTAGTGTACTAGCCTCCCTAAAGTTATAAGTAACTGTAAACACTGGGTCTTGATGAGGCTTTTTTCAAAGTTAACTAATGAGGAAGATTGCTCTTTGAAAGATGAGAAATCAAGGATTCTTAGGTGTTTTCTTGTTTTATGAACTTTTTTAAAAGATTTTTAAGATTTTTATGCTTATTTTGGGCATTTAAGTAAAGTAAAAGAGTTAAATAATGAAGAATATCCCTAAATATATGCTTAAAGGTAATTTTCTTGCATTTTTATATTGCACACCCATGCAATTTGGGAATATCTGCATTATTTTTCCCATTTGCCAATTTGACTCTCATATTTGAGCTATACTCCTGTACAAGCTTGTTGCATGCTCATGCAATGAGAAGGAATCTAACTTTTCCAAGCTCATTTGTCAAGTTGTTTAAAACCAACATTTACAACACCCATCCAAACCTATTGCATGCTCGTCAAAGAGAAAAAAGGAATCTATTTTTCAAATCAACTTGGCCAAATTGCCTAACTTTTTGCATTGCACACCTATGAAAACATTTTTTCTATAAAAGGTTTTAGTTGCAGAAGTTCAAATGGTTGGTCAATTTCAATTTTAAGGTTGGAAAAATTGAGATTAAAAAAGTTTTCTTTTGGAATTTAGTGTATGGGTTTGAAAGTCAACAAAAAGCTTTTTTATAAATTTTTACGATTTTTAACCAACCTGATCCTTTTTGAAGATTGTTGTATCTCTAAGCTTGATTTCAACCTTTTTAATGCAAAAAAGACTCAAGAATCTGTGTTATATTGTCTACTTGAGTAAGTATATTGAAGGTAATATAAAAAGCCTTCTCTTCTCGATTCAATTTCTGACAGTTTAAAGTTTATACATTTATTCTTAAATGTTACAAGCTTTTTCTGTCAATCTATTTATGGCATTTCTTATTATTTTTTTATTCCTGCTAGATTTAGGTTGTCAAACCCTTTTTAAAGGTATTTTGTTGTCTGATAAAAACAATATGATTCTCGCATTATAATCCATAATTAGTTTATTTTTTATTTTGTCTCTTTTGAAAAAATTATTTTAAAATCATTTTTGAAGCATTCTAAGGTCCCGTTTTCTTCCCTTTTAATTTAGACCCATTTGTTGAAAAGGACTTTATTTAATCGAAAAGAAAAACCAACCAGCTTTAGTGAGGTATGATGCATGGCCAACAATACAATTTTCCTTTTTCTTTTAAATAATTGAGGCAACCATATGTCACTTAATGCACACCCATGCATTCCTTAAGACACGCCCTGATATTCCTTTCTTTTTTCCTTTCTTTCATTTATTTTGTTTACTTCCTCTTTCATTTATTATTATTATTATTATTATTATTATTATTATTATTATTATTATTATTATTATTATTATTATTATTATTATTATTATTATTATTATTGATCAATGTCTAGCAAGTGTACTAGATCGGCTAGTAATATAGAAAAATATAGATTAAGACCCCAAATATCATACCCAAGGAAACATGGATTGTTAAGAATAATATCTATGTATGAATTAAATTAATCTAAGATTGTTTCTCAAGTTTTTGATTTAAAGGCAAGAACTAAATTAAATAGACAATAAAGCAAAACAAAAATTAAAATTAAACTAACACGAATTAAACACAAAACAATAACTAAAAGTCTCTTGCTAAAGGAACTATCTACCTCAACTTTCATTACAATGACTCAAACAAAATTAACACAAGTGATTATGGAAAAACTAGTAATAAAGCTAGATATCTTATGCAAGAATATCATTATAAGTATTAAAATCCTAGACAAATCTAACACTTAGCATAAAAATCTAGTTTTAAACTCCTAGACATCCATTAAAATCTTTTCCAAGCAAATTAACTTTAACCTATTCTTAGTTCAACTTTTCTTAGTGTTAATCTATCCTTACTAACACATAATTACGCCTTAACTCAGAATATAATCATGCATTAATACTAATGAACTAACCCAAAAATATGCATATCAATAGTCATGCATAAATCAATCATCAACTATTAGTTAAAATAAGTTAATCATTAATTCAATAACAACCAAAGATAAGAAGTTGTCCAAACCTAAGAAATAATCAAACTTGCATTGAATTAAAGCTCAAAATAAAGTCATTACAATGAAAATATAAGGGTTCAAGTTTCCCCTAGCAAAAGAAAAGAAAACTACTTACCAAACATGATTAAAACGAAAGAAAAATGAAAATAAAGAGATGCAATACTCATGAAACTTCAAACTTGCTCTTGATGATTTATCAAAACAACAGTAAAAATCTTGAATCTTTAAGAGAATTGCTTACTAAGAAAACAAAAAAAAAAAATTAAGCTAAAACTACTGCACAAAAATTAACTAAAGAAAACTAAAACAAACTAAAGAAAATTTGTAATTAAGTGGGCTCCTTCCCCCCATCTCTAATGTTTAGGTGTGCTTATATAGCCTCCAAAGAAGAAATTTTAATGTCTTTAAACTTCCTAAACGAGAGAGAAATTTGGATTTTAATAAAATATGAAGTTGAGTTGTAATTCAACTTTTGAACAAGCTTTCCACTATGTAGAGTAAAAATTTACTCCATAGAGTGAGGCTTTTGTCTTTTCTTACTTTGTAGAGTGAAAAACTCATTCTACCGAGTGACCTTCTTCTCTTTTTCCTCTTTAGATGACTCAGTAGAGTGAGAATCTCACTCCACCAAGTGGCTAGGCTCTGGACTACACATACGAAACTTTATCTTTTTAAAATCGTTCAAGTGCTAAAGTTATACTTTTGCCCTAGTAATTTCTCCTTCTTCAATTACACACCTAAAAACACCAAATTAACCAATTAAGCTCAAAAAGTACTAATTAAGAAATTCAAACACTAAATTAACCAAATTACTCCTAAATTAACATAATAAACACGTTAAAAACATACTAATAATATAGTATAGTTCATACTTATCAATTATTATTATTATTATTATTATTATTATTATTATTATTATTATTATTATTATTATTATTATTATTATTATTATTACGTCACAAATAACCACTTTTGTGAGTTCAGTAGGGCAAGCGCTAAACTTAAGTCTTCATCTCTTTTCTTTTATTATAAAAAGGTCTTTTTCAACCGCCAAAGGAAAATGTCACAAAACTATTTATATTAAATAATTTGAATTTTTGTTAATAAAACCGGACCAATGTCTTGCCTTTTACTCTAAAACTCACATGTAAATACTAGCTTTCAAAATGAAAAAAAAAAACTTTATATATAATTAAATAATACTAAATTTTGGTAATATAACTTGGATCGATAGTCATTGTCTTCAAAACTCATAATAAAATGCTTATTCACAAATTTGAAAGCGAGGATTGATGTACTCATCAAAAGGATCCTAACAAACGACTTGATTTGTGGATGCTCATTTAATGCCTTGTAGTTATTTTATATTTATGCCTTAATTTACTGCTTTCCTATGTGATTGGATGCACCTTTAATTTATTATACTATAATCTTGCATGTAAGAAAGGAAATAACATAATTAATTTGAAAGCCATTATATTATATTCATCAAAGGTATAAATAAGAGTGAAGTTCTGAACTCTCTCCAGCATTTTGATCTCATAAGGTCGAAATACGATTTTCTAATATTCTATTGGATGGTGACTCCTTATATCAACCTTATGGTGCGAACAAACGTCTCTCGATGGTCGATCACCAACAATGGAATAGGGGTATCCCAAGATGTTGTCTCAATGCTTTTTTGAGGCCCAAGACTCTGCGAATCGGGTTGAATTCTTTGACTATTGCAAAACGACCAATTAGCTCGGGTATGGAAACCTTGACCTGTCCAGAATTTAAAAGTGAAACTGAGTTACCAAGGTAAGGATGAGGCAATTCATGACATCAAGATCACTTAAGGGGACGAACACAATTCTTGACTTCGTTGTCTCATGAACAAAAAATCAAAGGTTTCCTCGTTGCTTTAAAGATTCTTTGGTTTCGGGAGACTTGAGAAACAACGCGTGTCACGGTGAGGAAAAATAGCTTTTCCACCAAAAGTTCATTTTAATCCTTTCAAAATTTCCTATTTGATCTTTCAACATTTTTTACACTTTCAAACTCTTAAAATCATTAATTCTTTTAGAAAACTACTTCATTAAATTTATCTAAACAAAAGAGTCCCAAATCCAATCTCGATAGTACCTGTAGCAAAATTAAAACCACAAAAAAATATAAAATAAAACCTACCATATACAATCTACCAATGCAAATTTTTAATAATGATCAGAAAAATAATAAAATTTGATAGAGTTTGGATATGTCCATTATTATTTATTGGATAATTTCCAATTAAATAAAGATATTAGTGTTTTTATTTGATTATAACTATCTAATCCTATTTCAAAATGAATCCAAGTTATAATAAGGAAAAGACTCTAATATACTTCTACAAATAGGAAATCAAAAATCAATTTTGTGGTTACATACACGTAGTTATAGATAGTGATACTTGAATCCCATAATCTCTCCATAATCTCTCCCTAAAAGAGTTAAGTATTCTTTTTTTCCTCGCAAAATCTCACAATTCGCAAAAGGTATTTAAACCATAAAATTATTGCTCTTATCTCACATTTATTGCTCGTAGATAAAAGTTTAACCAATGACGCAAAACACAATTTTTCGCTTCCACTTTCAAAGATTTATATGCTATAAGAGGTAAATATATTTTTCCTCTTATTGAATGATGTAATTTGTTAATCTATTTTTGTGCATAAAAATCCTTCATAATCAATTAAGAAATCTAATTAATTTATTCATAAAATAGCTAAATATACATAACTACATATAAATTAAAATACAATTAGAAAATTATTCTATGATATAATTATAAAGTACATGTTATAAAAATTACATATGTATTAATCAACTCATGTTATTCAAAATAAAAATGTATTTTTATATTTCATGAAATATAAATTATTTAAAAAGTCTAATTAATTTATTCATAAAATAGCTAATCAACTACATGTGAATTATACAAATTAGAAAATTAGTCTATGATGTTATAAAAAAGTATATCTGTATTAATCTATTCATATTATTCCAATAAATATGCTTTTATATTTCATTTCTGTCGATTCAGTTTTCGGTCCGATTATTGCGAAAGACCAAGAAACTACCAAATAAAAGTGTAATGGTTCAATTATAATCAATAGTCAAACAATAAAATTTGATCCTGATTGTTTTTAGTCGTTATTTCGGTCCGGCTCATTATCTCCAAGCTTCGGAGCTCACCCATAGGTTTAAGTGAAGCTGGAAAACTGAGACAAAGGAGAGATGACGTATCAGAATGAAGGTATCATAATTTACAAGGGCTAACTAACTTCGCAATATGTCTGAATACATATATAAAATAATGGATTTGGATAAAGCATAATCCAACTCCACCGTTTCCAGGAAGCTAAAGGTAATATGCTTATATTATAGTATACACGCACGGATCACTACGTAAATTTGTTATTAATAAACATATTATCACATAAAATTTCCTGTAGCATGTAGCTAGTGTCCAAAACCCTGCAAAATCATGATTATCTTTAAGGTTTGAACCCCTGAAAAGAAGATGAAAGAATCCTGAAGAGTCCATCTGGATTATCAGCATGTACCTATTCAAAGTCAACTCAATAGGAGTGTGCATGAAATGTATAACAAGTTACAGCATTTAAAAATTGGCAAACCTACTGAAGACAAAATGCATACATGTCACACTTGACATCAAAAAATTAGGGTGGATTCTATAGGCAGGTACTAAAAAAAATTGATGCCACGAACTTAACATACCTGCCGGTAACTAAATCAGCATTCAAAGGTCTGAAAATATCAACCAGATGGCCACAGGAAACATGGGACTGCCATGCACTATTGTCTTTTGAGATTACATGAAGTTCAAGAAGTTTGAAGTTCTATTGCCCCCTTTAAGCAAGTTAACCCTTCTGAAATATCTGAAATTCTAAGGATAAACAATTTCAAGCTCAAGAAGCCCGCTTCAATCTTAAGAAAGATCTTAAAGATTGTCACATTTATCCCTAAAAAGCAAAAGCTGTCATTCTTGTTGGCCAAGTTGTGACAGAAACTTTCACATGGTGAGGGGGAACAATTACTATGGGACAGATTGTTAGCGAAGGAGCCACATCAGAGCAAATGCCGTGGGATTTTGTGTGTTCCAGTACACTATTAAGGCTAGTGGTAGTGTTTACCAACATGATGTCCAGATCTTTCCCACTCTTTTTACTCTAATACAGATTACTTAAATGCTGTTAGAATATATATATATATATATGGAGAAACTTATTTGCTCATGAGCAATGAAAGCCAAATCTTAGAAGAGTTATATGCAGTAGGACTAACAACATTGAAGCATGAAACAGCAACAACATACCCAGTGCCCAGCATCTTCAAGGACATGCATTTCAACTCCACCTCCCTCCTCAGCAGCCAGATCCTCGGCAGCATGAATTCGCTGCAGATCTTCGAGGGCCCACCTGTGCAAACTCCTCTCTGCCTTCAAAAAATTTCCTGTAAGGGTACAGTTGAAAGAGAGAAAAAGCAAAAGCCATTACAGATAGCTTGAGTTTAATGGAATACAAGGAATCATAACTAACACAATTAACTCAATCCATTTAAGGTTACCATAAATTTGTTTCTTCATAAGATTGGTACATCTCAGCAATTCCCTCAAGGTCAAACACCCATGAGAAGCCTGATGAAGCACCAGGAGGGTCAACTGGTCGAAGATTGGTTACCACCCACTAATACATAAACACAAGGAAGTTACTCAGAATTTAAACAAACAAAACACTGTTTTAGCAGAAGAAAATAATAAAAAATGTATCAAACTAAGAAATAGTAATTAGAATTTTATTTTATTTTATTTGTTTTAAACATAACAATTGGAGAATTGTGGAGCTTTTAGCAGCCTTCCAATACAGAGGATGTTGACTGCTAATATTACAAGATTAGCTACTGTAAATTAGCTATAATTTATTCTGTTTCCTTTTATTTTATTTCCTTGTACAGAATAGGAAGTTTCCTAATTAGGATTCCTACACTTGTATAAATTATGTATTCTTCTTTCTTTTCAATACACAGAAAATCATTCTGCAATCTCTTTTTTTACATGGTATCAGAGAATTCTAGGCTTGATTTGGGGTATTTTCTGATTTCTTTTGGGCTGGGTAACTTGTTCCAACTGTTAGATTACAATTAGGATTAGTGTTTGGGTTGGGTACCATTTTCCGGTGACCATTTTGTCTCACCACCGGCGACAAAAGAAGCGCAAGGAGATTTCCAGCCATTTTCCAAAATCCGGTGTTCTTCCAACCTGCGAGTGGTCCTCACGCGCCGCCACAAGCTCACGCCCTTCTCTCACGCGCCGGCACGTGACCTGACCTCCGGCCTTCCGATTTTGTCTCCAGCGTCGCCTGAAGATTTCCGATCAGATTCTGGTACTGTCTTGGCTTGATTCTCTCTTCTGCTGGTACTTTTGTCTCCCATAAGGTGTTGTTCTTATTTGTATGTGTTATTCAATCTGTTAAGATCTTGTTGGTTGTTTGGATTGTCTTTTTGGCTAGGTGTTCTGAGTTTATATTGGCTGTTTTGATTGTTTTTTTTATTCTGTGCAGGTATTATGGCTGATAATAAAGAATGAGTGAGGAAAACTGTTAGTGAAATTATCCTTTTATCTAAAATTACAGAAGAAAAGTTTGATCTAATTATCTTGATTGGAGTAGAACAATTAGAATCTATCTTCTTAGTATGGATAAAAATGATCATTTAACTGATGACCGTCCTACTAATAAAATTGAAAAGCAAATTTGGATGAGAGATGATTCTCGATTACTTTTACAAATTCGGAATTCAATTGAAAGAAATGTACTTAGCTTAATTTCTCATTGTGAGCATGTAAAAGAGTTAATGGATTATTTGACCTTTTTTATATTCTGGAAAAAGAAATGAGTCTCGTATTTATGATGTTTGTAAAGCCTTTTATCGTGCTGAGAAGGAAGCAAAATCACTCATTACTTATTTTATAGAGTTTAAAAAAATTTATGAGGAATTGAACATGCTTCTACCTTTTAGTGTGGATATTAGAGAGCAACAGGCTCAAAGAGAAAAAATGGCAGTAATGAGTTTTCTAGCTGACTTGCCATCTGAATTTGAGACAGTCAAATCTCATATTCTTTCTAGCTCTGAAATTCCTACTCTTGAAGATGTATTTAGTAGATTATTGCATGCTGATAATGCTTCTAGTCAGCTCAATAATGCTTTTGTTATCAAAGAAAGTGGAGGTGATAATGATAAAAGGAATCTATCGAAGGGAAAAAATAGATATAATGATAATCGGAATACTGATGTTTGCTATTATTGTAAAGAACCAGGTCATACAAAGCGCTACTGCAAGAAATTGCAAAATCATAATCAGAGGTCACAAGTTGCTAATGTTGCGACTTCTGGTTTATCATCTGAGCATAATGTCACTATATCTGTCGAACAGTATGCCAAGTACCAGGAATTGTTAAAGGGATCTTCAACTTCTGTTACTACTGAAGCAGGTAACACATGTCTTATCTCCTCTAGCAATAATTGGGTCATTGATTCTGGTGCCACAAATCATATGACAGGTAATCTTAATACTTTTTCTGATTTTCGATCCCATAAAACCCCTTTGCCTGTTACTATTGCTGATGGGACATCATACAACATTGTGGGGTCTGGCACTGTCAAACCTACTCCTTCTATTACTTTACCCTCTGTTCTAAATCTACCTAACCTAGCTTTTAATTTGATATTTGTGAGTAAACTTACCAAAAAACTCAATTATTGTCTCATTTTTCCGTGATCATTGTCTTTTTCAGGATTTTATGACGAAACAGATTTTTGGTAAGGGACATGTATCTGGTGGTCTATACATTCTGGATTGTTGGGTACCACGACCTGTTGCTTGTTTCAGTGTAGTGTCTCCTTTTGAAGCACATTGTCGATTGGGGCATCATTCTCTACCTATGTTAAAGAAGTTATGTCCGCAGTTTTATGATGTATCTTCTTTGGATTGTGAGTCTTGTCATTTTGCTAAACATCATCGTAGCTCGTCTGTTCCTAGAATTAATAAACAAGCTGAGTTTTCTTTTCAACTTGTTCATTCGGATGTTTGGGGTTCTTGTCCAGTTATGTCCAAAACTGGATACAAATATTTTGTTACTTTTGTGGATTATTTTTTCCGTATGACTTGGATTTATTTCATGAAGAATCGTTCTGAAGTTTTTTCTCATTTTTCTGCCTTTTGTGCTGAAGTTAAAACCCAATTTAATGTTTCTGTGAATATATTGCGAAGTAATAATGCTAAGTAATATATGTCAGATTCTTTTTAGCGGTATATGTCTCAACAGGGTATCTTTCACCAGTCCTCTTGTGTTGATACTCCTCAAAATGGAGTTGCTAAAAGAAAGAACAGACATTTACTTGAGACAGCTAGAGCTTTATTGTTTTAAATGAATGTTCCTAAGTGTTTTTGGATCGACTGAAGAAAGCCCTGTATGGGTTGAAACAATCTCCGAGAGCTTGGTTTGACAGATTCAGCAAACCTATGATATCTTTTGGTTATTAATAAAGTAATGCTGATCATACCCTCTTTATGAGGCACTCCAAGGGTAAAATCACTCTTCTCATTGTTTATGTTGATGACATAGTGATGACAGGGGATGATAAAAAAGAAACGGTTCGACTGAAGAAGCTCTTAACTTAGGAGTTTGAAATCAAGAATCTTGAAAAACTACAATATTTCTTGGGAATTGAAGTTGCCAGATAAACCAAAGAGATTCATTTCCCAAAGAAAATATATTCTAGATCTTTTGGATGAAACTGATATGTTGGGATGCAAACCAGCAAATACACCCATTGAAAGTAACCATAAGTTACAAACATGAACTGAAAGATCAGTTGATAAGAACAGATATCAAAGATTGGTCGGTAGACTTACCTATCTATCTCACACTAGACCAGATATTGCTTATGCAGTTAGCTTGGTAAGTCAGTTTATGCATGATCCTAGAAAATCTCATCAACATGCTATTTTTTGCATTTTGCGGTATTTAAAATCAACTCCAGGAAGAGGTATTCTTTTTTCAAAAAATGGTCATCTATGAATTGAAGCCTTCACAAATGCAGATTGGGTTGGATCTTTAGATGATAGAAGATCCACCTCTGGTTATTGTACATTTGTGGGAGATAACTTAGTCACTTGGAGAAGCAAGAAATAGAGTGTAGTTGCAAGATCGAGTACAGAAGCAGAATATAGAGCTATGGCTCAAGGTGTTTGTGAGTTGTTATGGTGGCAGAAGTTATTAGCAGACTTGAATTTGGCTGGAAAAGACCGACTATTTTTGTATTGTGACAATAAAGCTGCAATCAGTATTGCTCATAATCCAGTTCAACATGACAGGACAAAATATATCGAAATTGATCGACACTTGATCAAAGAAAAATTATCTGATGGTGTTTTAAGCCTATTTTATGTAACATCGGACAAACAATTAGCTGATATTTTCACAAAAGAACTCGGTAGTCGAGCTTTCCATGTCATAGTTTGCAAGTTGGGCATGTGTAATATATTTGCACCAATTTGAGGGGGAGTGTTGGTTAATCTATTTTGTTAATAGTTTGCAATTAAGGGTAGAATAGTAATTTTTCTTTTTACTACTTGTATACCTATAAATATACCATTGTATCATTATTTTAGGGTAATTTCGAGATAATAGAAAATCTTGAGTTCCACAAATCTACAATTGTTAGGATTATTAGCATAATTATAGGAATTGTTCTTTCCTATTTTAGCTCTTGTATACTTGATAAATGCCTGTACATTTTTCAAAAGAATCAAGTGAATAAATTCTCACTTTCACATGGTATCAGAGTCTAGTCGAGCTTCTGGGTTTTTTGGTTGAGGGTTACTGTAGTTTCTTTATCTGTGGTTACTATTCCTCCTTGGGTCAGTAACGTTACTGCTTTGGATCACTATCCGATGACTGTTCGTTTGCCTCACCACCACCACAAGGAGGTTTGCCTCCTTCAGTCAGGCCTGTCCATGTTTTTTGGTGACCATCGAAGCCACGAGTGGATATCACACACCGATCAAAGTTGATCGTTACTTCTTCACACACCGACAAGTGAGAGAGTGTGCCTTGTCCGCTGGTCCTCAAATTTCTTCTCTAACATTGCCTTGCTGTTTCTGGTCAAATTCCAATGGTTGCTTGAGGTGGTTTCCCCTCTTGGTGGTAGTTGGTCTCCTCCACTCCTTTTGAGGTTCTATCCTCAAGGTTCTGCTCCTTTGTTCTGTTTTATTTCTCTAGTGATTTGTTGAGAAGTTTGAGTGTTTATTTGTGTTGGGTGTATTGAATCTCCTTTGTTGCATTATCTGTTAATTCCAAAATTACGAACAGAAGACTAACTAGAAGTAACAATTATGCACAATAGAAAAGAACCATTTTTAGATGTGTGACTAGTATAGATTTGAAAGACCATTTAACTAGTAATCCACCATCTAAGGATGATATTAATCGAAAGAAATGATTAATGTAAGATTTAAAGCAATAGTAATCGCAGTGGTGAAGGTGAAAATAGTAGTGATTTTGTTGCTGAAAACAATAGCAACTCTCATACATGTACATTTAAAGCAATATCCTCATGCCTAGTTTGGGAGATTCAGTACAGTTGTAATTGAGTTTGGCCTACGAAGAAGTGCATATGATCACTCAATGCTCTTTGCATCATCTAGTTCTAGGTGCATTTTGTTGGTTGCGTATGTGGATGATATAGTGATTACTGGAAATATTAAAGCTGGGATCACGAGGTTGAGAGCATTCCTTGGGACTTGCTTTCAAACAAAGGATCTAGGACCATTGAAATATTTCTTAAGGATTGAAGTTTTTCGCAGTCATAAAAGGATCTATCTCAAAGAAAATATTGTTTAAATTTATTATATGGTGATGATTTTATTGAGGCAAAAGCATGTGATGTATCTATAATATCAAATGTGAAGCTGAAAGCTAAAAATGGAGACTTGCTTGAAAATCCTGAAAAGTGTAGAAAGATTGTGAGAAAATTGAACTATCTTACTATCACTTGTCCTGACATTGCTTTTTCAGTAAGCGTTAGTCAGTTCATGTCATCTCCTACAACCTCACATTGGGATGTTCATATTTTGAGATATCTAAAAGGTGCGCCAGGACGTGACATCTTATATCGAAGTCATGATCACCACACTATAGAAGGTTTCACAAATGCATACTATGTAGGAGATCTTTCAGACTGTCGCTCTACCACCGATTATTGTGTCTTTGTTAGAGGTAATCTTGTTTCTTGGAAGAGTAAGAAACAGAGTGTTGTATCCCGATACAGTGCAGAATCTGAATATAGGGCTTTAGCAAAAACTACCTGTGAACTTACATGGCTACTTCATTTGCTTGGTGAGATTGGGTTTGTTCAATCTAAACTAATGAACTTATGGTGTGACAATCAAACAACTATTTATATTGCAAATAATCATGTGTTTCATGAGCGAACCAAACATATAGAAGTCGACTATCATTTTACTTGAGAAAAGCTTGAAGATGGATCAATCTCAACTCCACATGTCAGAACAGGGAGCCAATTAGCTGATGTGTTCACCAAAGCATTACCTGAAATTCGGGTTGATTATATTTGTAACAAGCTAGGCATAATCAATATCTATGCTCTAACTTGAATGAAAGTTACGATATCTGTAAGCTGTTACAGATTGTACAGCTAATGTATAATTGTTAGATAGGATTATTAGCATAATTATAGGGATTGTTCTTTCCTATTTTAGCTCTTGTATACTTGATAAATACTTGTGTATTTTCCAAAAGAATCAAGTGAATAAACTCTCACTTTCACACAGACCAACACAAAATAATCCAAAAATTGAAGAAAAAACAGAACTCCAATAGAATGCACAAGTTAAACTATGAACCGAAGTCCCTTAGAGAAGAAAAACTTTCTTGGATGAAGAAGAAACATCAAACAAACAATGCGTATTGGCCAGAAATGCTCAAGCAATGTCGGGAAAGGCTTTCAGAGCTTCAACGGACCACACATGCACCTCTATGTGCCAATGAGTGAAAAGGGGGCAAATATTGTTCACAACGCATACAGTGGAGAGGCGGCAAATACTTTCCATAGCCCATGAGATTCACACACTCGCTTTTTGGTGGCCGTCTTTTGGGTAATGGCCGATCTTCTGGTGGAAAAGCTCCCTAGACTAGCAGTGATGCAATATGGGCACTCACAAGTGTGACTCAAGGAAAAGGACAAAAACTGTTCTTTAGGGAAAAGTGAAAACCAAAAAAAATATTCCAAGAATAAGCCCAATTAGGCTCTAATACCATGTAAGAGAGTTCAAAAGAGAAATAAATTTATGATATTTTATTATCTAACAGTCAAGGTATAGATATACAAAATATGTTAACTATATCTCTATAGTTAAGGAACCTAGCCACAAATTAGGTCCTAAAATTAAGCAAAATACACAAGCAAAGTCAACTAGACAACTAATCTACATATTGTAACAATAACCAACTACTTCTACCTTACAAAAGCTAAAATTAATCAAACACGGCAAATTGACAAAGCTCAACTTAAAGATCAAGAAAAAATTATGAAAATAAACTAGAGTCTGAAACAGACCTGAGCAACATCCTTGGAAAACTTTGCTTGAAGAAGAGCATTGACGACCTCTTGCTTTGAGGAGACCTTCCTTAAAGAAATACAAATAAATACATGGAAAGCCAAAATCATGCCCAATAATAGGAGTAATCAGAAAGAGAGAGAGAGAGAGAGAGAGAAGCAAAAACATAATTCGTACGTTAGAGATGAATCACATTTACAAAATGACCTATGAGATAAATGCAATGCAACATATAAGAAAAGCGAAAATGTAACTTGCATTAGCCAATACACATCCAACATACACTTTTTTTGGTGCTTTTTTTTTTTAGGAACTATGAGAAACATCGAATCACTAGCAATTAGTAGCATAGTATCCATCAAAATATAATTGAAGATTTTAAGAGATAATTACATAATTACACACGATCACATACGTTAAAGATATTGTACAACTGTAGGATTCTTTCCTTGTTAATTAGCTTGATTATAGGAAGCTGATTTTAGGGTAAGATATATTATCTTCCCTTTTTTAGCTTTCTTGTGCTTGTATGTATACCTAATGTTTCTTGAATATAATTACCAGAACATTATTCTCTCTTGTGTTTCTTTTACATGGTATCAGAACCTCTTTTGGCTCAGTGAATAATACAGAACCAGGTTTACTTTTTTGGGTCACTTCTCAAAGTGGTTGTTTAAGGTCACTACCGGTAGGGGAGTGTAAGCTTCAGTTCAGTGTGTTCCCATTCTCCGGTAACTGAATCTTCTGCAAGTAGTCTTCATGCACCACTGTTTTCTTCCGAACACTTCTTCATGAGCCAGCACATGGGGGCACATGGCATGGCAGTTGGCTCTTAGACTCTTCTTCCGACATCGGCTTGTTGATTCCAGCCAAATCCCAATGCACTTCAGATCATCTAATCCAATTTGGATGAAGTTTATTCTCTCGGTACTGTTTTTGTCCTTGAAGCTCTATTTCTTGTGGGTTTTGTCTCCTTAAGGGTCTATATCTTGTGAGCTATCCTCAGTGGCTTTTGTTGAGGTACTACTTTTGGTTTTACTACTTCCTAGTGGCGGTTTTGTTGTTTTGCATCTGATTCAATAGATGCATCTGTTGGTTGGCTACATTTCTAGTTATTGCCTTTTTGTTATCTTATTGGTTGGGCTTTTGCAATACTGATTGCAGCTTTATTATCACGATACAAAAATAGCCCATCTTTTGCATTCAACTTTAACTCTATTAACAACTTCTACAACCATAACAACTCACAAATACCTTGAGCCATAGCTCTATATTCTACTTCTGCACTGGATCTTGCAACTACACTCTGATTTTTGCTTCTCCAAGTGACTAAGTTATCTCCCATAAATGTACAAGAGATGGATCTTCAGTCATCTAGAGATCTAACTCAATCTACATCGATGAAGGCTTCAATTCGAAGATAACCATTTTTTGAAAAAAGAAGACCTTTTCTTGGGACTACTTTTAAATACAGCAAAATGCAAAAAATAATCTGCTGATGAGATTCTCTAAAATTATGCATAAACTAACTCACCAAGCTACCTGCATAAGCAATGTCTGGTCTAGTGTGAGATAAATAAGTCTACCAACCAATCTTTGACATATGCCTTTATCAACTGATTATTCAGCTGGATCACTGGGTCACTTGCTTTATTATCACTCAAAGAATAAGAGTTTTCAATATGTTTAGTATACTCACAATCATCACAAGATAAAAAATCAAACCGAATTCTAGAAAATAAACTAGGATATAGTTTTTCTAAGATAAAAAATGATGGATGCCCTAATCGCCTATGCCATTGAATTATCTCTTAGTTGACATTCTGATATCCTCAAAAAAGAGCCACGTCTCGACTATCTTCCATCATATATAAGCCATCACACTCTCTACAACTACAAATCCTCCTCCTTATTTGAAGATCCTGAAAGATACAATAATCACAAAAAAATTCAATTTTACAGTAAGGGTTTTAGTGATAACACTGACAAATAAAATATTGACAGGGAATTGAGGAACATGAAGAACATAAGACAACTTAATATTTGGAGTACAGACAATAGAACCTATCCCAAAAATAGGGATTACAGACTCATCAGCCACCTTGACACTATCCCCTTTTAGACAATGAGAGTAGCTAAAAAAGCCTTTAAAAGCGCCTATCATATGTATATTCGCACCAAAATCAATAATTCATGAGTTAAAATGAGAAAAAATGTTACCTGACTTGACAAAATTGGAGGTAGCACTTGAGAAATGATTAAATTGAGACAGAAGACGCCTGAAATGCAGAATTTCATTAGAAAGACTTTCAATTGAAGCTGACTCCTTATATGATTCTACTATTTCTAACACATTTGCTTGAGCCTTGGTTGGATTTGCTCGTTTTCCCCCTCGGCCCCTAGCAGGTTTCACATGCAACTTTCAGCAAGTCTCTTTGGTATGTCTTACCTTACCACAATAATCACAATGCAAATGATTTTTATTAGAAATAATACCTTTCGACTGATCAAGAGTAATATGGACAGTTAAGCCCGACTTCTCAATAGATGCAGTACAAAGCATGGTACTTCTTCTGGTCTCTTTCTGCTGGACTAAAGAATGTGCCTCCTCAAAAGAAGGAAAAAGAAATCTGCCAATAACTTAAACTCTCACTTAATCAAATTCAGGGTTTAAACTAGCCAAAAAATCATAAACTCACTCCTTTTCAAGCATATTTTGAATTAGTACTGCATCAACATATTTGGCTTGAAAATCTTGATAATAATCCAGTTTCTTCCATAAACTACTCGGCTCAAAAAAATAATTTGAAACAATAAACTCACCTTATTTTGTGCCATGAATTTCGTTCCTAAGTTCAAAGATTCAAGCATCATTTTTCATTCGAAAATAGGCGTTTATTGCAGCTTTTCATATCTTCTATACAGTATCAAGCAATAAATATTGTCTAAAGATCTTAGGGTGCATAGAATTAAGAAGCCAAGACATAACCAACAAGTTATCAAAGTTCCATTGACTAAAAGTAAGATAAGTGATTGGTAGTGATTTCTTATTTCCATCAATATAACCCTACAACATTCTAGCCTTAATAGACAATAAATATGACCTATATCAGGCTAAATAAGTACTGTCTCCATCTAGTTTAATAGAACTAATTTGAGAATATGGACTATCATTAATAAGATAATATTTCTCTGCTTCCATATTAGTGTTCTTAGCATCTGACATAATGATAAATAAGAATTTAAAGGTAAGAAACACCCAAACAACAAATAACCACCCCTACAGCAGAAGAAAAAACCCCAAAAAACAGAGTAACAGAACCTGTTACGTGGGACTCGGAAAACCAAGATGTCAGAAGTCACTGTAAATCGGTCCACAAGAATCGGGAAAGGCCGGCGAGATGGACGGAGGAAGAATTGGCGGCAAAAAGTGGCCAAAAGATGTGGCACACGCCTCATGCACCAACGAGTGGAGAAAGATCTGAAATACTTCAGCGGTGCGTGTACCCACACGCGTGGTCGGAAGGCGCCGAAAACCTGGGCACTGGTCGAAAATCACCTAGGCTTCCCTCTGGTGGGGGCGGTGTCGAAAACAAGGGCTGAAATGCAACCTTTAATACTTGCCGAAAAACGGCTACTGAAAATAACCAACAATGGAAGGAAAAAAACTCAACCTTCAAAACGGTAGTGATTTTGATACCACGAAGATTTTCGTATAACAAGATTTTCTTTATTATCTCAATTATACTAAAAATAATAACACAAATAGGTTTATATATATACAACTAGTATATATGAAAAAATACTATTATAACCTTAATTACAAAACTAACTAAAGAAAATAGATTAACCAACAGTCCTGAACCTACTTCTTCGTCAAATCCAAGTCCAAGTGATCTTGATCTTTTGATTGCCCTTCGGTAAGGGAAACGCCAATGTACATATCCTATTGCTAATTTTGTTTCCAATGATCACTTGTCCCCCTTTTTTAGTAATTTTGTTGCATCTCTGGAATCCATTTCTATTCCTAAAAAAGTTAAAAAGGCCTCATCTCACCTTGGCTATTACGATGAAATGATGGAGGAGATGAATGCCTAAGATGAAAATGGTACCTAAAATTTGGTGGACTTAGAAGCTGGAAAGAAAGTTTTTGGAAAGAGAAGTATTTGCAGTTAAAGTGAATCTAGATGGTTATGTGGTTTAGCTTAAAGGAAGACTTGCTACAAAAGGGTGTGCTCAAACTTATGAGTAGCCTATTCCGATACCTTGTCTCCGGAGCCTAAACTAGCTTTTGTTCATCTCTTCATATCAATGGCTGCTTCTCAAAACCGACTATTACACCAATTGGATATCGAGAATGCATTTCTTCGTGGTGATCTCCAAGAGGAAGTGTATCTGGAGCAACCTGGTTTGTTTCTCAGGGAAAGTTTGTCATTTGAAGAGATATGCCTAGTTTCATGTTCTAGGTTTTTCAAACAACACTAAAAAAATTAGGGATTTTAGCTATAAATCTCTGATACCATGAAAATTTTTTTAGAAGAAAAATTTATTGATATCTCTCGTGTGTCTACACACACACACACACATATATATATAAAAGGAGCCCAGCTAGGAAAGAATTCAATAAAGGCAATATACAAAATAGGGAATAAATCTCCTAAATTAGGCCTAAGAATCTTCCCAATTACAGCATCACTCAACAAAAAGCACGTTAAAGAGAACAAACAAACACAAAATTAATAAAAAATGAAAAATTATATCACTTACAAGTTTTCATCTTCACCTATATCAACGATATTCTATTCTTTTCAGTAGTTCATAGGTAACAAAACGCTGGGCATGCAGCACAGAACTTTATTAATACAAGTACAGTTGGGTCAGCTTACTTGAAAAGAAAATTATAGCAATTAAACAAAAATAAATCAGGTCAGCTGTCATAGGCTGAAATTCAAATCGCATGGTAGAGCATCAAGATATCTCACTGTCCTAATCAAACACTATTGATTATGCATTAACCGTATAGAATGCATGGTAGACCATCAAGATAGCCATGCACCAACCCATACAAAAGAAGGCAAATGATACATCAACGAAGGATGACCAAATTTATGAAAACACACCTCCTTTGGCAGCTTGCTAAGGAAAGATATCAGTTCTGCTGGATGGTCATCTCCATCTCCAAAAGGTAGAACTTTGCCAGGAGTAGCATCCAGAACCCAAGCCTGCAGTGGGTGAAAAATTACAAGGGGAAAAAAATGAATGGGAGCAAGAGTATTGATCGTCCCTCAATTGTTAATGATGTAAAATCATAGTTCCTAGCAACCAAATAAACATATCTTAATTATGCCTTATCTATACGTATTTGAGTGGGCTATATGGATCAATTCCTTCAGCACCCAGACTACATTTACGTCCATTACATAATGAAAAAACACAAAATTGTTAAAACAGCCTTCTAAGATACGAAATATGAACTGAAAATCACTTCTTCAATTTTCTATTCTGATGTCAATGACAACGATGACAACAACAAAAAAAAAAATAATAAAAATTGCTAATAGGTCATCTCCCCAATGTGGGCACTTTGCAGAAACAGAACTTAAAACATTTATACCATCAAACAATTTTGCATGCAACAAGCGTTTCAAAAATTCCTAGCCCACTCATATGCCAAATTTCGAAACCTTGACTCCATCTTGATTGAAAAAACTTCTTCAAGCTTCCAGTCAATAATTAATATACATTAACTTGCACTTCAACTCAGTCCCAACTCTTTAAATCGTTTAATATACGGCTTAACATACTTACTCTAACTGGACGGGCAAGAGGCTTTGCTGCTTGTTCCACTATGCTCAAGGCAACTGCATCAATAATTAGGGAGCTATGTAAACAATTTTGTAATATCAAATATAAGTAAACTTGCGCATAGTTTTCTGCTAGTAGTAAACTACAAGTCCTCACAAGATGAAGTACCTTTTCCTCCAAAGCTGTGGCCAATAAGAATCCGTGGAGTTAATCTAAGCTGTGCCACCTGTAAAAGAACAAGAATGGGAAAAGATTTTGACTTTATTCAACAATTACAGAGGTATATATACAAGTATAGGGCTAACAACCATGGAAACAAAATCAACTAGCCTAATTAGGAAAATACTATATAAGGGAAGCTAATCAACTAATTAGGAATATAATATATATTATGTAACACTCCCCTTCAAGCTGGAGTATGAATATTAATCATATCCAGCTTGCTATACAGATACTCCATTCGAGATCTATTGAATGCTTTTGTAAACAAATCATCTAATTGTTCTCCAGTCTTCACATATCCAATTGAAAATTATATTGTCTTGGATCTTTTCATGGATAATATGACAGTCAACTTTAATATGTTTAGTTCGTTCATGATCCACTGGATTAGAGGAGATATGAAAAGCAACTCGATTATCACACCAAAATTGTGCTGGCAATGAAGGATTCAAATCAATCTCATCTAACAAATGATCAATTCACAATATCTCACTAGTGGACTGTGACACAACGCTATATTCAGACTCAACATTGGACCTAAATATAACAGTCTGCTTTTTACTCTTCCAATACACCAGGTCTCCTCCAATAAAAACATAATAGCCTGCAGTTAACCTCCTATCACTCCTAAATCCTGCCCGACCAGCATTTGTAAAGCATTTAATGCAAGTGTGCCCATGATTATTGTAAAATATATCAAGTCCAAGAGCCATTTTCAAATAACATAAAATATGCTTTAAAGCTGTCCAACTAACCTCCTGTATCTCTCCGAATTCTCAAAAGGATCATTATCATCTTTCATAAGATGCACATTGACAACCATAGGAATACTGCAAGGTTTAACTCCCAGTTTTTTGGTTACTTTAAGTAAATCAATGACATACTTCCTTTGAGGCAGAAAAATTTTCCTTTTTTGCTCCTTAAAACTTCTACTCCCAAAATGTATTTCGGCTAGCCCAAATCTTTAGTGTGAAACTTGGTATGCAAAAAGGACTTGAGAGAAGAGATTCTACATAATTGCTTCTGGTAATGACAATATCATCAACATAAACAGCAAGAATGATGTCAGCTTATGATTGTCTGTAGAAAACTAAACGATCACATTGACTCTTCTTTATCCCAAACTCTTGAACCACTTCACTAAACTTGTCAAACCAAGCACAAGAACTCTGCTTCAAACCATATATAAATTTCTTCAAATGACAAACTTTTCCATAGTTCCTCTAAGCAACAAACCCAGGTGGTTGCTTCATGTACACTTCTTCTTAAAGATCTCCATAAAAAAAAGAATTCTTTATATCCAACTGGTGTAAGAGCCAGTTCTATGAAGCAGCTATGGAGATAAACAATCTAACAGAAGTAAAGTTAGCCACTGGAGAGAAAGTATCTAAATAATCCACCCCGTATGTCGGTTTTGGCCTAAGAAGATAGTCTTCCCAGGGGCATATGGCGTGTGTGAAGCCTAAGCCAATTATTTAGGACAATCATAATTGGCCTTAGTTAGGTTCATAATCCTTCGGCATATTAGCAGTGCCAACAGAAGGATAATCATCTTCATCAAAACAGAAGGATAATCATCTTCATCAAGGTGATCCTAGAATCTTGCTTCAGAAGAGACTTTCTTTTTCGCCTTTCTCCTTAGTCAACGGAGATCTTCATCGTCGAGATCTGCTTCAAGGGATGCTTCATAACAGTCATCACAATCACGTTCACCCCAAAAACAATTACCATCACACTTAAAAGCAAAAATGGGATGACCATCAATTCCAAAGGCTTCAATAGGAATGTTTTCCTATTGAAGAGAGAAAAGAGGCTGGAGCATGAACTGAGTGAAAAACACAGAGGCAATGGAGGATTCAAGTGGATCCTCTTCAGGGAGACGAAATCTTGTTTCAACTAAACCATCTTTTTTCCTGATAAAGATAGGCCTAGTAGACTGAAAAGGTGGTTTCTACTGATGGCTCATAGCTAGTAAGCCATGACTGAGTGAAGTACTGCAAGAGTTCTTTAGCAAGCTGTCTAGGGATCTGAACACTAGTGGGAACCTAAGTATGCACAAAGTAAACACACTCAAAAATCTTTGGTGGAATAGTATAGCCATTTTTTCCGGTTAAAACTTATAAAGGAGTCCTAAAGTTGAGAGCTTTGAGAGGCATTTTATTAATAAGATAGGCAGCCACTAATATAACATCCCCCCAATATGGTTTTAGAACATTCATAGTAAACATAAGGAATTTAGCAACTTCCAACAAATGCATATTTTTCCTTTCAGCTACACCATTTTGAGCACCAGTATAAGAACTAATTTGATGAATAATCCCCTGAAACTCTAAATAAGTTCCAAATCTACTATCCATGTACTTTGTGCCATTATCAGCCCTTAAAATCTTTATTTTGGCATCAAATTGGGTGTGGACCATTTTATGAAAAGATTGAAAGCTGGAGAAAACATCATTTTTGGTTTTAATCAGATACACTCAAGTCATTCTAGTGCAACAATCAATAAAAGTAACAAACCATCGATTTTCAGATAAATAGGGTGTCTGTGTGGATCCCCAAACATCAGAATGAATAAGCATAAATGGAACAACGGCTTTATTATCACTTAAAGGATAAGAGTTTTTTGTATGTTTAGCATACTCACATGAATCACAAGATAAAGACTCAAACCAAGTTCTAGAAAATAAACTTGAATATAGTTTTTCTAGAACAAAAAATTATGAGTGTCCCAATCGTCTATGCCACTGCATTATTTCCCAATTAACATCTTTATATTCTTCGAAATGTGCTAAACCTCAACAGTCTTCCATCATGTATAAGCCATCATACTCTCTACCGCTGCCAATCATCTTCCCTGTTTGAAGATCCTAAAAAATACAGTAATCAGAAAAAAAAAAATTCAACCTTATAGTTTAGAGCTTTAGCAATAGCACTGACAGATAAAAGAATGACAAAAATTTGAGGAACATGAAGAACAGAAGACAATTTAATATTTGGAGTACAGACAATAGAATCTGTCCCAGAAATAGGAGTTAAAGACCCATCAACTATCCTAATACAATCTCCTTTTAGAGAATGAGAGTAGTTAATAAAGCCTTTAGAAGTGTCTGTCATATGTGATGGAATATGACATGGTATGATAATCATGATAGCACAGCGGAAAAACAAAAATTTTATCATACATACCATACATATCCAAAGATAGAATCGAAACATGCAATTTTAGGGTTATCGAACTTACAACTTTTGATGCCTTTTAAAACTTTTATTCCGATGATGACCAGCAACTAAGATGGCTTTGTCCGCCTTAGATCGCGATCACCAATGCCAAGGAATAGCCTTTTGCGCCACTCCCTCTATTCTCACACACACAATTACACCGTCGGCTTAAAAACGAGATTGCTAGATCTCTTTTTCGGTATTGTGTAAGGGTTATAGTTTGAAGCTACAAAACTTGATTTTGTACTTCTTTAGATTGCTATTACTGCTCAATAACACAAGAGAATGAGGAACAATCCTTTCTCCTTGTGAAAAATTGAACAAAAGAATTAAGAGAGAGAGAGAGTCACTATTCACGAGTTACTATTCATGCCACAAAAAAAATTAGGTTTAGGGTTTTATTTCTTTTAATATATATGCTTATCATTTGGCAAGTCTTTGATCTGAATTCAACCATCCTAAGATGATTAATTCAAACTCTATCACTTCCTAAAGATAAGTAATATATTTTGAATTAAACTCCTTTGAATTTAAATTCAAATTTGAAATAAAACATAAGACATTTAATTAAATAAAATCACTTAATATAACTTAATTGCATGTGCCGAAATTCCTTGAATTCCATCTTGGAATTTCGGCCACTTCATTATATATATTTAAGTGATTTGATTTAATTTAAATTCCTTTAGGCTTTAATACTCAATTAACTTAATTAATGTAACATAATTAATTAATTGAAATTAAACCTTGTGGGCTGAATTTCTCTCTCATGGACCAAAGCCCAATAGCAATATTATAACCCATTACATACATTAATTTGACTTTATTTAAAAGCCCAAATTAATGCTCAATACTTAATTTAAACATTTTAAGCCCAATGCTTTGTGTGCGATCCTATAAGTCCATTTAATGTTGGCAATGAATTAATAAATTAATTCAAAGGCTATATATATTCTCTAGCAAGATATTATAGCATTCCAAATTAAATGAAAATGCATATGGCATTTAGTGACCCAATGCAATTTTGTATAGTCGCTTATCCATAAATATCAGAATTAATATAAGACATGAAACTAGTCATCTCTATATATATTAATTCCTTTCTTGATATTCCAGTGACACTGAACTCTCAGATAAATAATGATTACTCATTATTTCATCTCGGTATGGCCATACACTTCTCAGTTCACTGATCAAGTGGCCGGTGATATTTTTCTCTCTTATCGAGAGGGGTAATCCCTTCACTTCTCTCATGCTCTCTAACATGAATCAGTGCATACCCAATCATACCCGTACTTGTCACTCTGTTACGAGCACGTTAGGTGTATGTCAAAGTACACAGTAATTCATAAAAAGTTTCATAGAGATTTCAGGTCTAAGAACTCTGATACAAAAACTTGCATATGAGAAACACTTATAACTTGTACCATGTAGTATTCTCATGAGCGGATCGAATCCAGATACCATGTTGTCTTTAACATGTATCTATGATCTCTGATTGACACTCTTGTCCTAATGATCCGTAAGACAGAACTCATAAGATCAGAGAGAGCATACTAGTCTTAATTCATTTGTTATTCCCATAACAATGACTGACTAGGGATATTTAGAATGATGTCTCATTTGTTTCAAGGTCTTACAATCCATGTGCCTCACACATGATAACTTAAACCGAAACGACATTCTTGGATAGTTTTATCAATTGATATGCACAGGAATACAAAGGATAAAACAAATGCCTCATTTTATTAATTTCAAGTGTTTCGTTACAATGTATTGGGGCTAGGGCTTACACTAACAATATGTCTATTCGCACCAGAATCAATAATCCAAGAGTTAAAATGAGCAAAAATGTTACCTGACTTAACAAAATTCGAGGTAGGACTGGACGAAAGGTTGAACTATGACATAAGACGTCTGAAATGTTGAATTTCATCAAAAGAGAGGCTTTCAACTGCAACTGTCTCCTTGGATGGTTCTACTGCTTCTAAAATATTTGCTTGTACTCTTGTTGGGTTGGCTCATTTTCCTCCACGACTTCTAGTAGGTTTCCCATACAACTTCAAGCAAGTATCCTTTGTATGTCTTGGCTTCCCACAGTATTTATAGTGCAGATGATTTTTATCAGAAATAACACTTTTTTACTACTCTTGGGTAAAATGAACAGTTAGGCCTGACTTTTCAACCGATGTAGTGTATAACATGGCATTTCTTCTAGTCTCTTCTTGCTGAATATAGGAATGTGCTTCTTCAAGAGATGAAAAAAGGAATCTGCCAATAACTAGAACTCTTAATTGGTCAAATTCAGGATTCAAACCGGCTAAAAAAATCATACACAAGCTCCTTTTCAATCATATTTTGAATTAGTATTGCATCATCAGTACACTTGGCTTGAAAATCTTGATAATAGTCTAATTCCTGCCATAAACTACTTAGCTCAGAAAAATAATTTGAAACAATAAGCTCGCCTTGTTTTGTCCTATGGATTTTGTTACGAAGTTCAAAAATCCTAGCATCATTTCCCATCCGAGAATAAGTAGCTTTTGCGGCCTTCCATATTTTCTCTGCTGTTTCAAGTAGTAAATACTGTCGAGAGATATTGGGATGCATAGAATTAATGAGCCAAGCATAACCAACGAATTATTAGAGTCCCATTGGCTAAAAGTGGGATCATTGACAGGTGGTTGTTTCTTATCTCCAATAATATAACCTTGTAACCTTCTAGCCTTAATAGACAATAGGCATGATCTAAACCAGGCTAAATAGGTACTACTTCCATCTAATTTAACCAGACTAATTTGAGAATAGTGATTGTCCTTAGGCGTATAATATTTCTCTACTTCCTTAGATTCAGTACTTGACATAATGCTAGAAATAGATTAAGAAACACAAGGAACAATAGAGAAGGGACAGAACTTGCTCACAAGAAATCCAAAAAGACCAATACTTCAAAAGTGATCGAAGATTGGTTGATCGAAAATGGAAGAATCGGCAAGCAAAATCTGGTGACAATAAATGGAGAGCAGGAAGAACACGGGAGAGGCAGAGTGCAGAAGTGTCCCTAAGAGACCCAAAAAATGAGTTCAGAACTGACCGATATGACTATTTGGTCGGAGTCGAAGTGGGCTGGCAACCACTTTGGAGCAAAAAACGATGACCGCAGGTGGCCGGAGATGGATTCACGCGCTTCACATGCCGGCGAGGGAATAGTGCTCAGAAGTCTTCTATCGGCACATGTACTCGCACGGTGTCTGACGACGCCGGAAATCTGAGTGCCGGCCGAACTTGACCCGGTCCTTCTTTCGGTATGGGCGGTGTCGTCGACAGAGGGACAAAAAGGTGTCCTCTTTACAGCTGCTTAAAAACGCATTTTGCTGGATTTTTTTTTCTTTTTATGAACAGACCTACTGCAAAGGAGATAACTCAACCTTTAATGGTAGTGGCTTTGATACCATGAAGAAATTCAAAGTAATATTTCTTAATTTGTATTAACATCTAACATGTATTTATACAAGAAATTGAAACAATGAAAGGCTAAGTCAATAAAAGGAAATCCTAAATTTGCTCCTAAATCTGCTCCTAACAGCTAACAGAGATTAACAAATTCAAACATAACAACTAACAATTCAAACATTACAACTAACAACAAATTAATATTCAACACTAGCAAAAAAAAAGAAAAAAACATGAGACTTAGAAACTAGTTACTCCTCCAGGCAAGAACCTGATCGACTGCAAATGGGTGTGTTCACCAAGAAAAATAAACACGATGGCTTAATTGAGATATTTAAAGCTAGATTGATGGCTAAGGAATTCACTCAGACTTATGAAGTGAACTACCAGGAGACATTTGCCTCGTTGCAAAAATGAACACGATCGAAATCTTGTTATCCTATGTCAATCTTTTATTGGGACTTGCAACAATTTGATGTTAAAAATGCTTTCCTACATGGTGACCTTAAAGAGGAAGCATACATGGAGGTTCCCCCCCGAATTTGATAATGATAAAACTCAAGGGAAGATGAATAAACTGAAAAAATCCTTGTATGGATTGAAACAATCTCTCAGAGCATGGTTTGACCAACGCAGCAAAGCCATGATTTCTTTCGAATGTCAACAACACAATATTGATCATACCCTCTTTATAAGACTTAACAAGGATAAGATCACACTACATATTGTTTATATTGAAGATATAATGATGACGGGAGATGACAGAAGAGATTGCCCAGCTGAAGACACTCTTGGCCCATGAGTTTGAAATCAAGGATGTAAGAAAGCTATAATATTTTCTGAAAATTGAAGTTGCTAGATTAATGAAACGAATCTCCATTTCTCGAAGGAAATATATTTTGGATCTCCTGAAAGAAACCGGTATGTTGAGTTGCAAATCAACAGAATTTCCTACTGAAAGCAACTATAAATTGCAAGCAGGCTTTGCAAAGTCAATTGATATGGGGAGATATCACAAGTTGGTTGGAAGACTTATTTATCTCTCACACATTAGACCAGACATAGCATATATACTCAGCTTAGTAAGCCAATTAATGCACGATCCTCATAAGCTTCACATGCAGGTTGTCTTTTACATTCTACAATATCGAAGCCTGCTCCAGAAAAAGGTCTTCTCTTCTCAAAAAATGGTCATTCCACATAGAACCCTTTGAAAATATAGATTGGACTGGATCTCCATATGATAGAAAGTCTACTTCTTATTATATCTTGTAGGAGGAAACTTAGTCACTTGGAGAAGCAAGAAGCAAATTGTAGTTGCTAGATCAAGTATTAAAGCAGAGTTTAGAGCATTGGCTTAGGGTGTATGTGAACTTCTATGGCTAAAGAAGTTACTAGAAGAATTGTGTAAAGATAAATTATAATTGTGCTGTGACTAAGGCTACTATTAGTATAGCGCATAATCCAATACATCATGATCTGACAAAGCATATTAAAATTGATCGACACTTTATAAAAGAAAAGCCAATAACTGGTGTTCTGAGCTTCTTCCATGCAATGTCAGATAGATAGATAGCTAGCTAATAAGTTCACAAAAGGGCTCAACAATTGGACTTTTCATACTTTGGTTTGCAAGTTGGGCATATGTGATATCTTTGCACCAACTTAAGGGGAAATGTTGATAGATTTAGTGCTGTTTATTTTATCGTAATTAGAGTTTTTCCCTAGTTAGAATTCTTTCATAGTTAGGATTATTTTTCATACAGAATTCTTTCTTAGTTAGCATTACTTTTCCTATAAATACTTGTGTACACTGATTGTAAATCATATAAGAGAATCAATAAGTTAGATTTCTTGCAAAATCTTTAGAAAGACATCATGCAACTTACTCTCAAACGGGCAGCTACAAATAACAAGCAACTTCCTTAATGCAAGCAATATAGTAAAATGCCCAAAGCAAGGAGGTGCAAGCTCATGGTGGAGTTAACCTGTTAGAGATTTCTAGCAATATGGCTGTAAGCATAGATAAACCAATATAACTAGCTAATATGTAACCTCCCTATGGCCTTTATCATAATGTTCCTTCATCCGAACCTTAGGTTGTTGCAGCTTCTTGCCAATATGATGCAAAGCCAAGTTGTGATCAATCAATGCCTAATCAATAGCAATAACCCGTGAAAAATCAAGTACATAGGTCAACAAATAAGGAGGATCCCTGCCATAGACAACCCTAAAGTGATTGTTTTGAAGCCCACTATGGGAGTATTATAACAATACTCCATCCAAGGAAGCCAATCAACCCACTTCTTTGGACAATCACCAACCAAGCAGTGCAAATACATCTCAATTGTACAATGTTTGTTAAGCCCCCTCATATGTGTTATCATTATAGATGGATAAAATTGTAGCAATAAATTGAGGAGGCAACTAATGAATATGGTCTTTGCAGAAAAGAAGGCCACATTAACTGACTAAGAGGAATCCAGCTCATGACAAAGAACCTGCTGTACTAAATTCTGCTAGAAAAATTATAATATTCCTCCTTTCAAGGCGTCAAGCAATAGAATCATTGGCTGGTTGATGGCATACAAAATTTCTTCTCAACTAGGATAACGGAATAAGGCATCAGTAGCTTTATTAAATTCCCTAGCTCAGCATACCACAATAAAATCAAAACCCATCAGCTTGCTAATCCCATGTATTGGGTAGAAGTAGTAAGCCTCTATTCCAGCAAATGTTAAGGCTATAATGGTCTGTATGAACCAGGAGAGGTCTGCCCCAAAGGTAAGGGTGCCAATGCTGCACCGCTTTGGCTAGACCAATCATTTCTCTCTCAGATGCTACCAATTTAAAGTGCCCAGCAGCCAGCTGGAAACTGAAAAAAGCAATAGTTTGTAAAACAATTCACATGCCTCCAGCCGAAACATCACATTGAACTACAAACTGAGCATCAAATAGCATTACCAAGAAAAACTCAATTTTCCCACACCAAGTAGTTAGGTAATGTATCTTCTTCCCATGCAACAGATTACAAAACTATTGAAATAGCATAGCTAAGAAATCCCTATATAAGTAAGTTTATACGCAAATATATCTACATAGTCATCATTTAATAAGCCATAGTTGTGGCATATTCTTGTTTAGTAGTGACCATAATGTTATTGATCCATTTGTAGAAGGCCCAACTACAACAAATATCACAGCAACTTCAAGAACTCTCTGATAGAGCCAAGAGAAACAGCAATAGGGAACCAGACGGAAGTGTAGGCAGCCATAATAATTATGAAAATTGCAACCACATAATCGAAAATAGATCCAAGGATCCATTGGATTCAGAAAGCACCCATACTTCAGTTGGTTTTACAGTAGTCCAATGCTTTGGGCATCCATTACAAGTAGAGAAAAGCCTTTAGCAAGGAATTTTTCAGGCAGAACAAATAGAAATTAGCAGCAAGGTGGACCAATTATTCCTAGACTAGTTTATTATTATAGGAGTTTATTTCAGAAAATAAAAGTTTTCCTATTTTCATTTTCATGTTAAGTAAGCTCTATTAAGAGAAGCAGAATTAAGAAATAAAATGAGCGAAAATTCAGTCAAAAAACCTTTACCTAATGAATCTAAGAGGTTTAAGAATTTCTCTATCCAATAAGCCCAAGGTCTGGAGCTCCTTTAGATGAGTTCCCAATTTATTGCGATGTCCGAATCTTTAACCCTTGAACATAACGCATACCCAGCCCACAACAACAAATGGTCACAAGAAACTCAAAAAGGTTGCACTTTAGGGTCTTTGCTACTGATTAATATGCTACAAAGGGTTGGAGAATACACCATCCAAAAACACTTGAATATCCTAAGATGAACTTGAAAACTTCAAGTTTACTCATCCTACATGAACAATTGTCCTTGGGGTTTAAGATATAAAAATTAATAGCTCGTCAAGGATTTTATTTGACACTGTATTTAGAGTTAAACCCAATTAAAAATAAATAAATAAACATTAAAGGGAAAATGAAAGAGGCTAGGAGAACTATAGGATGCATAAAAAACAGGAATAGTGTAACACACATGAAATACCACACAGATTCAAGCCAAAAAAAAAAAAGATAGGCAGTGCTGATAGTTTCGTACTAGTTTTAAAACATCAAAAGCTGTTGAGGCAACAGTGTGGGGCCCCCTCTTCTTCAATGCTGCTGAATCACCATGGCATCGTAGGTCTACTAAAAGAAACTGCATCATCAAATGTGTCGTCGGTAACATATGTACAACAGATAAAACAATGTCACAGAAAAAAATGGTGTGGATCCAGATGAATTACTTTCACGCCTCAGCTAGGCAAATAGAAAATAACTGAAGGACAAAATGTCCAATGAAGTATGTCCAAAAGTTTATAAACCGAACATCTAAAATGATCGCTCAATTGGAATATCTTATCTTTTTTTTTTTTTTGGGCCACTGTTCTTTGGTAAATGTATTAACACCATCTTGACTTTGGAAAGCACAGTTAGTGCCATTCAACATTGTAATTGCAGATCCATAAATATATTCTTATTTGTTCCGAGAACTAGGATGAGCATTTTGTCACCAAACTGAACTGCAAGTAACAGAATGAAAATAATAACTGACCCAGTCTGTTTGTTATTAATTGGAAAATCATAAATGTTAATTTAATGCATTAATATATTTTGAATCACTAGTATTATAATTCATATAATTTTTTATTTATATACTACTAATTAAACATGTGGCTTAGTGAACAAGAAAAAGCCTAAACTTGCATATTTTTTTCAATTTTATCCAATTCTTTTAGTTGGGAAAATTTCCCTAACCTATAAATGTTTGTAACTCCAACCAATTTAATAAGGAGAGACCAAAATTTTATATAAATCTTTAATAGTTCCATGATCATAAAACCAAAGTTTACATACATTATTTGTTTTACTTATTTGTTATGCTAGAAAACATAAAACACTCTCCTTAATTCTTCCAAATTTAATTACTATAATAAGCTTTTTACAGAAATCGATAAATAAAAACTGTCATTTTTAAACAAGGGAAAATAATTTAGAAAATAATTTATTTGGTGATCAGTATTAGACGGAATGGGAATCATATTTCTTGTACCAACAAAGGTAGTTTTTGTGGGCTTACACGTAAAATTCAATTCTGACACACTACTCTTTCTAAAATTCTTAGAAATGTTATAGGTCTCTAAAATTGATAAAATCAAAAGAATAGGTTAATTTACTTTGAGGAATAAAAGGAACACATTTAAGATTTTTCAGGTATTTAGGTATTTGTATATCAATAAATCAATAGAATATTATTATTCTGGTTACTATTTTTTGAGGAATGACTTAATAACCAAAAGGACCCATTTTTGTTTGGCTTCAAACAAAGTTCAACCAATAATTGAAATTTATTTGATTTAGATTGACCATTCTGTTGGAGCAAATAGCTTACACCCCTAATTAGTACATTGATGGGCAACATGCAAGCCCATTTTGTAAAAGCATTATGCCAAAGAAAGCATAAGTTTAGCAAAAAGTACCTGCCACATTGGAAATTCCTCTGCCAATCTCCGAGCAAATGTTCCTGTAATATTTCATATCTACTAAATCACATTTCAAACAAGTTGCTTTACAATTTATGGAGATACATACTCTCTATCTCATGTAAATGACTATTGAATGTTAATTTAGCATCTCTATAAAATTAAGCATTAGCTTATGAAGACAAATATTTACGTACCATCTGTCCTTTTGGGACTATAGGCATTACGTTCATTCTCTCTAATTATTTAGAGAAGGGACTGTCAATTGACAAGTTGCATGTAAATGTTGGCCCACATCGACAGATTGGTATCAGACAAACAACGTAGCTTTTTCAAGCAGCATGGATCACAAAAAACAGGAAGATAATTGGGCGGCATGAAAAGGTATGCAGAATTTGTGTTTATAGTGAAGGTCATAATGCCTCGGAAGGTCCCTTTGCAGCTGTTCAGAGGTCATCCACTTCATCATCCGTAAAACCTAGAAGAATTCTCTTGCAAGGAAGAAACTGTATTTTCTAAAAATCATTCTGCATAATTCCATATGTGCCTTAACTGTAGAATTGTTTGCAAGGTTCTACAACAGGAAATGTAAAGCTAAAAATCTCCTCATGATGGTATACCCACCATCCCGAAGGGACTGATTAAACTCCACAACTGAAGTTTAGATAGAGCTCAGATAGAATGGGGGCATCTACATTAACTCAACTGGAGATGAGAGGGATGAACGTTTTATATAGTTGGGAGCTTCAAATACCAAGCTTGAGCAAACAAAAGGTTAGGATACTGACATCCCCTAGATGATATTAGAGAAAGAAGAAAGGACTTAATGAGGAGTTGCAATTAGATGTCTAAAACAAATGACTTGAGGAAACTAAATTGAATCTGAAGATATCTAATTGGTTAGAAATTTCTGGCAGTCCTATTTTAAGCACCGGCCATATTATCTGGTTAACAATTCTGGTTTTCCATAGCACAAGATAGGTTTTCAGTGCCAATATAGTTAGTCTTTTACTCTTTTTCATATCCATGTCCAGTTTTTGATTTTACTGCTGTTTATCACAGCTACACTTTACTTCCTCAATAAGTTTAGTTACACACTATGTTTTAATATAAGGTCCTAGGTCTGAAATGCCAAGTCATTCTAGAATGGGTTTATGTCTGTGCCATCACTGCCATGGTACACTATTTTATCCAATGCCCTGAAAACTTGATCTAGATTTGCTGATTGTAATGCTTCATAGTTTATGTCTGCTCAGTATAGGTAGAATCCTAGTTCTATTTAACAATAAGCAACTTTCTCATAGCTCATCTATACTACGTTAATATAGAAAAACCCCCTAAGATCTTCCCTCAACACACTTCTTCCTACTGTTTCAAACACGCTTTTTATGTATTTTTTGATCCAGGACCACAGTACCGAGCACACATCAAATCCCAAGGATTACATTTGAGGCATTTAAAATAGTAAAAATCACCTGATTTTACCATCAAACCCCAAGGGTTTTTTTTGTTTTTTATAATGAATACATTAGAAAATTTGGTCTGAAATAAATTGTTGTATGTTTAAATTGCTTGAGAATAAGATAGAGTGAGACTAGAGTGCCTTGAGCCTACATTAATGAAGTGGGAGTAGAAGCCATCATGGATGTCAAAGGGGGCACATAAATTCCATTTTGCACAAGGTTGATGAGTTGGACAGGTTATAGGTAGAAGGTAGTTCAACTAACATAAACAAAAAGATAAGCTCCTGGAAAGACAAGTTTTTGAGGAGTTTATTTGAGGAGAGACCAATTCAAGATACAAGATAGGACATAGAATAGAACATTCAGATAACAGATATATCATTTGAAATATGCGGAAAAATAAAGCATTCATCTAGTTGACACAGAAAAAACATTCATAAAACTATTTGTTTCAAACATAACAATGTGAACATGAAAAGCAATAAACAGCTCTTAAAATATGCAGCAGTCCTTACTCCAATTCTTCCTGCTACCTAGAATACCATGCAGAAGCACAGCAGTTGGGGGATCTGGCATTGACTTGTCCATTGCAAGACTCCACTTTACCTGCATACACAGCAAAATAAAACAGCAGATTCGTTAGCAAATGAATAGATAAAATCCATCACCCCCAATCTCATTTATGATCAGAATAAATACAGAACACTTTATCCTGGAAAGTGTGATCTGCAAGGCTTATCAAGCTTTTCAACATTCCATTTCTTTTCTACCATTCACAGGCATTAAATGCCACTGCAACAAGACGTCCTCAATTGATATGATTCAATTCATTGTTAGTTAAGTTAGCATGTAAAGTTGGAAAAATTCTATGAAAAATTTCTCATCGCTTAAAACACCTGATTGGCTATGTAAAGAAGATTTGAAACAAACTTCCAATTAGGAGGAAAATATCATTAAGGCACTTAAAACCTCATGACATCCAAATTTAATGACTAATTCAACGGAACTGTTTGCCTAGTATATTAGAGTGTGGAACAAAAAGAACACATCCAAGCATTACAAAATTAGGAAACTTACAAGTGCTCCTTGAACAAGATCATAAGCCTGCAACCAAAAATTACACGAGGCAGGTCAACTAGTTAGACCATGCCCTGCGCTCAATTTCGTATCTTATAACATAAGTTTTATTTAGTTTATAATTTGATATATATCTTATTAATCACAAACAAGTATATCATTACCAAGATACCAGATGGCTCAGCCAAATTTTTGGTAGGTGCTATCTTCTCATCTACCAATGACATACATATGCTTCCATTTTTAGTAGCTCTACTGGAGTGACCAGCAGCTAAATGAATTGGGCTACCCTACAATCAGAAAAGGTTCCTTTTTCAGAAGAAAAATCCTAAACTTAAAGTAAATAAAACACAAGAACCAAATTGATTCTAAAAAAAAACCCGGTAAGGCATGGAAATCCTGGAGGCAGCTCTCCAATTTAGACCAGAAGTCGACCTCCGGTCATCAGAATCGAAGGCGGTTCCACCACTACTGCAGGCTGTAAAACAAGAAATAGCATACATTTCTCCAAGAGAATGCAGAGAAGAAGGCGAGAATGAAGTTATGGGATCCCGAAAAGAGAAAATTAGGGTTGAAATGAGATCAAAAGAAGAAAAAAAAAAGGAAAGAATGAATCTAAAAGAAATAAAAAGCATGGAGAGAGAAAGGAGGTGGCGGAGACACCGAAGTTGGAATCGGCGATAGGGAGCTTTACCACCTTCCCTCTCTTTACTTGTTGCCAGCTGCCAAGAGACAGTTAAAGACAAAGGCGCCCTTTTTTGAGTGTCAACCTCTCGTTTATTACGCGGTATGAATGTAAATGTACTAAAATCCACTCGTTTCTGGTCCTCGCGTGTTCTCTATGGCTGGATTTGGAGGGAGTGAAGGGGCTGAGTTTTTCGACTGCGTTAAAGACTAGATTGACTATTTGACAAAGCCGAGCCGTACATACGGCCATGTCATGGGCATGATGAGGATTTACCTTTTCTGCCGCCACTCCCTTCTTCTCTTAATGCTCATAGACCAGAGCCATGCTAATCGTATGCCTGGAATAAAAATGGCAAAACTCTAGGCATATTAAATTTTAAAATTTTTTACATTAAGCCTATTTACAAAAATTAATTTTTTATTAAGTCCGTATACACTAACATGAGATAACAAGCATTACTTCGTTATCAAAATTTTTATACTTGTATATTTTAATTGTATATTTTAATCGTGGTTAAAAAATACGTCATTTTTTTGAAAAGAATTCAATATAGAAAATTTGAAAGTTTAGATATACAATTGCGAAGGTTTGCTAGGATCACGTATCATTAATAGTGAGTGAAATACACTCATTAACGGATCATCAATGAAGAAGTGTGTATTATCTCATATTAAAAAACAGTAACTCAATCGATAATTTTTATAAACAAACCAAGTGTAGAAAATTTTAAAAGTTAAGGAATCTTATGATGTGTTTGCCGAAAAAAAAAAAGACTAATTCGACCACATGGAAAAAAATTAATAAAAGGCTTATCTTTGTTGGTTGATTACAATAATACTTTTTTTCCTTTTTTTATTTGGATGCTTGATTCTAAGAGTAATAAAAAAAATTTTCCACATTTACTCTACAATCTCCAAAGAAAAATATCCTAAATAGTGAGAAAGTAGGTAAATAAGAATGAATAGATGAATAAAAATATGATAATACCCTTAGTAGAAGCTTAATCGAGAGGTCAACAGCAGTCTTCTAAGTTCAACCACAATATATTCAATTCTCACTACAAAAAATATCCTTACCTCACAAGTTCAATCAATTATATGCTTTATCCCCATTTAGAAAGATGTCCCCATCTCGGAAATTCAACAATAGTATGCTAAGTTCAACCATTATTTGTTCAATTTTTGTTGCAAAAGAAGTCCTTCCCTCGAAAGTTCAACTCATATCAAAATGATGATGTCTGAACTCACTTAAAATAATCCATACTAAGGGAGGGATAACTCTTGAACTCATAGTCTGCTCAATTCAATTATAGTTTGTTCATCCCTACCAAGAGAGATATCTTTTGGACAACAACTCAAAAATTGGATGCAATTGCCCAGTGGAAAAACCAGGATTTATAATTAAGGAGAGTAAAAATATAAGTCATGCTTAAAAAAAATATAGTATAAATACTATAAATAAATTGTTAAATAAAGAAAAATATTCATTTAATATATTTAAAAAAATTACAATTATCTTCTTTCATGCCTTGATAGCAATAAATAATGACTTCGTTATCAATAGCATTAAATACATTATTTTCAATGTAAGTGATCAAACAATCAGTCATCCATTGATCTCCCATTTTGTTACATAATTGATTCTTCACAGATTTCATAACAGAAAATGTTCTTTTAACTATTGTAGTCGCAACAGGTAAAACAAGTGATAAAATGATGAGTTTATAAACCAAATGATATAAAATATCATTTTTGTTTGCACTATTTGTTTAGTAAGATCACCTACAAAAATTATTACTGCACTTATTATATTACAGATTAAATTTTCAAAACCATTAAAAAGCCATTCGGATACAATAATACAATATGGACCTTTTTATCCATTTAAAGAAAAGTCATTTGGATATTTTATAACATGTTTGCTTAATTTGCTGGTACTCTGTAAAAAAGGTAAAGCTCTATGTTATATCTGTTGATATTATATCGGTACTCTTTTTTATCCATTTAAATTGTCTGCAATTGCAAGTGCATCAATAAAATCAAACTGACACAACAGAGTTCTTAGTGGCATAATAAGGAAACTAAAAAATTTAGGCCCATAGAATTTAGGCTTTCATCAATTCAAACAAATAATATAAAACTTAACTAGGTTAGCACTTGTCTAAAATTTCATATGCATTGTCTAAAATGCAAAAAACAAAGATATATAAAAGCAAAAAAAAATTGTAAAACTAAATTACTAACCTTTAATTAAAGATAAATCTTTGTTGTACTTATAGTTTCTTCTGAAATTTATCTGATTTTCCTTTAAAAATCAAAGAAAAATAGAGTTTTGTGTTTTTGTTTTAATGTAAGTGGGAAGATAAAAGGTTTCATTGATAAAAAAAACTTAAGAAATAAGTTAAAGAGAGAGAGGTAAAAACAAAATTTTAAGGGGGGCAAAATTGTATGTATGTATGTATGTATATATATATATTTAAAAAATTTCAAAAATTAATTGCTCCCCTTCCTCTTCAAGTGGCGTCGCCACTACAATTGCCCCAACCAAGTATGCATCTCTTTTCTTTATTAAATTTTAAATCACCTCATCACATATATCTATTCACTTTTCCAAATTTTGATGATAATCAAATCTTATATAAACTCTATTGAGAAATCTGCTCCAAGTAATTTTTTGCAGGCATTTCCATTTATTCTTCTGATGAAATTATCCAAAATGAAGATTGTGGAATAAATTCTTAAAGATCAACTTGAAGAATATTTTAGTCTAAGGAAAATTAGGTTACTAAATTATAAGATCAATTTGAGGATCAAATTGTCATTCATACATACATATTCTAAGTTTTAAAATTGCATAAAATATTTTTAAGTCATAAATCTCATTTTTAGTTAAAACTGGTTTCCTTCAGAAAATATTTTAGAAATTGGTCCGTCAGAATTTATATTAGAAATCTGAACAAATTTCTGATTAAAATTTTTTTTCACACTATAGGACAAAATAACGGTTAGAAAATGGCTAATTAGAGACATAATTGTCTGTTTTGTTTTCTAACGGTCATAAACGACTAGTTTTGTATTTTCTCACTTCAAACCATGTTTTTGGGTATAAATGTGTTGTTAGATCATTTAGAAGTTTAGAGAACATATTGGAAATATTTTCTAACTCTTAAGAGAAAGCTTACTTGTTTTAAATCTCACTTTTCATCTTTGCACTTCATCTTTACATATCATCCTCAATTGATTATAGCTTTTGTTGTAATTACTTGTGAGGAATTATTGTTTTTAAAGATTATGAGTTGGGTTGACTAGAACTTAAGAGAAATTCTAGTAAGTGTTTCAATCTTTTACTTGGGAAAAAGATTATGGGTAGATATACATAGAATTATATATTGGCTTGAACTCTTGTCCTTAAAAGAGTTAAGAGAGGAGAGAAAAGCTCAAGAGTGATTCTTAAGGAGTGGAGGTAGGCAGGTTGGCCGAACCACTATAAATTCTGTGTGCTTTACTTTTCTGATCTATTTTCTATCTTCTACAATTTTGTTTAACATTCTGAAAATTTGTATTTTCAAAATTCTATTAAACGAATTTCTAAAACATTCACAACAAATTTAATACACTTTCTCAGAAATATATTTGAAGTTTAAAAAGAACTTACAAAATCTATTATTATTGTTATCTTGCATTTTTTACATTCTCTGTTAGAAAAAGCTATTAGAAATCTGCACTTACATACAATTCTATTTCATTAAAAATTTAGCCAGAAAATTTCAAGACACCTAATTCACCCGCCCTCTTGAGTGTCTTTCAGGACCTACATTTGGTATCAGAGCAGTTTCCTATTCCCTAAGGTTTAACACCCTTGAGTGATCCTCAAAATGGTTAAATCAAGTAGTTCTCAAATTGCTACTCCATTCAAAAAGGGACATTCTGTCCATCGTCCTCTTATGTTCAGCGATGAAAATTATCCTTTCTAGAAGGTTGTTATGAGACACTTTATCCAATCTCAAAATATGGATTGCTGGAATATTATTGAAGATGGATATGAACCTCCAAGAAAGATTTCTACTGAAGAAGGTGCATCAAAAACTGCTACTGTTCTAAAGACCAGAAAAAAATTCATAGAAGCTGAAAAGAGAAAAGTGCAGCTAAATTCTAAAGTTATGAGTATACTTTTCTGCTCACTGCATACAAATGAATTCAATATAGTTTCTGGATGTGATACAACAAAAGAAATTTAGGATAAGCTACAAGTAACATATGAAGGTACAAATCAAGTTAAAGATACCAGACTTCATATTCTCATGGTAGATTATGAAGCATTTAAAATGAAGCCAGAAGAGTCAATTTCTGAGGTTATCAACAGGTGTGTTAAATTAACTAATGAAATTAAGGCTCTTGATAAGAAACTTGATGAACAAAATAAAATTGCTAAGCTTGTTAGAGGTCTCACACCTAGATGGAAAGCAAAAGCATCAATTATGTTAGATAAGGATCTTAGCACTTTAAATTTTGATAATGTTTGTGGATCTCTTATTTCTCATAAGCTTTACATTAAGTCTCAAAATGCAGAAAAAGAAAAAGACAGAAAATTGAAAACTATTACTCTCAAAGCAAAATTTGGAAGTGATTATTCTACAGGTGATGATGAGATGGCTTTAATTACAAAGAAGTTCAAAAAGCTGTACAGAAATGGCAAAAAATTGTACAAAAAGCAGCATCAGAAATTCTCCCACCATAAAGCAGAAAATTCATCAAATTCTGGTGGAGATGTGATTTGCTATGAATGCAACAAACTTGGTCACATCAAATCTAATTGTCCCAATCTAAAAAGAAAGAAGAACAAATTTAGAAAGAAAACTATGAAAGCTACATAGAGTGACAGTGAAGATTCAAGTATAAGTGAACCAGAATTTGCAAATTCTGATGATGTTGGTCTGATGGTAATTTCTGATCGTGAAGGCCAAAATTCTAATTTAGATGCTAATGACAGAAGTTCACCTGAAAAATATTCAGAAAATTTTTTGAGGTAAGTGATTCTGATTCGAATTTTGATTCAAATGAAAATGACAATGAATATGAAAAAATGCTTGAATGCTTTGAAGATTTGCATCATAAATATCTTATGCTTAAAAAGACTTATATTGAGGTAAAGAAAAATTATGATGAGTTGCTTATGGAACACGAAAATTCAAAGGAGACAGAATTAAAAACAAAAAATGATTATTCGATTTTGGAAAGTAAATTTATTGCTTTCCAAGAAAAATGCAATGTAAAAGAAAAACATGCTTGTGTGTGTAATGAGAATTTTGTTGAAAATCTAAATGCAAAATCTGTTCATAATTCTCATGCAAGTACATCAAAAAATTATAACAGAAAATACACCCAAAGAAAGTATAAGAAATACTCATCTGATAAAATGGTAATTAGCACTTCTGCTACATGCTTTTATTATTGTAGAAAATGACATATTTCGAAATTTTGTTATTACAAGAAAAATGCTAATTCTACCAAATATAAATAGGTTGTTAAAAATTCTGTAAATATGTTAACTAACCATGAAGGATCCAAGAAATGTTGGGTACCTAGAAAAACTTGATTTCTTTGCAGATTTGCCTAAAGAATGCCAAGGCTGAAAAATGGTATATGGATAGCGGCTACTCTAGGCATATGATGTGGGACAAAACTAAGTTTTCTAAACTGAAAATCTAAAAGTAGTTTTTTCAAAAGAGTAGAAAATGTTGAAATGGAAAAATATATTCTTTAAGAGTAAAGATTTGAATATATCTACTTAAAAAATTCTGACATGCAAGTTTTTATGCATTAAAAAATAGGTAAAAAAAATTTTGGTGAAGGGAATGCCAAAAATGAAAATTGATAAAGATAATGTATGCAAGGTATGCCAACTTGGAAAATAATTTCAAAATTCAATTAAAAAAATTGACAGAAAACGTAACAAAAAATTCAAGTAGAACAGCAAGTTGTGTAATCAATAAAATTGCCAAAAGATTAAAGATTTCACAAGTATTTGGTATAAAAAAACGATGATAAGAAGAGTCATGCGTGAGTCTTGTAAGATGTTTAAAAGAAAATTGAATGAGCAAGAAAACTTTGAATTGTTGGCTCAAGGCTACAATGAAGAAGAAGAAAGACAAACCTTATCATCTAAGAAGAAGACTTGAAATGGGTATGAGCATTAATTTTCTCTCTAAAAAGGTGCGTCTTATTTAAATCTCAAAGAGCAAATTTTAATTTTTTTGAGATGTGATTCTTTATCTTTGGTCTGCTAAAGTTATTTTTGAAGAAGGGTTTACGTGTTGAAGAAGTTGAATATATAAAGAAAAAATCAAGATTTATGCAAATTGTCTTTGTTACCCCTAAGCATTATGTGTATTGTTTTAAAATTATATAGGGACAGCCTTGATATTTCTCTTATTTTTGCTTCATGTGTTTGGGTAATTGCAAAATTACAAGTTTTCAAGTAATATGATTTTCAATGGTAAAACTACTTCTTTGATTATTTTAATTTTGAATTTAAAATTCAAAAAGTTGCTTTTTACCACCTAAAAATCATGTGTTGTCTTTTACAAATCTCAAGTCAAAGACTTTTCAACAAACTAATTGTTTAATAAAAAATTCACAAAAGACAAATTCACTATTTTTATGCCAAAACGTGATTCACTTTACAAATGTAATTTGTGTCTTTGAAAATTGTGATTTTCACCTTTTAAGTGGCTAAAAGAAGACTATTATCTTTCCCTTTAAAAAAATATAAATGAATAAATAAAAATAAATAAATTTTAAGTTTGTTTTTCTAGTTAAAAAAATTAATAATAATAATAATAATAATAATAATAATAATTTTAAATTTGCTTTACAAGTAAAAAAAATAGAAGTATATAAAAAATTACTTTTCACGTTAAAATAAATAAATAAATAAAAGTAAAAGTAATTTTCACTTTGCTTTCCACGTTAAAAAAATTAAGTTTGTTTTTTCATGTAAAACAAAAAAAAATGATTTTCATGTTAAAAAAAGGGGGATTTGAATTTTGTCTTCCTTTTATTTTGAAAAAAGCTTTGTAAGCTTTTTTTTTTTTTTGTCTGTTGTGTTCTTGTAATTTAAAAAGAAAACCAAAAGCTACCTTTTATAAAATATGAAAACGTATAGATTTAGTTAAAAGAAAATAAGCAAAAGTTGTTTGTTGTCTTTAAAAAATGTTTTACTTTAGAAATGGTTAATTTTTGTCTTTAAAAAAAGTGTCTTACTTTTAAAAAGTTAACTTTTTGACTTTGAAAATTGTAATATTTGATTATTCCAACAAGTTAACTTTTTTAACTTTGAAAATTGTGATATATTATTTTGGAAAAAAGCAAGCAAAACTTGGCATATTAAAGTGGTTAAAGTGCAAACCACCTATTTGATTCTTTTAAGTGAAATAGTTTCTCACGTAAGACATCTATTTGGAATTAAAATAATAATTTCTTGATTTTTGCAAAAGTTAATCCCACTTTCACATGTTTCTAATTGAAGTGTTTATTAATACTTTAACAACTTTTCAAAAAGCAAATGATACTTTGATTTTTACGGCACCCATCTCTCTTCAAAACTTATCATTTCATTTAAAAAATAAAGTCTCTTGCTTGGGTAAAATAACTTTCAATTAGTTGGGTTAAATACTTTATCTTCTTCTAAAACCCAAATCATCATTTCTTCAAAGAACTCAGCCTCCCTTATTCTTTCTTTTATTCCTTCTTAATCCAAATCGTTATTGTAAATGGGTCAATAAAAAATGGTTGCCAAGCATCATCCTCGTCGATCTTCTTTGCCATCACCAATGCCTTCTTCTTCTACCCAAGCCTTCATCATTTCGATTCATAAAGTTCCAAAATAATTCTTTCAAAATCCAATGCCACTTTGATTTCAAATCACACATTAAAGTAGCAGGTTCTATCCCGATCTAGTTTTAAAATTTTACATCTCTCGATTTGAAATTGAGAAAGAAAATTTCAAAGTAATTTTTCAAGGCTTCATCTCCTTCGGTCAACCACGTTACAGCAAAAAAATCACAGATGAAAATTTTCTTTTCATTTTGTTGGGATGTTTTTGGATATTTTGGATGATTATTTTGTGGCATAATTTTTTTTTTGATGATATTTACATCTGTTTGGGTTTGTTAAATTTTTTTTACATTATGTTATCTCTTTCCTTTTTGATTGATGACAAAAAACGGGAGAATAATGGAGAAATGTTGATGAATAATGATAATTACAAAAAAAGATAATAATGGAAGAAAATGGATAAATCTTTGGAGAAAAATTGATACTTAAAAAATGGAGAAAAACAAATGCATGATTTGTTATATGGCTATATGATTTGATAATATTTTGGAATGAATTCTGAAAATTTTCTTATTGATGGAAAATTATTTATTTATTGGAAATTTGATCTGCTGATGCATTAATACTATGTGATTCATTGTGATGCTTGACTTCTTTAAAAATATTTCTTGTAAAATAAAGTTAAATTTTTATAGAATTCATTGGCATGCTTATATTTTGATAAAATTTTAAGTTCTACAAGAATTTACACTTACTTTACAGATTTTATTTTTTCTGTAAATACCCCATGCACATATTCAGGGGAGTTTTTTAGACTAACCTAGATAGACTTCTAAGTGGAGTTTATTAAGGTTTTGTCATCATTAAAAAGGGGGAGATTGTTGGCCCAAGGCCATATCCAAATTTTGATGATAATTAAACCTTATATAAACTCTATTGAGAAATCTATTCCAAGTAATGTTTTACAGGAATTTTCATTTATTCTTCTGATGAAATTATCCAAAATGAAGATTGTGGAATAAATTCTTGAAAATCAAGTTGAAGAATATTGTGGTCTAAGGAAAATTAGGTTACTAAATTGTAATATCAATTTGAGGATCAAATTGTCATTCATACATACATATTCTAAGTTTTAAAATTGCATAAAAGTATTTTTAAGTCATAAATCTCGTTTTTAGTTAAAATTGATTTCCTTCAAAAAATGCTTTAGAAATTGGTCTGTCAGAATTTACATTAAAAATTAGATTAGAAATCTGAACAAATTTCTGATTGAAAATCTATTTCGCACTACAGGACAAAATAACGGTTAGAAACATAATTGTCTGTTCTATTTTCTAACGGTCATAAACGACTAGTTTTGTGTTTTCTCACTTCAAACCATATTTTTAGGTATAAATATGTATTGTTAGATCATTTAGAAGTTTAGAGAACATATTGGAAAGATTTTCTAACTCTTAAGAGAAAGCTTACTTGTTTTAAATCTCACTTTCCATCTTTGCACTTCATCTTTACATATCATCCTCAATTGATTATAGCTTTTGTTGTAATTACTTGTGGGGAATTATTGTTGTTAAAGATTGTGAGTTGGGTTGACTAGAAATTAAGAGAAATTCTAGTAAGTGTTTCAATCTTTTACTTGGAAAAAAGATTGTGGTTAGATATACAAAGGATTGTATATTGGCTTGAACTCTTGCCCTTAAAAGAGTTAAGAGAGGAGAGAAAAGTTCAAAAGTGATTCTTAAGGAGTGAAGGTAGGCGGGTTGGCCGAACCACTATAAATTATGTGTGTGCTTTACTTTTCTGATCTATTTTCTATTTTCTACAATTCTGTTTAACATTATGAAAATTTGTATTTTCAAAATTATGTAAAATGAATTTCTGAAACATTCACAATAAATTTAATACACTTTCTCAGAAATATATTTGAAGTTTAAAAAAAACATGCAAAATCTATTATTATTGTTATCTTGCATTTTTTACATTCTCTGTTAGAAAAGCTATCAGAAATCTGTACTTGCATACAATTTTATTTCATTAGAAATTTGGCAAAAAAATTTCAAGACACCCAATTCACCCCCCTCTTGAGTGTCTTTCGGGACCTACAAAGGCCAAGGGAGTAAGTCACCTTTTTGGTCTATAAATTCCCCCATATCCATTCATTTGGCCTTCAACAATTTATATGCAGTCTTCTTATTCTAAGTAAGTGCCTTATTTTGCAACCTTTCTCTATTTTTTCCTCTCTCTCCTTTTTATTTTTATTTATTATTTATTATCTTTATTTATTATTTTATTATTTTATTTATTTTTTTAGAGGTTGTTCACTCTATATGGCGGCGAACTTGCATACCAAAGTGCACAGATTGCTAGATGACCTCAGAACTTGGGAAAATGTAGCGCTGGCCCCATATTTCGGTCTAAAATTTTTGTGAAGTGCCCGACTTGATAATAACCTTTTGTTGGCAGCGGCTTGGTATTAGGATCCTCAATTTCATGTTTTCAAATTCATGCATCAGGAGCTATGCCCTCTTCCTGAAGAGTTTGCTAAAATCTTTGGTGTGCAATTCCATCTCGGTACCCCACCTTGTGTTCCAAACTGCGTATCAGATTACTCGAGAGAAGTAAGTCAAATTCTAAGAATCCTGCCTGTGCTATTTTCAGATCGGTACCTCGATGAGGACCTATCCCACTGGAATCGCTGCTTGATGCACTGAATGACTTTTCTAACATACCTACTTTTAGGATTAGTGTTATTCTGCTGATCTATCTTGCTCTGTATTTAACAGTGAACCCAAGGGACCCATCTGGTGATCATTAAGTATTCAGCATTATTACAGGTATATGTGATGGCTTAACTTTCTTCCCCCTTGTCTTGGCGAAAACCATCCTTAGCTTGGATACGGTTCGCTTTGATTCATTTGCAACTTTTTCAGGAAGCCCCTTATTAATCTAGATATAGTCATTATTTTAAAGGTAATTGTCCCTTATAGGTTTTCACATTAGCTTTTCTTAGCGGGAAATACGTCCTTTTGGATTTTCACATGACCTTATGCCTTATTTTTACTTGAGATGGATCCAACCTAACCTAGTGGCTTTTTCATTCATTGTCAACCCAACCTAGTGGTTACCATTAGCTTTGGATGTAACTATATGCCAAGGCTGACATTCAAAGCCCTATTGAGTGTGACTTTACCACCTCTGTGGCATATAAAAGATGGATATCTAGTCCCGCCGTTGACAACAGAGCACATTGGCTAAGACATAGCTCAAGCGATAGTAGTAGAGGATGACCTTTAGATCTATATATATATATAGTGTAAAATAAATATGTACTACTAATTTTGGCATAAAACAAGACAATTCAGAGTATGTATAATAAACTGCTCTTATTTATATTAATGTATAACTTTACATTACATACGATAATATCTCTCCATAGTTTCATTACACATGATCATTTATCTAACAGTAAGTCTATAAGTACAAAACCTAATCCATTCATGGGGCTAAACCTTGAGAATATCTTTCCCCTGTTATAAATAAGCCCTCTCAGGTTTTCTTCATTAAACATTTTCACTCTACCTCTACTGTTTGCCTAAGGTGCCTTTTTTTATTTTTCACCTTGACGAGGTGCCCAATTTTAGCAAGGCTGCCATTTACTAATTTTTGACATGTAGGGCTATATTCTCTTTTTTTCTCTTTTATTATATTTTCATTTAACTTAGTCTAGCCATGAAACCTTTTCAGCTTTTCGATGTTGATTGGCTCTTTGAACTCATTCCCATCACTGTCACTCAATATGGTAGCACCTTTGGAAAATAACTTTTTCAACACAAACGGGCCTTCCGATGTCAGTCTGAATTTGCCTCTGCTGTTTGAACACTAGGTCCCATTTTTTCAAAGGATGTTTTCTAATTTTCTTCCCAAAAGATCTCACTAACCTTTTTTGATGAATTTGAATATGATAATAAGACTGCATTCTTTCTCCATTTAGTAGGTTAAGCTACAACAATCTTTGCCTAGCCCATTCCATTTTTGTGAGCTCAACCTTCAGAACTGCTCGTAAAGACTAATGCTCGATCTCTACCAGCAAAATGACCTTTGTTCCATATACCAAAAAGAATAGGGTAGCTCTAGTTGAAGTCTTGGAAGTAGTTCTATAACCCCATAGTGCAAAAGGTAACTTCTCAGCCCAATCCTTATAGGTTTTGACCATCTTGGCTAGAATCCTTTTGACATTCTTATTAGCTACTTCCATTGCTCCGTTTGCCTGAGGGCGATATGGCAAAGATTTATGATGCTAAATCCCATATTTTTTAAGCATTCGTTCAATCTCTCATCGAAAGTGGGAACCATTATCAGATATAATATGATGTGGAAGACCATATATGCATATCAAACTCCTTTCGATGAACTTTGCCATCTTTCTAGCACCCAAATTCTTGAAAGATTCTGCCTCTATCTATTTCAAGAAGTAATCAATAGCCACCACAATGAACCTATGCCCATTTGATGTTGGTGGAAGGATTATTCCCATGATATCTATACCCTAATCAGTAAAAATTTATGGCGAGGTAAGATTACAAAATTCTAATGTAGGTATATGCCTTAGATCAGCATACTATTGACATAGCTAACATGCTTTCACATATTTGGAATAATCTGTATCCATCGCAAGCCAAAAGAATCCCTGACACATTATCTTTTTGGCCAAGGCCAAGCCATTCATATGAGCACCACAAACTTCAGCATGAACCTCTTCCATGATCTTCTTAGCCATTTTTTCATCTACACATCTCAATTATATTCTATTAGGTTGTTTTTTGTAAAGAAACCCATCAATAGTGATGAACTAAGTAGCCAGCTTGCGTAGCATCCTCTAATATTTCTTTATGGCTTCTTTTGGAAACACATACTTCTTTAGATAATTCTAGATATCAAAATACCATAGTTTCCCATCATCTGCCTCAATGTCCATCACCTGTTGTGCTTTATAGCATGGCCTGTCGGAACTGAAGACAAGCATGGATTTCATGTTTATTCCTTTTGGATTATCCCACATTGGCACTGTAACACCCTAATTCCTTTACCATGAATAACCATTATTCATCATCATCATCATCATAAACCTAGTAAAGTCAGGCAAAAATAATAATAATAATATAACAAGCCATAATTACGTGCCATAATAAAAATAATCAAGCTTATAATTAAATAATTATAACATAAATGGCCTTCAAGAATCTCAAAATTCTCAAGGCAACTGCATCTAGCTCGATCCTCTAGAGCTGAACTTGAAACCTACACGGATAAACGAACAAGTGCTAAGCTATAAAGCTTAGTGGGGAACAAAACTCTATATATAAACATAACTTCTTTACACAATTCATCTCATTATGTAAACTTTCACCACAGCACGGGATAACATATGGGTCTATTATAATGATCATATCACAATGGACATATTGGGGAAGTCCTCAACCTAATAATAAAAATATGCTTACCAACGTCTAGAGCATTCTGTGAATTATCTTATCTTGGAACTTGTCAAATTAATATTATAAGTTTACTTTCCTTCTTCCATAAAACTACCTTAATTTATACCCTTCCTAATTCTTGCATGAAGATCATTATGTATACTATGGTTCGTATAACTTTTAATATCATATCGTAAGCTTGTGGCTCAAATGGCCCAACCATTCACCGTAGAGCCCATTGGTGAGTCTAGCTTATAACGGCACTTACACGAGAACCTTCCTCATAATAAATATGAGATATCACAGTCATGTAACACATAATATGGCATTTCATTTCATAGAAATAGTTTAAAGTCATCAAGAATTAGGATATAACACCATAATAGGCCATTCATCGTGCTTACGTCATATAAATGGAGCAATCATTACATATTTTCCTTTATGTTATATACATTTTATCATCTTTGATAGCCTGCCTAAGTACTAGTTCCAAGGGTGGATAACGGGGAGCAATGGATACCCGAATGTATCGAACTATGGATATTCGAAGATATCAAACAGTGGACCCAAACGGGGTCAAGCAATGGTTCCAGCAAGGAACAAACTATGGACCCAAACGGGGTTAAACGATGGTTGCATTAAGGAACAAGACCCAAACGGGGTCAACTATGGCAGCTGCGACTGTATCCCTCTAGGCATGCCTATCTAATTCAGAACTGAACTAAGACCTACAGGCTTTACCATTCTTAAGCATATTTAGATTCAACATATTCTTCTTTACTTAGTACGTCATTTTGCTTAAAGCCACATTTCATAAAAGAGTGCATATTATTCTTATCATATATCAATGTTGAGCAATAGGCTCCAATATACATGGTTGCAGATCATGTAATCACATAGTCGTATAAACATCCTTCATACATATCATAGTAATTTACATGGTAATGCAAACACAATAAAGTATTACTTTCATTGGTTAATCTTGTCATACCTAGCATTATGCATAAAGTCAATAAAATAACTTTAAAAGTGTAGTTCTTGCAATTAAAAGTCTTCCTAAGATTATATGCATGTCCATATATATAATCATAGCAATTCATACATTTAGGGTTCTCATATTTGTTCATCTTATGACACAAACTACTCATCATAGCATGGTCGGATCAATTATACCATATAAACTTACATAACTCATAAATAATTCTTAATTGCGTACCTTGTTGTTATTTGCCACGAGTAGCTTTCATAGCATCATAACTCCCATCAATGAATAATTACTTTAAACAATACTCATGCAATTATGATCCATATAAGAATACGAGTAGGTTCTCTTTTGAATTAAGATCGACACATGTACAACTTTCATCTTTTAGTTCACTTTTATAGTCTATTAGAACAAGGACAACAGTTTATCTACCTTAACCCTATCATGCATGCTTCAACAGTTTATTAATACTTTTTCATCGTATAACATATTATACCTAGGTAAAATATGCAAAAGTATTTCATCTTACGAGTAGCACACTACTTGCAGATTGGGTTTCCCTATTTAAGTCATATGACATAAACAGGCAGGCAAGTAGTTTTTCCTTATATCTAGGCTAATTATTATCTCCCATTATGACTTGGAGTATGACCAACTCCTATCATTCATGATTAAGTGCATTGCATGATACCCCTTTTTAGCTTAAACATACAACCTTACCACTATCCTCTAATTGCCACAGACTATATCATAATATATCATGCCATAGCAACAGAATATTAGCATGTGATATTGGACAAAATCATTTACTATGGTGGAGTACATACCATATCCCAACTTTATAGAACACGACAACTAGCATGCAAATTTAAGATTACTAGGTTGCTCCTTACTCTATTTAGTTTTGTACGCATTATGCACCAAAACACATTCTACTTACAATAGTTCATATACAAAGTGCCATTGTCAAATCCCTCATATCAGCCTTCAAGTGAACACCTTTCCTTAGTTCAATAGGTTATTACTCTAAATCTTTCGTTATTACTTCATTTGATAGCCAGGTCTTTATAAATTAGGTCTTTCTAGTCTTTATCAATAAAAGAGACTTCATGATTTATTAGCCCATCAATATTCAACTAGCATATTAACTGTCGTAGTCATGCAAAGCAAGTCTTGCTTAACTATATCTTATTTTAAACCTTAGCATTGGAAAGACTTTTAGAATTATAATCATTCCTCACTAATCAATTAACATAATACTCACCACTTGTATACTCAACCATAATCAACATTTCTTATTGCTAGCTCATTTCACCCTATTCATATCAATATCTTCATATGCACAGACTATAAAATACCGGTTCACAATTTATGAATGAACTATAATTTTGGGGAGAAGAAAAATTAATGAGAATAGTGCACAAATGACTGTGCATTCATGGAAATAAAGGTCAGGTGGTCATGCATTTACATGGGTTAAATGGCCAAGTGGCCGTGTAGAAAAACAGAGAAAGGCATATGCGGCTAAGCAAGGAAAAGAGAGGAAGTACGCTACCGTGCATGGAAGAGAGGCATCTCATGCATGGGTGAGCATCTTCCCATGCGTGGCTATGCATTGGTGAGGAACTTCCCATGCGTGGCCGTGCATGGGTGAAGAACTTCCCATGCATGGTCGTGCATAGGTGAAGAACAAAAGATGTGTGGCCATGGGGAGGAAACACACTGAGATCACGCGGCCACTCAAAGACAGGAAGAAATGCGTGGCCGTGCACTGCTAGAGGGAGAATCACACGTGGCCGTGCATCAAGCATCGACCACCAAAATGTTGAAAGCTTGTGTTATGCCGATCTATTGCTTAAATTCAAGATTCTTCCCTCACATTTCTTAATTGTATTCATTAGACCTTAAAACCATTCCCACTCATCTAAATCCCTAAGATTTAGTCTATATCTTCATAAAAAGAATCCATATAAGAAGGAAGTGAAGATTCTCAACAATCATATGAATAGTAAAGTAAACATAATTCCCATACCTGACATTTAAGCTTCACCTCCTTCAAGGTCCACTGATCTAGCTCTTTGTTTTCCTTATACATAGAGTCAACAAGCAATAACTTATCATCTCTCTACAACCCTAATATCAAAATAAATCAAAAAGAGAAGAGATCTATGAGAGGGAAAACATTACCTTCATAGAACACCCAAAACCCTAGATCCCTTTCTTCATCCGATAACCACTAAGGAAGAGAGAGAGAGACATCTACAGCAATCCCAAATGCCGATCCCATTTCTCAAAAACCCTCAAGAGTCCTTTCTCCAAGAAGCTAATGTAAAGGAGTTAGTGGGGTAAACATCTCCCTAGGGAAATTACCACTACACCCTTACATACAATTAAACCCCTATCATTCCAATTTCTTCCAAATTAACCCCAAGACTTTCTAATTCACTTTAATTATATCCTTTGCTTCAATTTAATTTAACTTAACTCATATACTTACATGTTGAAATTACCAAATTATCCCTCTTAGGACTTAACTTCAACAATTGCAAAATAATCCAATTTTGCCTTAATTAATGGTAATCTTTATTAATTAACAATAATCCAATTAGGGTCATTATTGGGTCCTTACAGACACCAGCGTTGCCAATGATGGAATATGACATGGTATGATAATCATGATAGCACAGCGGAAAAACAAAAATTTTATCATACATACCATACATATCCAAAGATAGAATCGAAACATGCAATTTTAGGGTTATCGAACTTACAACTTTTGATGCCTTTTAAAACTTTTATTCCGATGATGACCAGCAACAAAGATGGCTTTGTCCGCCTTAGATCTCGATCACCAATGCCAAGGAATAGCCTTTTGCGCCACTCCCTCTATTCTCACACACACAATTACACCGTCAGCTTAAAAACGAGATTGCTAGATCTCTTTTTCGGTATTGTGTAAGGGTTATAGTTTGAAGCTACAAAACTTGATTTTGTACTTCTTTAGATTGCTATTACTGCTCAATAACACAAGAGAATGAAGAACAATCCTTTCTCCTTGTGAAAAATTGAACAAAAGAATTAAGAGAGAGAGAGAGTCACTATTCACGAGTTACTATTCATGCCACAAAAAAAAATAGGTTTAGGGTTTTATTTCTTTTAATATATATGCTTATCCTTTGGCAAGTCATTAATCTGAATTCAACTATCCTAAGATAATTAATTCAAACTCTATCACTTCCTAAAGATAAGTAATATATTTTGAATTAAACTCCTTTGAATTTAAATTCAAATTTGAAATAAAACATAAGACATTTAAATAAATGAAATCACTTAATTTAAATATATAGCATGTGCCGAAATTCCTTGATTTTCCTCTTGGAATTTCGGCCACATCATTAAATATATAAGTGATTTAATTTAATTTAAATTCCTTTAGGCTTTAATATTTAATTAACTTAATTAACACAAGATAATTAATTAATTGAAATTAAACCTTATGGGCTGAATTTCTCTCTCTCATGGACCAAAGCCCAATAGCAATATTATAACCCATTACATACATTAATTTGACTTTAATTAAAAGCCCAAATTAATGTCCAATACTTAATTTAAATATTTTAAGCCCAATGCTTTGTGTGCGATCCTATAGGTCCATTTAATGTTGGCAATGAATTAATAAATTAATTCAAAGGCTATATATATTCTCTAGCAAGATATTATAGCATTCCAAATTAAATGAAAATGCATATGGCATTTGGTGACCTAATGCAATTTCGCATAGTCCCTTACCCATAAATATCAGAATTAATATAAGGCATGGAACTAGTCATCTTTATATACATTAATTCATTTCTTGATATTCCAATGACACTGAATTCTCAGATAAATAATGATTACTCATTATTTCATCTCGGTATGGCCATACACTTCTCAGTTCACTGATCAAGTGGCCGATGATATTTTCTCTCTTATCGAGAGGGGTAATCCCTTCACTTCTCTCATGCTCTCTAACATGAATCAGTGCATACCCAATCATACCCGTACTTGTCACTCTGTTACGAGCACGTTAGGTGTATGTCAAAGTACACAGTAATTCATAAAGAGTTTCATAGAGATTTCAGGTCTAAGAACTCCGATACAAAACTTGCATATGAGAAACACTTATGACTTGTACCATGTAGTGTTCTCATGAGCGGATCGAATCCAGATACCATGTTCTTTAACATGTATCTATGATCTCTGATTGACACTCTTGTCCTAATGATCCGTAAGACAGAACTCATAAGATCAGAGAGAGCATACTAGTCTTAATTCATTTGTTATTCCCATAACAATGACTGACTAGGGATATTTAGAATGATGTCTCATTTGTTTCAAGGTCTTACAATCCATGTGCCTCACACATGATAACTTAAACCGAAACAACACTCTTGGATAGTTTTATCAATTGATATGCACAGGAATACAAAGGATAAAACAAATGCCTCATTTTATTAATTTCAAGTGTTTCGTTACAATGTATTGGGGCTAGGGCTTACATTAACAATCTCCCACTAGCACTAGTCCCAATTGGGCATAGCCCTAAGACCGAATGCTCTCAAATGAGCTTCGTGCAGATTTGGACGTAACTGTTTCGTCAAAGGATCTGCTACATTGTCTTCACTTGATATCTTGCTAACCTTGACGTCCCCACGATCAATGATTTCTTTGATCAGGTGGTACCTTCTAAGTATGTGTTTGGATTTCTGGTGTGACCGAGGCTCCTTAGCCTGTGCGATGGCCCCGTTATTGTCACAGAAAATTTCTAATGGATCTAGGATGCTTGGGACCACTCCTAATCCATTAATGAAATTTTTAATCCAAACAGCCTCTTTTGCAGCCTCACTTGCTGCAATATACTCAGATTCTGTAGTTGAGTCGGCAACGGTTTCTTGCTTTGAGCTTCTCCAGCTGACAGCACCACCGTTCAAAACAAAAACAAACCCAGATTGCGATCTAGAATCCTGAGTGCTGGTCTGAAAAGCAGCATCGGCATAACCTTGTATGACGAGCACTTCTTGACCACCATACACCAAGAAGTGATCCTTAGTCCTTCGCAGGTACTTAAGGATCCCTTTTACAGCAGACCAGTGCTTCTCACCAGGGTCTTGCTGAAACCTACTGGTTATACTCAATGCATGAGCAACATCCAATCTAGTACATAACATAGCGTACATGATAGATCCAATAGCAGATGCATATGGGATTCTACTCATGTTGTCCCTTTCCTCTTTGGTTTTAGGGCACTGTTCTTTAGTCAAAGGAACTCCCAAAGCCAAAGGTATGTACCCTTTCTTTGAGTCTCCCATACTAAAAAGCTTTAGTACTTTGTCTATGTACTTTTCTTGACTTAGTCCCAAAAGCCGATTTGATCTATCTCTATAGATTCGAATACCAAGTATTGTCTCGGCTTCACCTAAGTCTTTCATTGAGAAACATTTTCCCAACCATTGCTTAACCTTTTGCAATGTTGGAATATCATTCCCAATGAGAAGGATGTCGTCCACATATAGGACCAGAAACACTACTATGCTCCCACTAACCTTCTTGTACACACAAGGCTCATCTTCGTTCTTGATGAAGTCAAATTCTTTGACTGCCTCATCAAAGCGAAGATTCCAACTTCGGGATGCTTGCTTTAATCCATAAATGGATTTTTGAAGCTTGCATACCTTCTTAGGATGCTTGGGATTGACAAAACCTTTAGGCTGTGTCATATACACATCCTCAAGTAAATTTCCGTTAAGGAAAGCAGTTTTGACATCCATTTGCCATATCTCATAATCATGATATGCAGCTATGGCAAGCAAGATCCTAATGGACTTGAGCATGACTACAGGCGAAAAGGTCTCGTCATAGTCTATACCATGAGTTTGTCGAAAACCTTTTGCTACTAGTCTACCTTTGTAGGTCTTATCAGCTTTTAGTTTGAATAACACTTGCATTCAATTACCTTAGCACCTTCTAGTGGATCAACCAAGGTCCAAACCTGGTTATCGTACATTGATTGCATCTCGGATTTCATGGCTTCAAGCCAATTATCCGAGTCTAGGCTTTCAATAGCTTCTCGGCAGGTAGTAGGATCCTCACGATCTACTAACTCAATAGTGTCACTGTCAGTGATTAGAAATCCATATATCTCAATCTCCTGACGTACCCTACCAGACCTTCTAGGTATTTGTGTAATGGGATCTTGTTCCACAACTTGTTGTGAACTTGATCCCACTTCTAACTCATCCTCTATAGGAGCTTGTGGCACTTGAATTTCTCCAAGTTCTACTTTACTCCCACTGTCTTTCTTGAGAAGGAACTCCTTTTCCAAGAAAATAGCCTTGCGAGCAACAAATACTTTGTTCTCGGTTTGTGAGTAAAAGTAGTATCCCTTTGTTTCTTTGGGATAGGCCACAAACAAGCAGACAGTCGATTTGGACTCTAGTTTGTCAGATGTTAATTTCTTAACATGTGCTTCACAGCCCCAAATCTTGAGAAAAGACATATTGGGTTCTTTCCCAGTCCATACCTCGTATGGTGTCTTCTCAACTGCTTTAGTTGGAGTACGGTTCAATAGAAACGCAGCAGTTTCTAATGCATAACCCCAAAAAGAGATAGGAAGATTAGCTTGACTCATCATAGATCGAACCATGTCCAACAGAGTTCGATTTCTCCTTTCGGACACACCATTCCATTGCGGTGTTCCAGGAGGAGTGAGTTGTGAAATAATACCACACTCTTTTAGATGATCATCAAACTCTTGGCTTAAGTATTCGCCACCTCGATCTGATCGAATGGCTTTTATACTTTTGCCAAGTTGGTTTTCTACTTCGTTCTTAAACTCCTTGAATTTCTCAAAAGTTTCAGACTTGTACTTCATTAGATAGACATAGCCATATCTACTGACGTCATCTGTGAAAGTCACGAAGTAGCTAAAACCACTTCTAGCTTGTGTACTTAATGGTCCACATACATCGGTATGTATTAGTTCCAATAAGCCATTAGTCCTTTCACCTTTCTTGTTAAAAGGACTCTTTGTCATTTTTCCATGCAAACATGGCTCGCATATGTCATAAGACTCTAAGTCAAATGACCCAAGCACTCCAGTTTTGTGGAGTCTTGAAATGCGTTTTTCGTTTGCATGTCCTAAACAACAATGCCAAAAGTAAGTAGGGTTCAATTCGTTTGATTTAACCCTCTTTGTATTAATGTTGTATATCGACTCTTTGTTTTGTAAATCAAGGATATAAAGGCCATTTTGCAACATGGCATTGCCATAAGAAATGCCTTGGCGACGAATATGAGCATTGCCATTTTTAATAATAAAATCAAATTCATCATTATCCAAACATGAAACTGAAATAATGTTTCTGCTCATAGCAGGCACATAATAACAATTATTCAAAACAATACAAAGTTCGGAAGGTAAAGTGAGGTGATAGTCGCCTATCTCCATGGCAGCAACTCGTGCTCCATTCCCCACACGGAGGTCCACTTCATTCTTCCCAAGTAACCGCCTATTTCTTAGCCCCTGCACATTTGAACAAATGTGAGAACCACAACCGGTATCCAATACCCAAGTGGTAGAAATAGAAAGGTTAATTTCGACAACAAAAATACCAGAACTGGACGCCTTGGCTCCATTATTCTTTTGTTCTTCCTTGAAGATAGCGCAATTCTTCCTCCAATGCCCTATCTTGTTGCAATGGAAGCAAGTGCTCTCACTCTCTTTTAGTTTTGGCGCCTTGGGCTTGGATTGGGCCTGAGGTGCACTCCCACTTGACTTGGGTTTTGCCTTTCCCTTTCCCTTTCCCTTAGCGGGTCCCTTCTTAATTCCCTTTTGAACCATTAGAACGGGATTGGTCTTTCGAATGTTCTCTTCAGCATTCTTAAGCATCCCATGAAGCTCAGTGACTGACTTGTTCATTGCATGCATGTTATAATTCATCACAAATGGATCATAAGCAGCAGGCAATGATCCTAAGATCAAGTCAGTGGCCAATTCCTTTGGCACTAGTACTTCAAGCTTCTCAAGAGTATCAAGATACCCTTTCATCTTGAGTACATGGGTACTAACAGGTGTACCCTCAGCCATCTTGCAAGAAATTAATGCCTTTGTTGTCACGAACCTCTCGTGACGAGCTTGCTCTTGGAACATCTCCTTGAGGTGCACCATGATCGCATAAGCCTCTTGGTCCATAAATTGCTTTTGCAATTCAGGCACCATAGTGGCCAGCATCAGACAGGTCACATCGTTGGAGTCGCTCTTCTTGGTCTCAAAAGTTTCCTTTTGAACCGCAGAGGCATTCCTTCCTGGTTCTTCAGGCAAGGGTGCATCCAAAACATATGACTTTTTCTCTTGCTTAAGAACTATTCTTAAGTTTCGAGACCAGTCTATGAAATTGGTGCCATTCAATTTGTCCTTTTCAAGGACCGATCGCAATGAGAAATTGTTATTTGAAGATGCCATTTTTCAATCTACAATAAAATTTAACAAGATTAAATGAGGTCTTATTTATGATCCCACAAACCGAATTAATATCCCTTTAAATAATTCGCGTTAGTGATTTAATGTGGGCCAAGATCCACTTTTCACAACAACTTATTAGTCAAGCTGAGCTTGTACACCTAACAAGTTAAGTTACTTAGGTAGGAAAACTCCAACCATGTCTCGTACATGACTCTTGGATCAAATGGGCTAACATCTTAAGATGTTATAGCACAACCCATTTATTAGTTGCCTAGGTCCGGGCATCCCTTTCCATGATAAGTCCAACCTACATTCACAATCCATGCCTCACAAAGATAATCGGGCGCATCTAGGACTCCTAGTCTACGTGACCGATGATCGATGCCTTGACATGTTTCGAATTAGGAAGGCAACTTTGTGACTTACTATTTTTAGGGATTCATTTTATTACATCTTACATGGCATACGCTTTGTCATCCATACATAGCATGCATATATATATAATTGCATAAAGTAAAGCGTGACAAACATGGGCCCAAAAACTTACAACTAAGATTCTATACTATTACATAAGAATCTTCGAGTTGGGCTTCTCCACTCCGGTGGGCTTCGTCTTGATTTACAAAGTCTTCAAATAAATTCTATTCTAAGAAATAAATGAAACTTTTACAATAAAATATAATGGCACGCAGGCCATATTTAATTACAAAAACCCAGGGCCCATGAATGCACCATGCATATCCATTCATCACACCAAACAAGCAAATAAATATACATAACATTCATGGATAAAAAAAAGTCCAATTTTATTTAATTTAGCCAAGCCCATTAATGGAAATTGTATACTTGAACCTTTAAGAGATGACCCCATGATGGGCCTGGGCCGAAGCCCAATGGACTAAATCCTCTTATTGAATAAGTTATCTTAAAAGCCCAAAACACAAACTAGTTAGATTTGTGCCATAAATCAACTCTAGTATAATTTCCAATTTTGCCATTTTTAATTTTATGTCATACAGCCCATAAACATTAAAAATACATATAATATGTGCTAACATGAATTAAAAATAAAATCATGAAGAACACATATAATAACACACGGCATTCATGCAAAAACAAACAAACAACAAAACTAGTTGTTTAATGCTTATGTAATGCCATGAAATGCACAAACATTTAAATCAATTTTATGAGTCATTTAATAATCTAAATAAGTCCATAAATATTGATTTAATATTCTGTACCATTTTAATCTAAATGTGTTTTTACCATTTTAATCAAAACAAAGCAAACAATGTTGATTAAACATGTAACAAACACAAACTAGTCATTGTTTTAAGTGATTTTAAAATTAATCAATTAAATTATCATGGACCAGAATTAAAACCAAATTTAAAAAAAGTCCAGACGTGATAATTAATCTTTAAATATCACTTACAAACATGCCAAAAACGTTTTTACATTTAATTTTGAAAACTAGTTGTTAAACTAGCAATTTACATGCCAACTAGCACCTAGTTTCATAATTAACATGTACCATCAGGTATAAATAATTAAATCCGACCATTACCAGCCCTAATAACATCTTAGGACAGTATATTAACATGTCATATTAATTATAATACCTATCTAATCAATTAAAATCGTTTTTACACCAAAACAATGCAAAAAACTCAAAACAGAAAATTTCAGATTTGCATGTTTTCAAAATAACGATTTTTAATTAATTTTTTCATGCATCTAAAGCACTAAAATAAGCATGTCTTGTCTCTGATACCACTGATGGAATATGACATGGTATGATAATCATGATAGCACAGCGGAAAAACAAAAATTTTATCATACATACCATACATATCCAAAGATAGAATCGAAACATGCAATTTTAGGGTTATCGAACTTACAACTTTTGATGCCTTTTAAAACTTTTATTCCGATGATGACCAGCAACAAAGATGGCTTTGTTCGCCTTAGATCTCGATCACCAATGCCAAGGAATAGCCTTTTTGCGCCACTCCCTCTATTCTCACACACACAATTACACCGTCGGCTTAAAAACGAGATTGCTAGATCTCTTTTTCGGTATTGTGTAAGGGTTATAGTTTGAAGCTACAAAACTTGATTTTGTACTTCTTTAGATTGCTATTACTGCTCAATAACACAAGAGAATGAGGAACAATCCTTTCTCCTTGTGAAAAATTGAACAAAAGAATTAAGAGAGAGAGAGAGTCACTATTCACGAGTTACTATTCATGCCACAAAAAAAAAATTAGGTTTAGGGTTTTATTTCTTTTAATATATATGCTTATCCTTTGGCAAGTCATTAATCTGAATTCAACTATCCTAAGATAATTAATTCAAACTCTATCACTTCCTAAAGATAAGTAATATATTTTGAATTAAACTCCTTTGAATTTAAATTCAAATTTGAAATAAAACATAAGATATTTAAATAAATGAAATCACTTAATTTAAATATATAGCATGTGCCGAAATTCCTTGATTTCCCTCTTGGAATTTCGGCCACATCATTAAATATATAAGTGATTTAATTTAATTTAAATTCCTTTAGGCTTTAATATTCAATTAACTTAATTAACACAAGATAATTAATTAATTGAAATTAAACCTTATGGGCTGAATTTCTCTCTCTCATGGACCAAAGCCCAATAGCAATATTATAACCCATTACATACATTAATTTGACTTTAATTAAAAGCCCAAATTAATGTCCAATACTTAATTTAAATATTTTAAGCCCAATGTTTGTGTGCTTGTGTGCGATCCTATAGGTCCATTTAATGTTGGCAATGAATTAATAAATTAATTCAAAGGCTATATATATTCTCTAGCAAGATATTATAGCATTCCAAATTAAATGAAAATGCATATGGCATTTGGTGACCTAATGCAATTTCGCATAGTCCCTTACCCATAAATATCAGAATTAATATAAGGCATGGAACTAGTCATCCTTATATACATTAATTCATTTCTTGATATTCCAATGACACTGAATTCTCAGATAAATAATGATTACTCATTATTTCATCTCGGTATGGCCATACACTTCTCAGTTCACTGATCAAGTGGCCGGTGATATTTTCTCTCTTATCGAGAGGGGTAATCCCTTCACTTCTCTCATGCTCTCTAACATGAATCAGTGCATACCCAATCATACCCGTACTTGTCACTCTGTTACGAGCACGTTAGGTGTATGTCAAAGTACACAGTAATTCATAAAGAGTTTCATAGAGATTTCAGGTCTAAGAACTCCGATACAAAACTTGCATATGAGAAACACTTATGACTTGTACCATGTAGTGTTCTCATGAGCGGATCGAATCCAGATACCATGTTCTTTAACATGTATCTATGATCTCTGATTGACACTCTTGTCCTAATGATCTGTAAGACAGAACTCATAAGATCAGAGAGAGCATACTAGTCTTAATTCATTTGTTATTCCCATAACAATGACTGACTAGGGATATTTAGAATGATGTCTCATTTGTTTCAAGTCTTACAAATCCATGTGCCTCACACATGATAACTTAAACCGAAACAACACTCTTGGATAGTTTTATCAATTGATATGCACAGGAAATACAAAGGTTAAAAAAAATGCCTCATTTTATTAATTTCAAGTGTTTCGTTATAATGTATTGGGGCTAGGGCTTACACTAACAGCCAAAGCATCAGCTAATTGGTTTTCATCCCGACGGACATATTTGAAGATGCAAACCTCAAACTGATCATCCAACACCTTCAAACAATTTATATAAGGCATCGGCCGTTCTTTTTTTACTGCCCATTCACCTTTTGCTTGATAGACCACTAAGGATGAGTCACCATAAACTTCAACATTCCTTGCCTTCAGAGCCTTTAAAGCTTCGAGTCCAAAGATACATGCTTCATATTCAGCTTCATTATTGGTAGCCTTGTATCTGAGCTTTTTAGCTAAGGGTAACTTTTCTTCTTTAGGGGTCACTAAAACTACTCTTATCCCTGTGCCTTTATTGTTCACAACTCCATCAAAGAACATCTGCCATCCTTGTATAGTTATAGCTATGATATTCTCATCAAGGAACTTATAAGACGTCTCTTTTCCTTCCAGCGACTGACCTACTAAAAACTTTGCCACAACCCTTCCCTCGATGGTTTTTTAGGTTATGTATTCAACATCAAACTCCTGCAAGAGAATCAACCATCTCCCATTCTTCCCCAATAACGAAGGTGCTTCTTACAAATACTTAAAGGGGTTTTGTTTGGCTATAGCTTGCACCTTGTATGAATGAAAATAGTGCCTTAATTTTTCAGAAGCCCAGATAACTAACAATCAAATCTTCTTTACCTCTACGTACTTAGTCTCCGTACAGTAAAAATTTCTTGCTGAAGTAATGCACATGGTATTCTACTTCAAAATCATCCTCTTAAGCCATCATTGCCCTTACTAAACTATCCTCTATAGCCAAATATAATTTCAGTGGCTTTTTGGCTTTAGACGATCTCAGTATTGGCGGATGTAAGAGGTATCTCTTGATGGTATCAAAAGCAACTTGACAATCTTCATTCGATACCATTGGGTGATCTTTTCAAAGTAGCTTAAATACAGGTTCACATATTAAAGTTAACTTAGTAATGAACCGGCTGATGTATTGCAGCCTGCCCAAGAATCCTTAGACTTCCTTTTCTTTCTACGATACAGGTATTTCCCTAATGGCCTTCACTTTATCAGGGTCTGCTTTTATCCCTCTCTAGCTCACTACATGTCCTAAAGAGTTTCTTTAAAGTAACTCTGAAACACACTTCTTTGAATTCAGACAAAGTTTGTATTTGTCAATCCTTTGAAAGAATTTCTTCAGGATTGCAAAGTGACCTTCGCGAGTAGCTAACTTGACCATCATATCATCCATGTATACCTCCACCTCCTTATGAATTAGATCATCTAGAATCTTTATGGCCATTATTTAATAAGTAGCCTTTGTATTCTTTAACCCAAATGGCATACACACAATAGGCATATATACCCCATTCAGTGATGAATGCAATTTTGATCCTATCCAACGCTATGTTCAGGATCTGATTATACCCATCATACCCATCTCTGAAACTATACATCTCATAGGCAGTTGTGTTGTCTACCAAGACATCTATGTGAAGAAGTGAAAGGTCATCCTTCGAACAAGCCTTATTTAAATCTTGGTAATCCACACAAACTCGGACTCTTCCATCTTTCTTGGCTATAGGTACCCGCATTTGCTAACCAAGTAGGATACTAAATCTCCACTAAGAATTTGGCTTTTATTTGCTTTTGTATATCTTCTTTGACCTTTTTTACCTGATCTAGCCTAAGCCTCATAGCTTCTGCTTGAGAGGTTTGTAGCCAGGATAAGTAGGAATGGCACGCTCAGCAACTAAGTAGGAATGGCATGCTTAGCAACTGCACGATCAACTCCTGGCATGTCTTTATAAGTCCAAGCAAAGACTTTTTTATATTTTTTAATATTCTCTCAAATTCTTTTCTCTTTTTTAAGGGTAATGTTAGATTTCTCTTGGATTTTCAAGAGTATTAAGATTGAATGGAGTTGTACTTATCGAATTAATGTCAAATACGGATAATTTATGATCATGAACATGCAAAATAAAATCATGCAAAACATCACACAAGTAAGCAAAAGTTATTCATATTATTAATATAAAAAAAGCTACATACATCATCGTTAAAAAGTTCAGGTACAAAAAGAGTATCTACAAAAGCATCCTCATCTACACCAGGTGAGTTTGATGCCTCAAACGAGCTCACTCCATCCCCTGCATCTCACAGAGTCTCCTGATAAGCCTCTATAACATTCTCTTCGACATCCTCCTTCAACTCAGGTATAACAATTTGAATTCAAACTTTTTGCTTCCCTTTGAGCCCAGAAGTTAACAACTCTGGAGTCACAATCTCTTCAGGAGTATCATCCCACTTTAATAACTTAATCATGACCTCTTCATCCAAGAACCCTCTAGCAGGTCTGGTTGTCCCGCTGATCTAATCAAAGACATCACTAAAATTTTCAAGACCAGGAACAATTTCCCCATTAACCATCACAGGTTCAGCCTTGCCACAATACTAAAGTGGAGCTATTACAGGAACAAAACTATCAGAAATGTGTGGTATGCTTTTTGATTTTACTGGTTTCTTTCGCCCATTATCAAATTTTCTATAACCTAGTCCTCTCCAGCTAATTTGCCTCATTGCGGTGATAGGCTCAGAGGAACCTTAGGAATCCTTCCCTAAACGAACTCCTGGTAAGAAGTTCATCTTTTTTCATCATGTTCACTACTTGCAAGGTATAGACCTGTTCATCCTCATCACCAGCATTGATAGTAACAACATGAAATTTGCTGAAAGGTTGATTAGCTATTTCAACATAGAGACCTTATTCTTTCTTACAGCCTTTACAGTAACCACTTTCCCTTCATATGGAATCTTGATCATCTAATGGAGAGTGGACGAAACCCCTCATAATTGTGAAACTAAGGCCTTCCCAGTAATAAAGAAAAGTTTGCACATATTGGCAACACCACAAACTCAACTTCAGTGTTGATCTCTCTAGTCTTAACATCAGCCTTGAAAGTATTTACTGCCTGTATACGAGAATTATCATAAGCTATAACCACCATATCAGACTTATTCAACATTAACTCATTCAATGCAAAGGCAAAAAGTGCTACCAATGGATATACATTGATTGGAGAGCCATCATCTAACCATTACACAGGCTGTATATTTCCTATTGACTTGCGCCTTTATATATAAAGGACGATTGTGCTCCCGACCCTCAATGGGTAGATCCCCATTGGTATACACAATGCTTTCACCAGCATTTTCTCTAACTAAATCAAGCAATTTTGAAGGTGAAATGGTTATGGCCATGCTAGATTCTGATAAGGGCCTCCACTATTTTCTATCTGTGAGAAGGTAACTGCTTCAATAACTCCCATACAGAAATATGAGTTGGGTTTTTCTTCAATTGCTTAAGAATATGATCCTCTTCCTACTCCTTCTTTGCAGGAAATGACTGAGAATCTGCTAGTCTTTCTATTTTAGGCACCATTCTACCACTTTGAGTGATCAACTTTACTTTTTGCACCTTTTCATCATCTTTTAAATCCCATAGGTTTAAGGGGACCAATGAATGTGTCATCCTTATTAGGTGATTCTCAACAGTCAACTACACATGCCCCTAATTCCTGATGTTCTTCTACATTTGACTGCTCAGGCTGAGTAATAGCTAAGTACTCATTACCCTATAAATCACACAAAACTTGGCATTCTGGCAAACCTGAATCAATCATTGACATAAAGGGGTGGAACTGCATTGTAATTCCTTTTTTTCTTTTCCCTTTCCTCTGGATCGATGATCTGCTTGTTGTCGATAAGATCTTGAATTTTATCTCTCAGAGTTCTACAATGATCTGTAAGATGACCAATATATTGATGGAATGCACACTACTGATCAGCCTTGTGATTAGGCTAACCTTGATTTTTGGCAGGTCTTGTCAGTAAAGGCTGCAGTTTCCCTTTTTTCATCAAACAATCTAATACCTTGGATAAAGATCTACCCAGATTTGAGTATTGCCTTTGAGTGCCCTCAAAAACTAACACTTCAGCTATCTTTCCTATAACAGCGGTACTACTAGCTTTTTGGGATGTAATTTTATACCCTCGGCGTCTAGTACCAAAACCACCACTGCTTGTAGAACTCACTTTCTTAGCTAGATACTCACCTTCGGCCTCAATAGCAATGTCTTTTAGGGACTCCCAATCCTTCAACCCCTTTATCTTTAGACCTTCCTTCAAATAAGAATTGGCATTCCGAATAAAAAGCCTAATTTGGTCAGAGGTGTCAGGCTTCCTTTTCATCTCCATAACCCAGTTTCTCCACCTCGTAAGATATTTATGAAAGGATTCATCTAGCTTCTATTACAACAACTCAAGGTCTTTAAAGGTAACTTCCATCTTTGTACTACAGTCGAACCACCTTAGAAATTCTTTTATCAACATATCCCAGTCCTTTTTAGTACACCTATTTAGGCCATGGTACTAGTAAATTGCAGGACTAGTAAGACTAAGGCTAAAATATTCAACCTTCTGCCTTTTAGTAAGATTGGTGCCCTTTATAACCAAGGTGTATTGCTTAATATGAGTGGATGGATTAGATGTACCATTAAATTTAGGCAAATTGGGCATTTTAAACCGCTGAGAAAGTACATCCTCACTTTCTAAGTCTCTATCTTCCGGGCTAACTCCCTTTCTTGATGATAAAACTCGAGCCATCGCCTCTATTTTCTCCTCCATCTTTTTAAGGACTGGATCTTCCATTCTAGGTTGCTTTCCCCTCCAGGCTTGTACCATAGGTAATTCTTCCTCCTTCAAAATGAAATCCTCTTCAGGTGCAATTCCCTTGTCCTTCCGTTGCTTTACAAGTTGAACTCGTGACCCAACTCCTCTTGACTTAGTCACTAAGGAAGGTCCTGTTTGGGGAGTGATAGGAGTACCTCCCATTGTCCTAGGCTCTCTATGGTAGCAATAGTTGTCAAAGGTTGCTGACTAGTGGGCTATGCCATAGAGTTTATAATGTCCGTCATCACAGATCTCATCCTTCTTTCAAACTTATCAAATCTTCTATTTAGCTCCTGACTATCAATGGCCTTAACCCTTATTGGTCCTGTCATATTTGCTCTTTCAGATGCTATTTTAAAGATTGCAGCTAGCTCCAAATCTGACTCTGATGTTGACTCAAACTGACTTGACAAAGACCTTTTGACTAGACGCCCATCCGAAAACCTAAACTAGCCTATCGACTCTATGGTGACTGTAACTGCTAATCCCTAAATCAAGGCTCCAATCTTCCCACAGCACAAGAAAGATCTCCATTCACCAATATACCTCAATCAAAGTAGATATAAATTTCCACTGAGTAAATTCCCAAAGAAACTGAGGCTCAAAACTTGTCTAGGTATTACTCATCTTCCCATAATAAGTTAAATTCTCAAACTACGTGGATGACTTTGGAATGGCTATAAAAGAAACTTGTTAGTATGAGGCATGATTATGTATGGAATGCGTGAACATAGCATATATCATTTACACAACATATGCACAGGCCAATACAAAACCTCCCTACCTTATCTCTTCCGAACAGGCAGTCATGTGGTCTCTTTCCTAGGCATGATTGATTCATAGGTTAGCAGGGAACCCGATGAACGCATATGGTGCACGATGAAAAACCAACAGCATGGTCTCTCTTAATTTAAAGCACAAGCAAATGTGACATTGATCTCTATATATTCTAATCATTCGAATAAGCCCAAAATAGGACCACCAGGGCATGAAAGCCTTTGACAGTGCCTACCTTGGTTTATTAGAATTAGATTAAGTATATAGGTATCTAAATAGCAAGCAAAGTATTAAGGTATATGTTGCATAAGGGAAGTATCTAAACCACTACATGGGGCATGGGTCTGGTAGTAGAACTTTAGAGCTACCCAATCATGGTCCTTGCTAATAAGTCTAGCTCATCATGAGCATAACAACAGGTTAGGTTACCATTTTATATACCCCATAGGTATGAGGCTTGGGCTGGTGGTCCGCTCTAACATTCCCCTAAATTGAGTGAACATAGGATTATGCTTCGAGATTACACCAGGTTTAAATAGGGATGCCTAACTTAAGTCTAAGTCTGTAGCATGCTTTAATGCATCCTAAGTTAGAAAAGAATGATGCAATCAAGCCGTAAGCAAGCATTTATACCATTCAACCAAGTTGTTTTCAAGGTGAGACTAGAATAGTCCCTAGTGGAGTCGCCACTGTGACATGTGCCGAACCTGTAAAACATTCGATGTATTCTTAATAACTCACTTTTAGGGCTCAAGATCGAATGAGATTTGTTTAACTTGTGAAAGCCAGTTCCTTCATAATGAATAAGGTTTCACCAACATGCAATGCACTCTGGCCTCTAAAAGGCATGAAATAATGTATTGGAGTAACCCTATCCATTTGCTAATGGCCAACTTACAAGGCATCTGCTGAGCATCACAAGGTGTACATTTACGAGCTGCCACCCAATAAAACATTGGGAAAATGATTTTTCTTAATACCTTGTGATACTGAAACCAGAGATAATTCGGATCTCATCTCTACTTACAACACTTGGTTGGTAGCTAGCATAAATAACCACTTATGATCCATTATACTAACTCTTTTCTCATGCATTGTAAGGAATAGGGCAAATAAATAAATAAACGTATTAACATATAGGAAAAATGAAGAAAATCATACATAAATTGTAGGCATTTAAGGACATTGGTCTCGACATGCTTGGATCCTAAATTATAGCTATTTCATTTAATTTTATGACTTTGGATAAAATAATATTTTTATACACATTATAAATAAATAGAAAACATAAACAAGTATAAATCGGGATATTCATTTATTCTCAGGAACATTAGTTCCTCCATAGATGTTTAGGAAATTCTTTTGTAATATGATTTTCTAGAATAAAATAAGACATTAGTCTAGCTTTATAGTTGAAAACCCAATTATGTTTAATAAAAACCTTATGTGCAATTTCCTTAGTTCCCTTACAAAAATGGCCTTTTTTACTACATTATTACAGACAGATAATAACTATATAGGCCAAAATATACAAATAATAATAATAATGAAGCAAACTAATGCACTATATCACCTCAGCCTAATCGAATTAATTTCCTTCTAGTAGATTTGCTTGTTCATGCATCCAAAAATAGTAGAGATGATTGATTAGAAAATAGTAAAGAAATGGATAAGAATTATGACACAAGAGAAGTAAAGAGGTAGGCTATGTGTACTGCAAATAGCTATAATAAAGGTCAAAAATTAAGGCAAAAGAGTTGAAGAAAAAATGAGGTCAAAAGATCAAGCAACTCAGATGGGAGTGAGTCACGACCCAACAATGGATCGAGTCATAGGCTACTAGGGGCAAGTCATGCCCTTCCATCGAGTTGCTGTCCATCCATGGGCGAGTCATGAACCAGGTTCTTGACTCACTTACGGACCGGGTCTGTGCGTTAGCCTAAAACAGTCCAGTAACATTGGAACGTCGTTATGGATGGGGCTTAAAGTTCTGCAACTCAAATCTAAGGCCACAAACTCACATAAAACACCTTTCAACACTATTAAAATCGCATATAAGGTTCAAATTAAATTAAAACACATCAAACAACTTTAATTTCATGGATTAATCAAGTGAGAGCATTTGAATTCTAGAGAGAGAAAATAGCCATGAAGGGTGCAAAACTCAACTCTTTCTACAAAATAAACATTAATTCATGAAAACACACATAATCACACTAATTACTCAATATTAAGGCATCAAACATAAGGAAATCAATATACGTGCAAGCTATGTACAAATAAAGTTCAAGAACAGAGCTTTGAAGCTCAAAATAAATAAATAAAAACTACATAAAGTTTAATTAGCAGAAAAGCCTTTCACATTACCTTCAATGTGGTTGTTATCCAGAATTAGTGAGAGTGCCTTTCCTGCTATTCACTTCCTTTTTACATGATTTCTTCCTTCTTTTTTAAAACCAAGTTCTTTTTCTTCTTTTTCTTTTTAAGAAACAGAGTTTTTTTCCAAGCCAAAAACCACTCTCTATTTTTTCTCTCTCTTATTTGTTAAGAAAGTGATAATTGCTCCCTTAATCCCAAGAAACATCCCATCCTTCCTCAATTGATCTTGGATTAAAATCAATGAAAAGCATAGATATTTTTGGTTGAAAATAATCCTCTATTTTGCGAGATTAAAACTTGAAATTTTGCTGGAAACGTTAAGTCAGGGACCATGACTCACGAATAAGGTTCAATGGGACCAAAAACATTTTTAAGTTGGGGAGCGATGAGTCATGAACTAGGGATTGTGACTCGTTTGGTGAGTCATAGACACTGGTTTGTGACTTACTGGCAAGTCGAGGATTGAGTAGAGAGTGATGAGGGCTCTAAGGGTGTGACTCAAGCAGTGAGTCACGGATCAGACTCATGAGTTGAGTTTGTGACTCACTTCCTGGGTCAATCCGAAAGTTCCCATCACAACCACTTTCCCGCCCAACACAAAAGAATAAAAATATGCCATTTTAAAAGAACACTTTTTTCTTTTAAAAACTTTGATGAAAACATTTTCTCATGTCCCAGGAGCACTGGCACAAAAGAAGAGGAGGCATTGCTACTTCTTAATTATCTCCAAAACAACATTATCCTCATTAGGTAACCTTGACAGAGGCTAATCTAGTCTAGTGTCTACAATATCATGGAAAACATACACAAATAAGGCTTATAAATTATTTTTGGAACATATTGTTTACCTTATGCATTTTGGGATTATAACATTCATCCTTTATTGAAAATATTTCTTTATTGATGACTTTTGATTAAGGAAAATCAAAATCTAATTTATTAAATTAACACTAATTAATTAATACAAATTTTTTTTAATTATTATTTTTTATTCTTGTAAAACATTTTAACTATTTATCTATCTATTTAAGCAATGAACAAAACCTATATATATCACCTTATATATGAATATGATACATGAAATAAGCATACACCTACAAATTGGATGAAGGATGTAATTGAAAAAGACTAAAATGCAAAAGGGTAACGTGAAAGAAAACTAAAAGTCTAGAAGCACAATATTGGCATGAGCAAGTGCGACCACATGTATAGTGAGAGGCCTAAAAATGTTTGTGTTGGAAGTTATTAATTCAAAACTATATGAAAGAGCCACAGTCGGGGTGGTAGGCTCACCACAGCCGTAGAGCCTTTCAATTTCTAGAGTCTTAGCCATTTCTAAAATCTAATTTCTTTAGTTTAGAAATATGACCTTTTTATAATTTGGTCTATCAAACAATAAACTCACATGAAAGGGACACAAATAAAGATCTAACAAGGGTTTTAAAATTATTTTTATCTTAAATCATATTTTCTCTTTTAATGTAAACCCTTCGAAAAAAGAACCAACAATCAATAAAAACTCATAATATTATTTTATGCATTCAAAATATTATATTTGCATTAAAAATATGCTAGCACAAATTTCAAGCTTAAAATAAATGCATGAACATGTAAAATAAGCATGACATTTATTAAAATTGTGCAAAAATTAAAGCATATATGAAAAAATGCATTAAAATTATTAAAAGGGTTAGTTCACCATATTCTATATAATGAATAGATGAACAAGACATTTAGAATAATCTAAAAAAAGGAAAGGGGAGAGGCGGGGGACTCCTTATGTAATTTTACCTTTAATTTGTGGGTTCTTTTAAGATGTAGAAACTTTTTAGACTCTTTAGATGATTGAATCAATAGTAGATTTTTGGTGTTTGGTAGGGAGAAAAATGAGGAAAGACCTAAAACCCTAATTTGATTTTAGTGTTTAGAAAATCTTGTAGTAGCCTTTTGCTTTCAAAATGTCACATCATTAGGCTTTTAAAGGCAAAGATTTTAAGATTTTTATTTCAAAGTTGTCCAATAGGCGTGGGAGCCAAAAGGAATGTTCTATTAAACATGGTCAACAACTTAGTCAGAGGGCCGCCACGGTGGTGTTACAAGGCTAACATAGCCCTGTTAACCTTAAAATGCTAAAAAATGGCCATCATTCCTTTTAGAATCACAAAATGAACATTTCATTATGGTGTTTGGCCTAAGAGTGATGTAAGCATGATATTAAGGGTTTTATTACCAAGATTCTAAAAGTAAAGAGGCTAAGTTAATTGAAAATGACTTTTAACTCTTTGATTTGGTTAAAGACTACAAAAATGGGGCTAATTTGGACTTGTATATATTACATGCTATTAGTCCACTTGAGGTGGTGGATAATGAGATAGCCATGTTACCATGTGTGGTCCCAAATAAGGATAATAATGGAGATAAAGGTGGGGAGAGTTCTAAGGCAATAGTGGAGATAAATGTAGGGAGGGTTCTATAGCAATAAATTGAGAGAATGAGAATATAAATATAGCTTAAGCAAAACCACATGAGGTAGATGAGGCTGCTAACTTAGATGAAACTATTGATTTAGATGAGGCTACTCGATCAGAAGAGGATGTTGTTTTAGATGGGGACGTTAGTTTAGATTAGGCTGTTGGATTAAATGATGTTTTATATGAAGAAGTTGGTTTATATAAGACAGCTCTAGAAAGATATGAGGATAATGAGGATGATTCTTCTAATGATGAGTAAGAGAGTCTAATTTCAATCAAGAAATTCCATTAGGGAAGATAGAATTAATAGGGGATTTAAAGACATTCCGAATGATGAAAGGGATAAAAATGTAAGGTTTTTAGGGATTGATAGGGTTTATCTAGATAGTTATGATCCTACAAGGAATACCAATATTAATCTTAGATATGTTGCAACTAAAAGGGGTGGAAGGAAAATTGTGACAACAAGCCAACTTTAATAAATAAAGGCCTATACTATGTTTGGTTGATTACAATAATCAGGGATAACGGAGGATAAAGCAAATAAGTTTACCCTCTCTTTTATTTTATTTTGATGTTTGTGTAGATATCGTGACTCGAGGTAGTCTAGATTAGGGTTATCCGATGATAAGGAAATAGTATATTGCTGACAACAGTTTTGAGTTTCAAAGCTCCGATCATGGATTTGTCACTTTCTCTTAAAAATTTTCATGGTTCTATAAATACCTTCAAATATTTTTGGTTATTTTAACAAAATAGGTAAAAAAACCCTGGTTTTGGACTGTTAATGGTGGTAGACGACTGTCTGTCACCTGAAGGGTGGCCGTCTGTGGGTCTTCACCTCTAGAATGATGTAAATTAAGGGTATTTTAGGAAATCTGGGGTCTAGTGATGAGGGACATCCATCTCTCACTCACAGACGCCCGTCTCTAGGTCGTAACCAAGATTTTCTCATGTTTTTCTGGAATTTCAAAAAAAGGAAGTTTGAGGATAAAGATCAAGTCCAGATTTTAGGGATTTTATCCCTTAATCTGGTGATTTTTAAAGTTGTATTTGGATTGAAACTCCAATTTAGGTAAAAAAAATAAAAATATAGGGTTTTGAAGGGGGAGAATCATTATTCTTTGAGAAAGAGAACCGTTGGGGGAGGAAGAGAATCAATTTCTTTTTCTATATAAATGGTTTGTGCCTTTGCAATCTTTTCAACTGACAAGAACGAATTTCATACTTTTTTTTTAAAATCAAAGGACATGATTCGAAGCAAAGATTTGGACTTCAAAAATCACAGAGTCAGAATATCTCCTAAAGGTAATATTCTAGGCTCATTTATAGTTTCTCTCTCTATAATTCATTAATTTAATGTCATAATTATTTAGGTGTTGTTTTGATACATTTTTTTATTGTTAAGACTAAATAACATGCTAGCTTTGTTAAAGTATGATTTGTTTTTAGTTTATGTGATGTTTTGAAGGCATGATGATTAAAAGGAATTCCTCCGTTGTTGTTTTAAAGTTCTTCCTTTTTTAACAGATATATGAGTTATATTTCCTTAATTTTAATACAATATGATGTATGTTTTGGTGTTTTAACATGTTTTTGGCATGAATTAATGATTAATTATTGTATTCTTAGGATTAAAATATTTATTTGCGTAATTTCCTACATTTTTATTTTGTTCTACAAGTTTTTGTTCTGTTCTGTAAGTAAGGGACGGGAAGAAGGTTTGAGGGACAACCATCTCTCATTCGAAGGACGGGACGTCCTTCTGCCTCCTTTTTGGCCATCCCTCACTCCTTGGATGGCTATCCCTTGCTTCTTTTTGGCTGTCTTTGGGGTATTTTTTTTTGGATTTTTTCATGCATTTTAGGTTTTCTTGTGTCTTTTATTTTAATTTTTCATTTTTATGCGGTATTATGTAATATCTAGTATGTTTTGTTACTTTTCACATGCTACTGTACTTATAATTAACCTGTTTATGTTTATAAATTCTTTTTTATAATCGATACTAACTAATTTGCTTGTTTACTTTTTTGAGCAATTTATTTATTCATAGCCATGTAGGACATATGGTGTTTGTATGGAAAGTCATGCTCCCACTCTGGTCGCCCTCCTTATTCGGGTTACTTCATTTTTTTGGTTATTATTTTGTTATTTGTTTATTTATTTTCTTTGTTAATAATTTTTATTTATTCTGGATGTATTTATTATTTTTTTTGGGATGTAATAGGTAGTAATAAATGATTTTTTTACACTTTAAATGATAAAATTTTACTTAAGTCATTTTTACTAATAAACTGGATTTTTTTAATAAAAATGGACCAATGTCCAACTTTTGACCCAAAAATTTTCACAATATAATAAAACTTTTTTTGTAAAATATGCATGAGTGAACCAATATTCTCGATCCAAATGAATGCCCCGATTTATTTATGTAATTTATTTTTTTCGTTGGATAATTTGCCTATGTAATAATTTCTAGGTAGGATTTTATTTTAGGTATTTATTTATTGCTTTCTTTATTTACTTGGGATGTTTACTTAAATTCTGTTGCTTAGATCGTGTGAGAGAGGAGAGTGGATTAATTATAAGACTCCATTATAAGATAACACCTAACCAAGATGCCTAATAAGAGGGATGTCCCAAACACCATACTCTATTTGGGCATCAAAATAAGGTCAAAATTCAATTTTCAACGTTCTGTTGGATGGTGACTCCATGACACCTGCCTCTTTGAACCCATTAGTGGATTCTTTCATGGGTTAACCATTAGTAATAATTAGGGTTTAATCCTTTTTATTATGAAATGACTAGTTTATGATTAGATGCGAGCCTCCTCTGGCCTTGGGTCCTAAAAGCTGGCCTCCTAGGACAAACTTGAAAGTGAATGGCGAGCTCTGGCATGCGTTATAATGGCAACTCCACCGGGGACCAAATAGACCTTGCTTTGAAAAGTATCTTAGTTAAGTTCTTTAAAATTATGTTTTATTAATTAATCCTATCTCCTTTCTAAATTACATTTCTTACATACATCTTAGAGCCTTAGAATTAAGTTAGGCATCCCTTTTTAGCCCCAGTGCTATCTTGAAGCATACCCTGCATTCACTCAGTGTAGAGAGGTGTTAAGAAGACCCACCAGCCCAAGTCTAGTACCAAATGGTATATGAAATGGTGACCCATCGGTCCTTATGCTCGTGATTAGCTAGACGTATTAGTAGGGACCATGCTTGGGTAGCCCTAAAGTTTCATCACCCTTGACTAAAGCCCAAGTAATGATAACAGCAACTTCCCCTAGGTTGTATAACCATGATAACTTCTGCTTGTTATGTGGACCTTTATGTATTGACCAAACTCAAACAAATTATGAGGGTAACCATCAAAGGTTGTCATACCTCGACAGGCCCAACTCGGTCTGTATAAGTTAGTCAAAATACATAAAAGTCAAAAGCCATATGCTTGCACTTTTAATTAAAGAGATTATGCTATCGATTTTCCACTGTGCATACATAAAAGTCAAAACCCATACGCTTGCACTTTTAATTAAAGAGATTATGCTATCGGTTTTCCAGTGTACATCATGCATATCCATTGGGTATCCTTCTGACCCATGGGTTAAGTCCACCTAGGAAAGAGACTACATTACCTCTTGTGTGGGAGTAATAAGGTTGGAAGGTTTTGTATATGCTTGTATGTGTTTGTGATTGACATTTAACGAAAACATGCATTGCATTCATGCATCATGTATATATTCTATACATGCATCATTTATCATGCATCACCCCTAACATCTAATTCTTACAACAATTATAGACTCATCTAGGTGGTCCAAAGGGTCAGATGGGTGCCTAGTTTGAAGATCCATATTCACTTTATAAGGTCTGATTTAGGTTCAGAAGTCAGTTTCGAGTTGGGTTTTAGTCAATTATCGAAAAGTAGCCTAGAAAATAATTCAGAAATCGCAAAAAATAAAATGAATGAAGCTGGAAGAGGAAATGAAAATGGGAGAGTTATCGATGATACTTCACTAAGGTTTCTATTTTTAAGGGAAAGGGTGAATGTCTCTCTTATTAGGCCTTCAATAGTGAGGGATGACTTGGACCAAAGGTTGGATAGATGCCTATAGGAATTTAAAGAGAGGATTTTGGCAATGATTAGTGGAATGGTGGCTTTTGTAGCATTTAACACTAGGCCTCAGCCTATAACACCTACTCGCAAGATAGCGGAGCCGAATCATATTGGGAACACTGTCGCTGCTGATGCTACTGTGCTTCAAGATCCACCTAGGAGGGAAAAGTGGCATGATCTTGAAAATGATTTCATAGAAGAAGAGGATGAAGATTATATTCGTTCGGTGATGAATATGAGAATAAGGGGTCCTAGTGCTGAGGATCCAGCTTTTAAGAAGATAGAGGAGAAGATATAAGCTATATCTAGGCTATTGTTTGCTGGCAAGGGGATGAACCTCGAAGATTGGGTTTTAGATAGAGATAAGCCACTACCCCAAAGGTTCAAAATGCTAGACCTACCCAGGTTTGATGGTACCTCAGACCCTTTAGCTCACATTAAGCAGTACATGCTAATCATAAAAGGGACTACTTTGGCCAAGAAATAGAAGATACAATAGTTTTCCCTGAGCTTGACTAGGATTGCGATAGACTGGTATCACAGTTTGGGTAGGAAAACTAAAGTGGATTAGGACCTATTGGATAGGAGTTTCTTAAGCAATATGACTGTAGTACAAGGATATAAGTCACCTTGAAGGACCTTGAGTTACTCCAATAGAAGCATGATGGGTCTTTCCATGAGTATCTCACTAGGTGGAGAAATAGGGTGTTGGAGATGAAGAGGAAACCTGACACAACTGATTAGATTAGGTTGTTTATCCGGAATGCGAGTCTATATTTGAGAGATGGTTTGAAAATGAAGGGTCTGAAGGACTGGAAATCCTTAAAGGATATAGCTATAAAAGCTAAAGGAGAGTATTTATCCAGAAGGGTAAGTAGTGAAAATGCGAAAAGGAATTTTGGTAGTAACAATGTTGCTGGAAATAGTAGTGGGTAGAACAGAGTTGGAAAGACTGCATAGATATTTGCTAAAGAAGTTAGCCAATAGAGACATTATTTCGACTTAGGAAAATCATTATCTTGGGTGTTAAATAGGCTGGTTAAAGAAGGGAAGCTTTAACCATTACCAACAAGGCCCGTAAAGAGTCAAGGGTTCCCCTACCATAGAAAGGATCAATACTGTACGTACCACCAGCACACAGGGTATTTAATTGATTATTGCCATACCCTGAGGAATAAGATTTAAGACTTGATAAATAGTAAGTAGATTGTAGACCGCAAAAAGAGGGATAAGAAAAAGAAAGGAGGATACAATGCCGTGCCCCCACTTGTATACATGATTGGGTCTAGCTTGCCTAAATGGTATGTGATGAAAGACCTGTATGGAAATGAGTACTTGGTCTTCACTCACTCCACCCTGAAAGTAACAAAGCCAGTTGAGAAAAATTGGCGAGTTTCTATGATTAATTGTTGGGACACCTCTACTGAGAGTGAAGATGAGGGAGTTTTGGTGCCTATAGACATCTGGAGTTTGGCCAGTGAGGATGAAAAATATTTAGAGGAAGAAGAGGAAGTGAAGGTAGTCATGAAAAGTGGGAGAGTAGCCCTAGAAATCGAGAGGTAGCTGGCTTCTACTATAGTGCAAATGGAGAAAAAAATGGAGGATGATTATATAATCAAATAATTAAAGAAGACATAGTTTTAGATATGTATTTGGGATTTGTTGAGGCAATCTCGTTCATATAAACATAAATTGGTGAAAGCCTTGAGTGAAGCTACTATTGCTACTACCATATTGCCTTCTGAGTTACTATATCTAGTTAGGGGAGGAACCAGAGAAAATATAGTGTACTTTGATGCTGATTTTCCTGTAGAAGGAAGAAATTATAATCATCCCCTTTACATCAAAGCTCAGGTTAGTAGAAAGCACACGACTTGTGTGATGATAGATGATGGATCCTCAATTGATGTTTGTCTATTGGTGGCAATCTTAGCTTTTGGGTTGAATGAGCACATGCTAAGCAAGTCTGACCTAACCATTTCTGCATATGACAACTCTAAAAGGCAAGCTGCTGGGACCTGTAAGGTTGTAGTAAAGACATGACCCATTGAGACTGAGGCTGAATTTGTGGTTCTGCTTATCCTAGTAAATTTCTTCATACTCTTTGGGAGACCATGGTTTCATAAGCATGGAGAAGTGCCTTCCACGTTACACCAAATGATTAAGATTCCCTATAATGGTCAAGTAGTTACTTTTAAAGCAGCAAAAGAGAACCAGGTGTCTGTACTAGAAATAGCCAAACAATTATTTAGTGGATTCCGTGTGGCAGTCATTGAAGGTGAAGAAAATAGGGATGACTTTCCTAATAGTCCTCAATCGATCAATATGCTTAAGAGGATGAACTTTCTGCCTGGAGCTGGTTTAGGCAAGAATTCTCAAGGACCTCAGACTGCTGTAACTACTAAGGGTTAGAAGGACAAAAAGGGGTTAGGCTTTATAGGAACCAATAAGAAGAATAAGAAAAAGGGGGCAGCAAAAGGAATCCATCACATTTCTTAGAGTTTTGTACCAGCTTCAGGTCTGTGTCTTTATTATGGGGAGAATAAACCTTAGCTGATAGATGGTGAGCTAGTATCGAGATTTGAGCTGTTTAATGATGTCTTTGATTGGAAACAAGGAATCATCAAGCTAGTTGAAGGTTTTTGGGATGAAGAAATTCTACTACACCATTAACCCTGGGATAAAGAAGCACCAGAGGAAGTTATAACAAAGAAGCTACTTGCTATTAAGCTAAAAGGCAATGAGAAGATTCAAGCTTAAGAGCCGCCCAAAGCTGAACCTGAGACTGGAGAAATACCTGATGTTGACAAGATTGAAGAAGACACTTTTATTGATGTGGTTTATGTTCTTGAATTATTTGATGAAAACAATGTTTGCTTTTTTGTTACATTAATGAGATGAACATTTTTGCTTACTTATGTGATATTTCTTTTGATTTCAATATGCATGATTATGATCATAAAGCATTTCTATTTGATATTAACTTAATGAACTCATGTTCATTCTATCTCAAAACTAAAGAAAATCCAAAAGAAATTTCCTAGTATCAGGTATAAGTCTTGAAGAGAGAAAAATTTGAGAGAATATTGAAAAAATAAGAAAACGTCTTTGCCTGGACTTATGAAGACATGCTAGGGATAGATCATGAATTCACTGAACATGCCATCCCAACATACCGAGGGTATAAACCAGTTGAACAGAAGCTTAGAAGACTTAGACCGAAATGGGCTGAGAATGTTAAGGAAGAAGTCAGAAAGCAAATAGAGGCTAAATTTTTAGTGAAAGTTCAGTATCCCACATGGTTAGCAAACGTAGTTTCTATAGCAAAGAAGGATGGAAGGGTAAGAGTCTATGTGGATTATAAAGACCTGAATAAAGCCTGTCCTAAGGATGACTTTCCTTTGCCTCACATAGATGTTTTGGTCGATAGTGCAGTCGCTTATGCCATGTACAGTTTTATGGATGGATATGTAGGGTATAATCAGATCCTCAATAAAATAGTGGATAGGATCAAAACAACATAATCGAATGGGGGATATATGCCCATCGGGTCATGCCTTTTGTACTTAAAAATATGGGAGCTACCTATCAAAGAATGGCCACTAAGATCTTAGATGATTTGATCCATAAGGAAGTAGAGGTGTGCGTAGATGATATGATGATCAAGTGAGTAACTAGAGAAGGTCACTTTGAAGCACTAGAAAAGTTCTTTTAGAAGATCAGCAAGTGTAATCTCCACCTCAATTCGAAGAAGTGCATATTTGGGGTTGCTTCAGGTAAGCTTTTAGGTCATGTCTTGAGCCAAAGGGGTATAGAGGTAGATCCTGACAAGTTAAAGGCTATCAGAAGAAGAAAGAAGTTAGGGGATTCCCGAGAAAAATTCAATACATAAGCAGGTTCATCACCAAATTAACTTTAATTTACGAACCATTCTTTAAGTTACTTAGGAAATATCAGCCCATGGTTTGGAACAAGGATTGTCAAAAAGCATTTGACACCATAAGGGATTACTTATTACATCCACCAGTGTTGAGACCACCTCAAGTAGAAAAACCCTTGATTCTGTACTTAGCAATAAAAGACAGCTCATAAGGGTTATGATGGCACAAGAAGATGATTTTGGGATCGAATATACAGTATATTACATCAACAAGAAATTCCTCTCTTACGAGGCAAAATATGTAGAGGTTGAAAAGATTTGTCTGGCAATTATATAGACATTTAAAAAGTTGAGACACTATTTCCATTCCTATAGGATACAAGCTATGGCTAAGCAGAATCCCCATAGATACCTATAAGAAGCCCCTTTATTGTTAGGGAAGATGGAAAGATGGTTGATTCATTTACAAGAATTCGGCATAGAATACATCACTAAGAAAACCATTAAGGGAAGAGCGGTAGCAGAGTTCCTAGCTGATCAAGCTCTAAAAGGTGAGGAGATGACCTATGAATTCCCCAATGAAAATATAACGGCCATAACAGTGCAAGGGTGGCAGATGTATTTTGATGGAGCTGTTAACAATAAAAGAGCATGAGTAATCTTGGCTACCCTAAAGGGAGAAAGGATGCCATTAGCTAAAAAGTTGAGATACTACAAAGCTTGCATTTTCAGGTTAGAGGCTTTATTGGCTGTAGGGGCAAAGTCTGCAGAAGTGTTTGGAGATTCATCTTTTGTGGTATCTTAGATACCTGAGGGTTTTGGGTGGTCAGTTCGAGGTTTTCACTTTCAAATATATACCTAGGGAGGAAAATCAGTTGGTAGATGCCTTAGCTACCTGGTGTCTATGTGGGATAATCCAAAAGGAGTGATTATGAAGCTTGTGTTAATTTCGACTTCTGATAGGCCATGCTTTGAAAAGGAATAGGTTATGGATGTTGAGGTAAATGACAGAAAGCCTTAGTACTGCGATATTCAGAATTACTTGGAAAAGTCAGTGTTCCCTGAGGAAGCAACTGAAAAGGATCAAAGGATGATTCGCAAGCTATCGACTCAATTCATCATTGTAGGAGGAGTGCTTTATAAAAGATAGCCCGATGGGATTCAATTAAGATGCTTAGATGAAAAGGAAGTAAAAAGGGTAATGGAAGAAGTACACGTGGGAATATGTAGAGCTCATATGAATGGGTTAACCTTAGCAAAGAAAATTATGAGACAGGGTTTCTTCTGGCTCACGATGGATACTGATTGCTCTAGGTATGTCAAGGAGTGTCAATTATGCCAACAGTATGTAGACATAAGATATTTGCCTATTTCTGAACTATGCAACCTCGCATCACCATGGACATTTGTTGCATGGGGAATAGACATCATGGGAATGATCCATCCACTTGCCTCAAATGGACACAGATTTGTTATAGTGGCCATTGATTATTTCATTGACTAGGTAGAAGCTGAATCCTTCAAAAAGGTAGATGCATGGGATATGGCCAAGTTCGTAGAGAAAAACATAATATGCAAATATGGTTTGCCTCATCATTTGGTCTCAGACAATGGGTTACTGTTCTCGGGTGAAACTAGACAGATGCTTATTAGATATGGGGTTCAACATCATAAGTCTTCTTTTTATAGACCCTAAGCAAATAGAGTAGTTTAAGTAGCTAATAAGAATGTAAGGAGAATCTTAGCTAAGATGGTGCAAATTTACAAAGATTGGGCCGAAAAGCTACCCTTTGCACTATGGGGTCATAGGACCACAATCAAAACTTCAACAGGAGCAACTCCATTTTCTTTGGTTTATGGAATAAAGGAAGTACTGCCAATGGAAATTGAACATCAGTCCTTAAGAGTAGTTTTAGAGGCTGAGATACCAGAAACGGAATAGGCTAGGTAGAGACTATCATAGCTTAACTTGCTTGATGGGGAAAGAATGAGGACATATTATCACAATCAAGTTTACTAAAAGTGATTGGCCCATTCATTTGGGAAGAAAGTCAGGAGACACCCTCTGAAGGAAGGAGACTTAGTGTTCAAACAGATAAGGCTTGGAATTCCAAACATCTAAGACAAATTCAGGCCCACATAGAAAGGACCTTTTATGCTTAAGAAGCTATTATCCAAAGGCGTTGTTATTTTGTCAGACAGTGATGGCAATAAGTTTCGAGAACCTGTGAATGTTGATAGATTGTAAAGGTTCCACGGCTAAAGACTAAAAGAGAAAAAGAAGAGAATAAAATGCTCTGCGGGTCGAAAACCAAAAAAAATGGTGCCCTTGCTAAAATTGGGCGCCTCGCCATGGTGAAAATCGAAAAAAGGCATACTGGGAAAAAATTAAGGCTGAGAGAAAATAATCAATCAAGAAAACTCAAGAGAGCTAATTGATGACAGGAGTTATGATGCCTGTAAAGTTTCATTTTGAGATTTAATAATATATGTCTTTGAGATAAAGTCAAATATTGATCACGTGTTCCGAAAACAGAAATGAAACGTCATGCATGTATTCATAAATGTCATATGAGTATATGAAAATAACATTTTCTATCATATGTTTAATAAAAAACAAAAATTTCATCTATGAAGGTGCATGATCTAATATATCAATATCATGTCTCTATCTCCATCTAAGTGCCTCAGGTGAGAAAGTATGTTGTCAATAGCTAGACTAGTGACCCACTGCTTGTATGAGTCAAAGGTAGTGTAATCACAGGAATCCACATCAGAAATAGTGATCCCCACTATAAGTTAAGTCCAAGTCCTCTAATGATATTCAAACACAAAATAAGCAGTAAGGATGCTTCCATGGAAACCCAAGGGTCGCCTAATGATGTCCTATCTACCTCCAAACTAGTGAACACATTGGGCAGAGACATAAAAAGTGGCTCGATGAAGTCCACAAAAAGGGACACATCCTGACTTTCCATCCATGACCACAAAGACAACAGGTAGCCAGGGACACCTAAACCTGATATCTGCATCTATAGAATGATCAAGCCAGCTAATAGCATCCTGGACTGACTGGAACTCATGTTGAAGATACCTACTCGTAACAAGCCTCATAGGGTAAATCCACGTGGTTTTAACTCAAGGAGGGGCCTTAAATAATAGCTGTAACATCTCGCGAAGCCATACCTAAAAAAAGAGGAAAAAAAGCTGCTGAGGTGAGTTGGATTCATCTTAAGCAAAAGTAAGGAATAAAAATGTGTGAAAATCCAAAAGGACGTGCATTTCAACAAAAGTTAACATGAAAACCCACAAGGGGAATGTTACCTTTAAAAGATAAGGACTTACTTGAAGAAGCAAAGGATTGCTTATCAAGAATAAGGAAGAACCTTGCTAAGTAGAAAGTCTATGATAGAAGTCATCTAAGCCTGTGATGGTTTTTGCCACAATAAGGGGAAATGGGTTACACCCCCGACATATGCCAGCAATAACATCAAATAATCCGTACTAAAGGAAGTTGACAGGCTGTTATCCTTTTTTGCTCCATCCTTCAGAACATATGCAGGTATGACTCAGGAGCTATTAGCCACCTTATGGTATGGAGGATACCAGTGGTCCGACACTTGGAAGGGAGCAGTTCAATTCAGAGCTCTAGGGATACCATTCAATATTACCAGATGCTAATTTGCAGAAGCTATAGGGCTTCCTTCTGGACCAGTTACGGTGACACCTCCTAGGCTGATGGATAGTGATAGATGGAGGGCCATCACATTGCCCAGAGCGGTATACAACTCAGACAAAGCGAAGAGTATGATGCTAGCTATTCATATTTACAAGTATCTATAGAGGGTTTTGTCTGCTTCTTACCTTATATGTACTAGGAGTCCAGGTATTGTTGATTCAGTAGATGTCACCAGCCTTTGGGCGATGCAGGTAGGGCAGCACATAGACATCTCTCATGAGATCATCTCAACCCTAACCAGATTCAGCACCATGCCAGGGGCGTAGGTATGTGTAGGTGGTGTTATTACGAGGCTACTCATATCACTCAAATTGGAGGAAGGTTGCTTTGGGGAGCCCATTTGGGAGAGCATGTACATTGACCTACAGGTGGCCATCACTATGAGTATGGTAGAGCCTATAGAGGACCAGTGCAAATTGTTGACAGTGCTTGAGACTCGGGATAAATGCGGACTTGACCTTAGTGTACCGAATTAGAAGGTAGAACAGGATGCTGAGGGTCAGGCAGTTGAAGGGGTTCCAACAGAGCATCAGGAGTGCCCACTTCAACAGGATGCACAAGCAGATGAGCCTTATGAGACAGAGGGTTCTTAGGGGGCAGAGTCGGATTTTTATTATGCTTTTGATATGTAGAATGACTTGTATGATCTATTAGGAGACTCACCCCAGACATCAGCTTGTCTCAGGTTTGCATTTAAATATCAGAGATCCCCAGCTGTGAGGTTTTCTTTGTATAAATGCCCTAAAGCTTTATCCTTTACCACTCTCTTGCCTTATGGACATCCGGGGTAATATAATTTGACGACACCTTTGCCAGAGGCCCCATCACCTCCTGCTCAAGCACCTCTAGTTTCAGATGATATATTTAAGAGACTAGCCGCGATAGAGGAGACATAGAGGACTATGTTTGCAGTGATACAATCTTTACATAAGCTACTAGCAGTCGTATAGGCATTATAAATAGAGGTGAGGGGCTTCAGGACAAATATGCAAGTTGTAAGGCACAAGTTTGATGAGTCCTCATAGGTGGTAGATGACTCCATCGCCCAACTCAGAGATTAGGGAACTCGTATCGAGGTAAAGGCTCACAGGGCCAGACAAATGATGATCGAGACCAATGAGCAGCTGAGGAGGTATATTAGGTACCTCAGGGGGACTTAATGAGGTATTTAGAGAGTCACTCCCGGGAAGTCCTGCAGGTAGGGCATGGATTAGAGAGGCTAGCTGAGGTGATATATTAAATACTACAGCCGTCGAATTTAGTACTGCTAGGTTTCAGTTTGTTGTCAAACAGGCAGGTGAGCAGCCACCTCCAGCGCCTCAGGCCATGGCTCCAGCCCAACCTCATAGGGCGCTAGCATTTATACCACTATCAGAACTCGCATATCACCGAGCATCAGGGCTAGGCCTTCATAGTGACTGATCATTTATTGTATTCAAGGAGTCATACTCTATTAAATTTTTGATGTATATAAAACAAAATTATATATAACTTATTTTGTTTTTGTATTTGTTATTTATATGCCTTATGTTATGCCTAGAAGATGAATGGGTGTGAATGCCATGTAATTAATGATAACTTGAAAATAACTATGTCACCATGAAATAAAGGTAATAAACAATAATGATAATGATAACACAATAATGATAATAACAAGAAGTCAAATTCAATAAGCAGTATATTAACATCTAGTGTCTTTTACACCAGGTACCTAGAACCCCACCAAGAGGGTAAATATTCACTTCATCAACAACAAGAAAACCAAAGCAATTATCGTCATCTCTCATAATGAGAGAAACTTTGATATGGAAATGAAGCTGATATTAAGAGCAAAGAATTGTTGAGCAAGGGAAAACCGCAATGGGTTTTACCATCCTAGTGGTATCTCACAAAAATGTCCTCGATGAGTTTAACTCTAGACATTCTAGGGGATTCCCTAGTGGATGAATGCATGTTTTCTAAGAACATCCCTAGTGGAGTATAAACTCAAATAGAACAACCAAATCTCTCATAAAGAGCAACCAATAGGATAGCTCCAACATTCAAGTATGATATGTCATCTTGACTTTGCATGTTGACAAACTGGCACTAGTCATGACATGTTTTTAGCAATTTGGTTCTGCATGCCCTAGGTGCTAATCAATTGCAACCAAGTTAACTTGATTCTACATGCCCCAGGCGCTAATCAAGGAAGACCTTTATTCTATCTCAATTCTGCATGCCCCGAGCACTAATTGGATAAGTGGAGACTCACTACCTTTAATGGAGTTAATCTCAAGCTATCTTAATTCTGCATACCCCAAACGCTAATTAGACGCATTAAAATAACCTAATTCTACATGCCATAGGCGCTAATCAAAGTTAATTTGTCCCAATTTTGCTTGCCCTAGGCACTGATTGAACAACCAAAATAGGGTTAACACATCGATAAGTTGATGTTATATATCCAAATTCAGGGTTAACGCATCGACAAAAGGATGATAACTACCCGATCAAGAGACTCGCTGCCTCAAAAAGTACGTGATGCAATCAAACGAGAGATTTACTGCCTCAAGTACATGTCTTTTTTATTTCACTTTAAATTTTGGCTCACTTTGGCACCAATACACTAGCTCCCCAAAATTAGGGGCAGCTGTAGACACCATGACCCAAGACAACCTAGATCAGTGTTACCCGATGATGAGAAAATAGTGTATTGTTGACAATAGTTTCGAGTCTCGAAGCTCCAATTGTGGATTTGTCACTTTCTTTTAAAGATTTTCATGGTTCTCTAAATACCTTTAAACATTTTTGGGTGTTTTAACAAAATAGGCAAAAAACCTGATTTTGGACTTTCAATGGTGACAGATGGCCGTCTGTCACCTGAGAGGTGGCCGTTTGTGGCTCTTCACCTCTAAAACGGTGTAAATTAGGGGTATTTTGGGAAATGGTGGGTCTAATGATAAGGGACGACTATCCCTCACTCATAGACGCCCGTCCCTAGGTCAAAACCTAAATTTTTCTATGTTTTCCTAGAATTTCAAAAAGAAAAAGTTTAGGGATAAAGATCGGGTCCAAATTTTGGGGATTTTATCTCCTAATTTGGTGATTTTTTGAGTTGTATTTGGATTGAAACTCTCCTTTAGGTATAAAAAACAAAATTCTAGGGTTTTGAAGGGGGGAATCATTATTTTTTTGAGAAAGAGAACCATCGGGGAAGGAAGAAAATCAATTACTTTTTTTCTCTAAAAGGTTTGTGCCTTTGTAATCTTTTTAACTCCCAAGAATAAATTTCATACTTCTTTTTAAGAATCAAAGAACACAATTCGGAGCAAAGGTGTGGACTTCAAAAATTTAAGAGTCAGAATATCTCTTGAGAGTAATATTCTAGGTTCATTTATAGTTTCTCTCTCTATAATTCATTAATTTAATCTCATAATTATTTAGGTTTTGATTTGATTCATTTTTTTTACTGTTGAGACTGAATAACATGCTAGCTTTGTTAAAGTATGATTCATTTCTGGTTTGTGTGATGTTTTGAAGGCATAATGATCAAAAGGAATTCCTCCATTGTTGTTTTGAAGTTCTTCCTTTTTTTAACATATATATGTGTTGTATTTCCTTAATTTTAATACAATATGATGTATGTTTGGTGTTTTAATGTGTTTTTGGCATGACTTAATGATTAATTATTGCATACCTAGGATTAAAATATTTATTTGAGTAATTTCTTACATTTTTCTTCTGTTCTGCATGTTTCTATTATGTTCTGTAAGTGAGGGACGACCGTCATGTACTCAAAGGATGGGATGTCCTTCTACCTCCTCTGGCCGTCCCTCACTCTTTGGTTGGCCATCACTCGCTTCTTTTTGGTCGTCTTTTGGGGTATTTTTTAGGATTTTTTCATGCATTTTAGGTTTTTTGTGTCCTTTATTTTAATTTTTTGTTTTTATGCGGTATTATGTAATATCTAGTATTTTTTTGTTACTTTTCACATGCTACTGTACTTATAATTAACTTGTTTGTGTACAAATTCTTTTTTATAATCGATAATAACCAATTTGCTTGTTTACTTTTTTAAGCAATTTGTTTATTCATAGCCATGGAGGATGTATGGTATTTGCATGGGAAGTCGTGCTTCCATTCTTATTGCCCTCCTTATTCAGGTTACTTTATTTTATTGGTTATTATGTTGTTATTTGTTTATTTATTTTCTTTGTTAATATTTTTTTTATTTATTTTGGACGTATTTATTTTTTTTTGGGATGTAATAGGTAGTAATAAATGATTTTTTTTACATGCTAAATGATAAAATTTCACTTAAATTATTTTTACTAATAAATTGGGTTTTCTATAATAAAAATAGAACAATGTCCAACTTTTAACCCAAAAATTTTCACAATATAATAAAATATATTTTTTTGTAAAATATGCATGAGGAAACCAATATTATCGATCCAAATGAATGCCACGATTTATGTATGTAATCTATTTTCTTCGCTGGATGATTTACTTATGTAATAATTTCTAAGTAGGATTTTATTTTAAGTATTTATTTATTGCTTTCTTTATTTGCTTGGGATGTTTACTAAAATTTGTTTCTTGCATCTCGTGAGAGAGGAGAGTGGATTAGTACTAAAACTCCATTATAAGATAACACCTAACCAAGATGCCTAATAAGAGGGATGTTTTGAACACCAGACTCTGTTTGGGCATCAAAATAAGGTCGGGATTCAATTCCCAACATTCTGTTGGGTGGCGACTCTACGACACCTGGCTCTTTGAGCCCATTAGGTATCGCCAAGGTATGTCCTTACATATTGATTTGTATTTTATGTGATGGCATTTTGATAGGTATGATAATATAATTAAATTACTTGTCTATGTGTTATTATTGGGTGGTATCTTTACAGGTACATACAAGTATGAGTAGATACATGTCTTTGGTTTGTATATATCTACAAGCCTCAACAGCATATTGGTTTATAACAAGTGTTACATGATACATTGTTGATACTAAAAGTTAACATCTTTGGGATTTAATAGTAAAGGAAAGAATGACAAAGTAATGATATCCGAATGAGTGTTATCTAATGCTTTGCTATATAATAGCTTATATATATATGCATGAAAGAATAATAAAGTAAAGTTTGGAACAATAATGAAAAGAGGTATTTCGCCTGCATCGAGTTTAGACTGTGGATAGATAGGTGCGTATAAGGATATTGTAGCTGCTATCATTGATCCTGTTTGGGTCTAATTTACCGTTGATCTTATTGGATCATGAACAACCTCGTTTGGGTTGTGAGCAACCCCGTTTGGGTCTGCTTGACCGGTCTTACCGTATCGTCGACCTCGTTTGGGTCTTTCTTATTTCATATCTTTGGATATGTTCTAGTACCTTTGGGTACAATTGTTTATCTGTTATCCACTTTTTAGAAAGTGTGCAAGCTTAATTAAAAGATTAATCAAAGATAATTATATGGATTTTTTTTAAAAGATAAAGAACCTGTAATATATTGAAGGTTACGAAATAACATGCATTCTTTATTTTATTAATCTATGTTTGTGAGCTTACTTTATCTGGATGCTTAATTATAGTTTATACATTGTTAATTTATAATATATTGTGAGTATTGTTATAATTTGGATGTAATCGGTATATGGAAAGAGTATAGAAGTTTGAGGAATTCACATAGAGTTTTAAAGATATAATACTATGATTATTGTTTCTTATAGAAATGCATAAGCTAAGAAATACCTTGATATGTTATACATATATTTAATCTTTCTTTTATTTTAAAAGAAGTTTTGTACTACACATAATAAATCAACGCATATGCATTTATACATTTATATTTAGTATTTATATATATACATATGTATGTAAATATTCATGTGTTATATTTGTCTTTAATGACCTCTTCTAGGGGTTGTCCATATGTTATTGTTGTTCCCCACTAAGTCTTTTAGCTTAGCACATGTATTTATCCGTGTAGGTATTGCTGGGAAGATTTTGCTTTGAAATGCTAGTCTATCTTGGAAGGCCAACTCGAGTCTGTCTTCATTTTTCTTGTAGTTTTACTTTGATAAGAAAAATTTGTAAAGTTTTGTACTTAAAGCTTATGTAAGGAATGATGGATATGCTAGTATCTAGTGATGTATTATTTTCACCTTACAATTTATAGTACATGTCTAAGTTAAAAAAAAATAATACTGTAGTTTCCACCTTAGTTTATATATGTTGATGATAATTTTTGCTAGCATGATATTATTGTATGGTTATGTTTTGATGTCCGAGATTTAGGGCGTCACACGTAACTCTAGATGAGTGATCCTAAAAATGAGAAACCCCGAATCCCAATATCAGATAGCAGACAAGATCAGGGTTCTGTCTATCTTCACCCTCCTTAAATACCTTAGGCTGGAGTAAGGGGTCAAAATAGGGTCTTCTCAGGTTTTTGGGTCTTCTAAAAATTTATGCAATTTTATCATAGATGGGGTCGACATGGTGGTCTTTGTACCAAAATAATGTTAGAGTTAAACGGTTACAAGCATCGCATACATAAGCAGAATTTTAAAATTTTTAACCATTAGATCTGATCTTGCCATTAATACACAAGACATCTATATGATGAGAATAAGAAAAATCACCTTTGATTTTTGTTGAACAGTTGATTTTACTTCGCACCGGGTTGTCGCAAACCACAGTGTCCAAAATCGAACACCTCCAATGAGTAATCCACACTAGAGAATGATAAACTGAACCAACAAATTGGTGTAGGACAAGGAGTGGCCGAAAAACCCTAGAGCTAGCAAGGGAGTGGCACAAAAGGGAGAGAGAGAATAGAAGAATAAGACTTTCTTATGTGTTTAATCACTTAACCCTAATTCCTCATTAGTTGGCCTTTTATAGTTAGGTTAAAATTCCAACTCCTTAATAATATTGGGCTCTTTAAAATTGCTGGAGAATTATTAATTGGGCCTCTAGAAGTAATTATAATCATTTGGGCTTAATTAAATCCAATTTAAACCTTTTCATAAAAGACTATGCACAAAAACAACAAACTAGGCCCTTTGTGCAACTAATTGAATTTAAATATCCAAATGGATTCCAAATCCAACCAAATTAAATATGTAAGTTTCATAACACTTATTTAACATATATAAATTAATTTGATTTATGAAATAGGCCATTAAGGCCTTCTGTATTGGAGTTGGTGTGTGGCCCTCTCTAGAATGGCTTCCATACCAGCTTCATTCCTCTGGCCCCTTTATAACTCCTCTAATGGACTTATTAATTATTATATCAGTCTTATAACACTTATAGTAGTCCTATAACACTTATAGGACAATAATAATTAATTATAAAATACATTATTTCAATTAGGTCCAATTTTACAGAACATTTCTTAAAAGTTTCGCGGACAATTTTATTTGATCATAATTAATTAAACTCTTTAATTAATTATTATCTTATTCACTTCTCTACCCTCATAATAATATCAAATATTATTATCCTTGTCATTTTACCATTTTATCCTTTTCTCAATATGTGTGTGACCTATTAGGTTCCTGTCCATGTTGGCAGTATAATATGTAATTGTGAGTTCTATTCAAAACTCACATTATTTAAACTCCTTTAAATCATTTTATCAATCCCTATTGATATTTTGATACATCATTATACAAGTCATGATTGGCCTCTAGATAGGCATCATGACTACCTAAATATCAGGAAAGCCATGTGGTTTGACTATACCCTTCCATAGAAATAGTTACCGTACAATTACTCCTTTCACCACTCTTATCTCAATTAGATTCTGAGTATGGATTTCTGTCAACTCATATAAATCTAATTATGTATGTTCTATTAATTTAACCATTGTTCACAAAATGCCTTCCATGGATCTCTATCCATCTTGGCATATTACTCTGACCAGAGATTCTCTGAACAAGGCAATCATAGAAACATGAGATAACTTCCCTTTTTAAATCTGGGATGGTGAATCCTTTGTCAATCACTCAACTATCTTCAAGTAGGTCATGATATACCCAATCTCCTAACTATATTCACTCCCAGTTGGAAGTAATCAGTTATGGAGTCAAAGTATACCACTTGCTACTTAAGATAACTTTGGTGATCTCAAGTCTAAGGATACTTGCACAACCGCTATGAAGAGATTCCTCACTAACATAGATTTAATATCCATATGAGGATTCTCTATGCAGGTCTCAAATGAACTTGTTCTTCTAACATGCATCCATATGTTAGCTTTTATTATCTTTCATAATCACAGTTATGAGAACCTCTGCTTGAACCATTCAAGAAGCATAACATGTGCTAGTCTGTCCAAATTAACAATATCCTTATCTTGTTAATTCTATGACTAGGGATGTTCAGATATTAACACATTTGCATGCAATAGACATCTAATATCATGAACACTTTTATGATTGCCTTTGCACTGTGTTTATAATATCTAGGACTTCATTTATTAATTTAAGATTTACAAACTCATATATTTAAACATAGCATTAATAAATGAATGATGCCTTTTATTGAGAATATAAATTCATACATATGAAAAACATCCCTATTACATGGGCTCTAGGGCATACTCTCTAACAATCTCCCACTTGCACTAGAGCCAATCACTCATATGTCTCAGACCCATGCTATTTATATGGTGATCATGCTTAATCTGGGAAAGTGCTTTAGTGAGAGGATCTGCCACATTGTCATCTGTGGGAACCCTTTCTATTTTCACATCATTTCTAGCTATTATTTCCCTTATGAGATGGTAGCGTCTGAGAATATGCTTGGATAACTGATGAGACCATGGTTCCTTTGCTTGCGCAATGGCTCCATTGTTGTCACAATATAAAGAAATCGAATCAACAATGCTAGGCACCACTCTTAGTTCAGTTATGAACTTTTTAATCCAGACTGCTTCTTTGGCTGCTTTCGAAGCAGCAATGTACCCAGCTTTCGTCGTGGAATCAGCAGTTGTTTCTTGTTTGGAACTTTGCCAACTAACTGCTCCTCCTCCCATTATGAACACATAACCAGACTGTGATTTACAATCATCTTTGTCAGATTGGAAGCTGGCATCTGTATACCCATTTACTTCCAAACTGCCCTCTTCATATACCAAGAATATATCCTTAGTCCTTCTCAAGTACTTAAGGATATTCTTGACAGCTGCCCAGTGTTCCTCTCCAAAATTGGATTGGAATCTGCTTGTGACACTCAAAGCAAATGCTACATCTGGACGTGTACATAACATAGCATACATGATAGAACCAATTGCAGATGCATATGGTATTCTATTTACGCTCTCTATCCTCTAGTGTCTGCGGACACATAGACTTAGAAAGGTGTTTCCCATGTACCATGGGTATAAACCCTTTCTTAGAGAGATCCATATTGAACCTCTTCAATACTTTATCTATATATGTACTCTGAGAAAGACCTAGCTGATGGGGATTTATTTGAACCCTTAGTCTCACTAGACTGCGTATAGTATGAGTAGGGTATCGTTCCAAAGGGAACGGGAAAATTTTATATTGAAATAACAACAAGTAAATGGATAGGTAACAATTTCAATTAAAATCATGCAATTAATGTAAATACTAACCTACTTAAAATATATTAAGTTAATTTTGGATAATAGATTACTTAAAAGATGGGATAGACATACATTATAACCAAATAAAACAAGTTCATCTTTGAATTAATTAACAATTGTATGAATGATATGAATGGAGAATTTAGCCAAGATTCTTTAAAGCAATTTCTCATTGTCAATAAAGAATATTCTTACTTCGAGTCTATAAGCATTCTCATGTCATTATAGAGATAAATAAAAACCATGAAGTTTTATGCCAATTCTTTAACCCCTTAAAGTGAATTCCTTATCTCTAAGTGAATTCAATGCTTTAAGTAAATTCATTTAACTTTCCATCAAAGAATTCCAACTCTCATTGTGAATTAAATGACTAACATACTTAATATGGTGATCAAGCATACTAAGCAAATCAAAGCACTTAAACAAACTTAAATCATACTTCATACATAAATAAAATAAACATTCAATAGATAAAGATAAGTAGATGAATAACAACTTAAATTACATAGTTATAATGTATCAAAAGAACTTAGCCATAAACAAAATTACAATAAAGATGAAATAAGAGACAAGAAAACATCACTCCCCAGGGTTTACTTTCTATTTAAACCTTTTGATAAATCTCTTATTCTTTTGGCTTTGCTCTTTGGTCATCCTTTGAAAACTAAGTAAAAACAGAAAAACCAAAACAACTAAAAAATGTTCTTAAGAAAACAGTCAAAGAAATCTTTAATTTTTTTTCCATCATCTTCAGTGCTTTTCTTCCATGTATATATATAGCTTGATTCTATAGGTATGTCTCTTAATAAGTCCACGAAAGATTGCTTCTGAAAGGACACAATGTATGGCTGAAAACTCAAGTGCAGAAAATACACCGTTTGGGAAACAGTGCCTTGTCCGACTCGTGAACACCCTCACGAGTCGTGATCTTCAGCCATTCTTCTGGACTCGTGATTTGTTGCTCTAGTCGTGATTTTGTGCTGCTCTCCTTACCGAGTCGTGACTACCTTCACGACTCGTGAACTTTTGCTGGGACTCGTGAATGGCTTGCTCCTTCTTCTTCACTCTTTTTCCACTCGTGAAGCTCTTCACTACTCGTGATCTTTTACTTCGAAATTTCACCATCTTCTTCCTTTTCTTCACACTTCACCAATTTTAACCTAAAAACAAACATAAACACATAAATTGGACATAAACACATAAAAACACTTATAATATTACATACTTAACTACATAAATAAGAGAAAAACACACATAAAAAGATAGACATTTTACATGACATCACTAGCAACCTAATGGATCTATCTCTATAGATCCTTATTCCTTGAATATAGGATGCTTCTCCAAGGTCTTTCATGGAGAATTACTTGGATAACCATATTTTAACAGATTGGAGAAGAGAAATGTCATTTCCCATGATCAATATGTCATCCATATATAGAACTAGGAAGACAATTGCACTCCCACTGACCCTTTTATACACACAAGGTTCATCTTCATTCTGTGAGAAACCAAAATCTTTGATTGTCTCATTGAATCGTATGTTCCAGCTCCTAGAGGCTTGCTTCAATCCATAAATGGATCTTTGAAGCTTGCATACCTTTTTGCCATTTCTTGATGTGAACCCTTCTGGTTGTGTCATATACACATCCTCAATAAGATTTCCATTAAGGAAAGTTGTCTTCACATCCATTTGCCAAATCTCATAATCATAATGAGCTGCAATGGCTAAAAGTATACTTATAGACTTAAGCATCGCTACAGGAGAAAAAGTTTTGTCATAGTCAATACCTTCTTTTTTACGATAACCTTTTGCTATTAAGCAAGCTTTATAGGTAACTATATTATCTTCCATGCCGGTCTTCTTTTTGAAGACCCATTTGCACCCTATGGGTTTTATCCCTTTAGGTGGTTGAGTTAAAGTCCATACTTTATTCTCATACATGGAGTCCATTTCAGACTGCATAGCTTTAAGCCATAAATCACGTTCTGAACTGTTCAAAACTTCTTGATAGCTTGTAGGCTCATTGTCCTTTACTACAGTTATGCCTATATTCGAATCAATGTGAAATCCATATCTCATAGGGATAGAACGCATCCTAGTATATCTTCTAGGATTTTGTGTGTAATCAGGTTCAACTGCAATTTCATCATTATGAAATCCAGTTTCGGGTTCAATCGGTTGATCATCTTCTATTTGTGGGTCTTGAACTTCACCAAGTTTAATTTTACTCCCATTGTCCTCTCATAGGAGAAATTCCCTTTCCAAGAAGACTGCATGCCTTGAAACAAACACCTTTTGTTCTAAGGGGTGATAGAAATAATATCCAAACGTTTCTTTTGGATATCCCATAAATAAACATTTGTCAGACTTAACATCCAGTTTGTCTGACATTGTCCTATTCACATAAGCAGGACAACCCCATACTTTCATATGAGAAAGCGTGGGTTTCTTATTATTCCACATCTCATATGGAGTAACATCAACTGATTTACTATAATCTCTGTTTAACACATAAACAACAGTTTCTAGTGCATATCCCCAAAAGGACTTAGGCAAGTCCGCTCGGCTCATCATTAATCGAACCATATCTAATAGTGTTGAATTTCTCCTTTCAGATACACCATTATGTTGTGGTGTATATGGTGGAGTCCATTGAGATAAAATCCCATTATCTCTAAGATAATCCTGAAACTCTTGGCTTAAGTATTCTCCACCTCAATCTGATCTAAGTGTTTTAATACTTTTGCCAAGTTGTTTCTCTACTTCATTTCTGAATTCTTTGAACTTTTCAAATGCTTCTGATTTATATTTCATTAGATAGATGTATTCAAACCTGGAATAATCATCTATGAAAGTAATGAAGTAGGAGTAACCTCCTCTGGCATGTGTAGTCATTGGACCACATACATCTGAATGTATTACCAAAACCATTGTAGCTCGTTCTCCTTTACCAATAAAGGGAGCTTTTTGTCATTTTTCCCAATAAACAAGATTCACATGTATCAAATGATTCATAATCAAATGATCCTAAATCACCTGACTTGTGCAATTTGGTCATGCTTTTTTCATTTATATGGCCTAAATGACAATGCCATAGGTATGAGGTATTTAGATTATCAAATTTCATTCTCTTGGTATCCACATTATGTACTTCTTTAATTAAATCAAGAACAAATATACCATTCTCAATGATAGTTTTTGCATAAAACATATTATTTTTAAAAATATAACAACACTTGTCCTTTAAAGAAATATCATAATTGTTCATCAAACAACTGAAAGAAATAATACTTTTGGACAAAGCTGGAACATAATAACAATTATTTAATTCGAGTACTAATCCACTAGGAAGAGGCAAATAGTAAGTCCCCACAACTGTTGTAGAGATGTTCTGTCCAGTATTTGACTGAAAACATATCTCTGCCTTTCCAACTCTTCTAAAGCTTATAAGCCCCTATAGATCATTACATAAGTGAGATCCACATCCGGTATCTAATACCCAAGATTGTTTTGAAGCAATAGAATAAGTATTAATTTCAATCATATGAATACCTGAAGTAGAAGCATCAGCTTGCTTCTTCTCCTTGAGAGAATCTAGATAGGCCTTGCAGTTACGCTTCCAATGACCATCCTTTCCACAATGGAAGCAAGTTCCTTTGGGATTCTCTTTCTTGGCAACCTTCTTCTTGGAGATCCCACCATTCTTTGGTTGCACCTTGGTTATCTTCTTCTTCTTCTTCTTCTTCTTCTTCTTCTGCTTCTTGCCTTTAGTAGAAGTGACAACCATGACACTTTTTGGATCATTCTTAAATGATCCATCAACTGTCTTGAGCATATTGATTAACTCAGGAATGGATACTTGGATCTTGTTCATGTTGAAGTTAAGCACGAAAGGTGCATAACTTGGAGCCAACGAGTACAAGATTAAATCTACGTATAGATCATTATCCATAACATAGCCAAGTCTACTCAAATGCTCAATATACCTATACATCTTCAATGCATGAGTAGCAGCCGAAGTGCCTTCCATCATTTTGCAGCTAAATAGAGCTCCAGCAATCTCATATTGCTCAGTTCTAGCCTGAGAAGAATATAGCTCCTTTAGATACAAAATGATGGTTCTAGCATCCATCATCTCATGTTGCTTCTGAAGCTCCGAGGACATAGCACCCAACATCAGACATGCTGCTGCTTCACTATCCTCCATGTATTTTCGATAAATGCTTTTGATCTCATCAACGGCATCATCTGATGGAAGTGGTGGTGGATCTTTATCCAAGACATAGTGGATCTTTTTAGCTCTGAGAATAATTCTCACTTGCCTGATCCAGTCGGAATAGTTGCTGCCAACCAGCTTGTTATCCAAGATTGACTGTATATTAATGTTTGATGTGCTCATGATGATGATCTAGATGTGAAAAGAAAAGATATGAGAGTATGTTCATATATATGTATGCATTAATAAGGTCTTTAATTAATCCATTTTACTCCCACTATTTTATTGCGAATTAATAGCCCTCACTATATAATCTAAGAAAACCCAATGGTTTTCCTAGTGGGCCAATATCCAATCCTTGATATGTAATTTGACCTTGACTATGGTCAACAAGCCAAATTTCATACCCTTGAAAGGTAGGTATCTATATACCAATTGTGTCTCTACACAACTATTGGATCATTAGGTTATCAACTCTTGATGCATGCATATCGTATATGCATTCCCTAATCTTGCCTCTAGAACCATTAGCCTTGACTGTGGTCAACAAGCTAATGGGCTAGCTAAGATGACCCATTTAATTAGATTTGAACATATTCGATATAATGCGAGCTTGACTATGGTCAACAACCCATACTATAAAGAACTCTGGTTCTCCTCAAATTAATGGAAGGCTTATATACCTTAGTATTTGTTTGAGGGTTTTAGTTAGTTAAGTCTCATCATACATGGTTGGCATACATTGGTATGCATCCTATATCTATCACATAAATATAAGCATACAAATATGGTATAGTTATAGACTTCACTACATTGATTTCCCGAGGCAAGAGGGAAATCAAAAGGTCACACCTAGGTAGTATGCATGATTCAAACAAGAAAAATAATTACATTATCTTCAAGTTTGTTGGATCTCCATCTGGCCCATCTTGATCCTTGATAGTGGTCTCCATCTCTATTTCTAATTTTAATCTAAGTAATCTAATTACATATTATAACTTGAAAAGAAATACAAACCAAAAACAAGTGGCCAGGACATGAAAGTCCTCATTGGGCCAAAACATGCATAATGCTCAATCACATTGGGCTTTGTCCATAACTATCCATCATGCCAATCATACACCCTTATATGCCTTTCTAATGCATAAAGAAATAGATTACTAACTTTTTTCAACTCTTGAAACAAGCTTTTGAGTTATTTTAACAACGTGATCAAATTAGAAAACTTTTTCCATTTTGGAAACTTTCATTTTAGGAAACCTTTTTGCATGCATGTGTTCTTGCCTTAATAATCAATCCAATTGATTATTAATTAATTATTAATTGATTATTTAATTAATTAATCATATTAAATAATTAAAAGAATCAATTTTGGGCTTAAGATCAAGGGTAGGCCGAAACCCACCAGAATAAACCCTAAATGTGTTCACACACAAACTAGTTTTGTGTCTATTGGACCATTTGGGCCTTTTGGAATGAGGCAAGCCCACTCCAGCCCTTAAAACCCATTAATAAACTTAATTAATGTTTATAATATTTAATTTAAATCAGCTCTTTGGGCCCACCAAGTCATTCACTAATTTAAACTAGGTCCGTAAACATAACTAAGCCCATTAAGTGGTTTTAATGAATTAAAATTAATCAAATTAATTTAAGGTCCATTTTAATTAATCCAATTAATTAAAAACACTTTAATATATCATATATATCAGATTTAGAAGATTAAAAATTGTTCTAACCAAGAACACATTAAGAACATATCAAGAACACACGAAGAACACCAATTTATCGAACTTTTCGACTAAACTAGTTTTCATGCAAAACTTATTTGATTTTAATTTCGTTCGATCCTAGACTTAATATCATATATTAAACACAAAAAATATAATCTAAATGATGTTTTAATGGATCCATAAGAAATTAAATTAGAACAGCCCCTAATTCTACATGGGTTTCACGCAAAACCCTAGTTACTTTTCCTTAAAAGTTTCATTTTTGTTTCCATCAAATTTATTTGATCAAACATACAACCAGAAATCAATATTTCTCATTCATGAAAAATTAAATTTGATATTTTAAAGTTCATGAATTAGATAACTCAAAATAAAACAAAACTTATTTCGTAGAAAAATATAGAATTGTATATCCATGGCAAAACCGAGGCTCTGATACCATGTTAGAGTTAAACGGTTACATACATCGCATACATAAGCGGAATTTTAAAATTTTTAACCATTAGATCTGATCTTGCCATGAATACACAAGAAATCTATATGATGAGAATAAGAAAAATTACCTTTGATTTTTGTTGAACAGTTGATTTTACTTCGCACCGGGTTGTCGCAAACCACAGTGTCCAAAATCGAACACCTCCAATGAGTAATCCACACTAGAGAATGATAAATTGAACCAAAAAATTGGTGTATAACAAGGAGTGGCCGAAAAACCCTAGAGCTAGCAAGGGAGTGGCGCAAAAGGGAGAGAAAGAATAGAAGAATAAGACTTTCTTATGTGTTTAATCACTTAACCTTAATTCCTCAGTAGTTGGCCTTTTATAGTTAGGTTAAAATTCCAACTCCTTAATGAGATCGGACTCTTTAAAATTGTCCTATAATTATTAATTGGGCCTCTAGAATTAATTATAATCATTTGAGCTTAATTAAATCCAATTTAAACCTTTTCATAAAAGACTATGCACAAAACCCACAAACTAGGTCCTTTGTGCAACTAATTGGATTTAAATACCCAAATGGATTCCAAATCCAACCAAATTAAATATGCAAGTTTCATAACACTTATGTAATATATATAAATTAATTTGGTTCATGAAATAGGCCATTAAGGCCTTCTGTATTGGAGTTGGTGTGTGGCACTCTACAGAAGGGCTTTCACACCAGCTCCATTCCTCTGGCCCCTTTATAACTCCTTCAATGGACTTATTAATTATTATATCAGTCCTATAACACTTATAGTAGTCCTATAACACTTATAGGATAATAATAATTAATCATGAAATATATTATTTCAATTAGGTCCAATTTTATAGAACATTTCTCAAAAGTTTCGCGGACAATTTTACTTGATCATAATTAATTAAACTCTTTAATTAATTATTATCTTATTCACTTCTCTACCCTCATAATAATATCAAATATTATTATACTTATCATTTTACCATTTTATCCTTTTCTTTATATGTGTGTGAGCTATTGGGTTCCTGTCCATGTTGGCAGTATAATATGTAATTATGAGTTCTATTCAAAACTCACATGATTTAAACTCCTTTAAATCATTTTATCAATCCCTATTGATATTTTGATACATCATTATACAAGTCATGATTGGCCTCTAGCTAGGCATCATGACTATCCAAATGTCAAGAAAGTCATGTGGTTTGACTATACCCTTCCATAGAAATAGTTACTGTGCAATTACTCCTTTCACCACTCTTATCTTAATTAGATTTTGAGTATGGATTTCTGTCAACTCATATAAATCTAATTATGTATGTTCTATTAATTTAACCATTGTTCACAAAATGCCTTCCATGGATCTCTATCCATATTGGCATATTACTCTGGCCAGAGATTCTCTAAACAAGGCAATCATAGAAACATGCGAGATAACTTTCCTTTTCAAATCTGGGATGGTGAATCTTTTGTCAATCACTCAACTATCTTCAAGTAGGTCATGATATACCCAATCTCCTAACTATGTTCACTCCTAGTTAGAAGTAATCAGTTATGGAGTTAAAGTATACCACTTGCTACTTAAGATAACTTTGGTGATCTCAAGTT
>CM075820.1:1782979-1892481 GCA_037975025.1 Excoecaria agallocha | reverse complement strand
CACATTTTATATGCAGGAAGTAATGCCTAATTTTATTTCTAAGTATGTCAAATAATTAGCATGAAATTCGTTGAATCTATTTGTACTGTTAAGGTACAGATTTTGGTATTTTGGGCATAAGTATTAGTAGAGAAGTCAAAATCTTATGGTGTAAAATTCTGGGTAAACTAGATACCTAGGAGCACGTTTTTAATTGAGAAATGTTGGTCTAAATGCCTCTCAATTTTATGCTATGAATTTTTATAAGTGATAGCAAACACGGTTTTGGTTCTATGAACAACCTATAGTATTTCTCAAATATCTTGAGCTATAGGTAAGATATTAAGGTGAATTTTGATGCTATGGAAACTAGAAACACATGGAAATAAGATTTTAGACGATCATTTAGCCTAAAAAAGACATTTTCAAATTCATTTTTGGCTCACAAGTTGAGTCCAGAATGCTGGCCCATGCAGATTTTTAATGTACTTTATCTTATGGTTTTTAATTAATTGAGCTAAATATGTGTTTATGTAATTACAAAATGAATTGGATAGGGCATGTAATATTACTATTACTACAAGATTATATGTATACATATATATTCATATGTGTACATGGGTAAGGACTTGTGATGAATATATCTAACATATATTTGTGATGAAATTTGTGCATGATTGTTTTATGTAATTAATCTTACATATTCATGCTCTAATGATAGAGTGAATTATGTTTGAACGTGCACTTATACTATGAAATAAGAAATACTATGTATGACTATGTTCATGTGTGATGCCTGAATGATAACATAATAAAGTATATTATTATGAAGTTATATATTTATATTCACTAGGGATTATGTATTTGTATACATGATCACATATATACGATATGCTATATTGTAAAGTATTAATAATGAACACTTGAATAGGTATGATGCATTACTTGATTAACCTCATATCTAATGATGGTATGTAAAAAGTAATTGTATCACTAAATGCACTTACATATGCAGTTATATCATTATAACAATATAGCTATCATATGATTATACATGTGCAAAATGAACACTATAAGTGCAAGCATGATATATGAAAAGAACGTTTAAATAGAGTTTTGCCTACAATTGTAATTTAATTGTGGATAGATAGGTGCCTATAGGGAATTGCAGCTGCCACAGTCGACCATTTTAGGTCTAGAGTATAGTTGATCCTGTTGGATCTTGCACAGCCCATTTACATTGTTCCTTGAACTCGTTTGGGTCCTTGATCGGTCCACCGTACGGTTGGCCCTGATTGGGCCCTAAAGCTCCAATATTTGAAATTAGAAAGCATGGGGCACAAGAATTTATGGGCACTAATTTAGAATAATATGAAGAAGCTGAGTTCTGGTTAGAAAGGTTGGAGAGGATATTCGAAGAAATTAATTGCCCTGTAAATCAAAAGGTATCTTGTGTTGTGTCTTTAATTCAAGGCATGGCTTATGATTGGTGGAATTTGATTTTGAGACAACCTCAGTTACTTGACCCACTAACCTGGGAATTCTTTGAGGGGCAGTTCAGAAAGAAATATGTTGCTGAGGCTTACAAGGAGGAGAAATTGAAGCAGTTTCTGACTTTAAGACAAAAAGTTTTATCTGTGGTTGAATATGAAAAAAAATTTAGCCGGTTATACAAGTATGTTCCAAAGGAAATGTTGATAGGAGTATTTAAATGCAAGCACTTTGAAGATGGGTTGAATGATCGAATCAAAGAAAAATTTTTCGGATTTACATTTCTAAATGTGGTAAATTTTAATCAACTAGTTATAACTGCTATGAAAATTGAAAAGTATTAATTAGCTAAAAGAGAGAGGGAGCACAAAAGAAGTGGTCCTAGGGGAGGATCATCTGCTGGAAAAAGATTTAGAGGAACTCAAGGAGGTCAACCTGCAGAGTCTATTTTTAGTTCTACTAATAAAGGAAAGAAACAAGAATCTTCTGCTAAGTTTAAAAATGAGAAGGAAGCTTCGGGATGATAGAGTGGGGGTCAAGCACCTGAGTGTTTACATTGTTCCCGGCACCAATGGGGTAATTGCAGGAAACTGGTTGGAGAATGCTTTAGATGTGGCAGTGCTGATCATTTTATGGCAAATTGTCCTTTAAAATTGGATCAAGGTTTTAAGCAATAAAATAGCAAGGGAGCTTCTAATGCACCCCCATCTGGAAGAGGTATAGGCAGAGGAAGGGGTGGATTAGCTCATCATGGATCTCAGTCCCAGAATATGTCAGAAACAGTTGATAGACCTTCTACTCAAATGGTTGCTAGACGGGTTTATGCAATGAAGGCTCGGGAGGAACATAATGCTCCAGAAGTTATAGCTGGTACTTTTTCTCTTTATAATTGTAACATACATGCACTCATTGATCTTGGCTCTACTCACTCATATGTTTGTATTGGGGTTTCGGGTAGAGATAGGTTTAAAACACAACAGTTAGATTTTGATGTATGTGTAACTAGTCTATTGTGACATAGTGTAATTGTTAATAAGGTGTGTAAAGACTGTCCTATAGAAGTTCAAGGGAGAGAGTTTCTAGCAGATTTGATTATGTTGCCTTTTCATGAGTTTGATGTAATTTTGGGAATGGATTGGTTATCCAAGCATCATGCAGTGGTAAATTGTGAAATGAAAACAATAACTTTCAGGGATGATGAAGGAAAGGAAGTGGTAGTAGAAGGCAATCATTCTAAGCTACCAACTAATGTTATATCAGCAATGCAAGCTAGGCGTTGTCTTAGAAAAGGATGTGAAGCATTTTTAGCTTTAGTCCTTGACTCAAAAAGGGATACAGTGAAGCTTGAGAATATACCGATTGTGAAAGAATTTCCAGAAGTATTTCCCGAGGAATTACCTGGTCTTCCTCTAGAAAGTGATGTTGAGTTGTTTATTGATCTGTCACCTGGTACAGCCCCGATCTCTAGGGCACCATATAGAATGGCTCCATCTGAATTAAAAGAGTTAAAGGTTCAATTACAGGAATTGTTAGACAAAGGCTTTATCAGACCCAGTGTGTCACCTTGGGGTGCTCCGATTTTATTTGTTAGAATGAAGGACGGGTCTATGAGAATGTGTATCGATTATAGACAGTTGAACAAAGTGACAGTGAAGAATAAATATCCTTTGCCACGAATTGAGGATTTATTTGATCAGTTAAGTGGTGCTGGTGTGTTTTCAAAGATAGATTTGCGATCAGGATTTTATCAACTCAGAGTTAAAGATGGGGATGTTCCTAAAACTGTATTTAGAACTCGTTATGGGCATTATGAATTCTTAGTTATGCCATTTGGGTTGACTAATACATTTGCTGCATTTATGGATCTTATGAATAAGGTATTTAGACCCTACTTGGATCGATTTGTTGTAGTGTTTATTGATGACATATTAATTTACTCCAGAAATGAAGTTGAGCATGTTGAACATCTGAGAATTGTATTGCAAACTTTGAAAGAAAATGAATTGTATGCCAAATTGAGTAAATGTGACTTCTGGCTTAAGGAAGTTTCTTTCCTAGGTCATGTTGTATTTGCTGAAGGTGTTAGGGTTGATCCAAATAAAATTAAAGCTATTGTTAACTGGAGACCACCCAGGAATGTACATGAAATTAGAAGCTTTCTTGGGTTGGCAGGTTACTATCATCGTTTTGTGAAGGGTTTTTCTATCATTGCTTCACCCCTCACTAAGCTGTTAAGGAAAAATATTAAGTTTGAATGATCTGATCGTTGTCAAGCAAACTTTGAAAGGTTGAAAAAGATGTTGACAGAAGCTCCAGTGTTAACTCAACCTATGTCAGGAAAAGAGTATGCAATGTACAGTGATGCTTCTAAGGTTGGTTTGGGTTGTGTATTAATGCAAGATGGTAAAGTTGTAGCTTATGCATCTAGGAAGTTGAAACCACATGAACAGAACTACCCGACTCATGATCTAGAACTGGCAGCTGTGGTATTTGCTTTAAAGATTTGGGGACATTACTTGTATGGGGAAAAATGCAAGATTTATACTGATCATAAAAGCCTCAAGTACTTGCTTACTAAGAAAGAACTTAATTTGAGGTAGAGAAGATGGTTAGAACTATTCAAAGATTATGATTGTATAGTTGACTACCACCCAGGAAAAGAGAATGTGGTTGTTGATTCCTTGAGTCATAAGACAATGGCAGTATTGATGTTAAAACAGTGTAAATGGAAATTTGCTTTAGATGGTGCCTTATTAGCATAGCTTAAAGTTAGGCCCATGGTTAGGCAGATAGTGATAGATTCTCAGAGGGATGATGTAAAGTTACAATAGATTATCAAATCAGTTTGTGAAGTAGATCAATCAAATTTTAAAGAAGATGGTGGTGTATACTACCATAACAGGTTGTGTATTCCTGATGACAAAGAAGTGAAAAGAATATTGTTGCATGAAGCCCATAATACTGCATTTACTATGCATCCAGGTGGGAACAAGATGTATCAAGAGTTGAAATAGTTTTACTGGTGGCCTGGCATGAAAAAGGATATTGTTGATTATGTTTTTAAATGTCTAACATGTCAGCAAGTGAAAGCAGAACACCATTTTCCTTTAGGTCTCTTGAATCCCATTTCGATTCCACAGTGGAAGTTGGAAGACATTACTATGGATTTTGTTACTGGTTTGCCTCTTTCTCAAAGAAAATATGATGTTGTTTGGGTAATAGTGGATAAGTTAACAAAAGTAGCTCACTTTTTACCGGTTCGAACATATTATTCCATGGATAGGCTTGCAGAATTATATGTGAATGAGATTGTACGGTTACATGGTATACCTGTGTCTATAATTTTGGATCGAGATCCAAGTTTTACATCGAGATTTTGGCAGAGTCTACAACAAGCTTTGGGAACACAGCTCAAGTACAATATAGCTTTTCATCCTCAAATGGATGGGCAATCTGAAAGGGTTATTAAGATTCTAGAAGTTATGATGAGGGGATATGCTTTGGAGTTTTCTAGAAGTTGGGATAAATACGTAGCCTTAACGGAATTTGCTTATAATAATAGCTATCAGAAAAGTATTCAAATGGCACCATATGAGGCTTTGTGTGACAGGAAATGTAGAACTCTAGTCTGCTGGATTGAGTTGTTTGAATGTAAGTTAATTGGTCTTGACCTTGTTAGAGATATAGAGGAAAAAGTTCAAGTTATCAAGCAGAGGCTGAAAGAAGCTAGTGACAAGCAAAAATCATATGTGATTTGAAAAGAAAAGATATCGAGTACCAGGAGGGTGACAAAGTGTTTTTGAATGTATCTCCCTGGACAAAAGTGCTTAGATTTGGGAAAAGGGGAAAACTTAGTCCGATATTCATTGGTCCGTATGAAATTCTTCAAAAAGTCGGACCAGTAGCTTATAGGTTGGCTCTTCTTATGGAATTAGCCAAGCTTCATGATGTGTTTCATGTGTCTATGCTTCAAAGATATCGCTCTGATGAATCTCATAAGTTACAAGTTCAAGATATTCAATTACAGCCAGATTTCACGTATGATGAGAAACCGAAGGAAATCCTGGCTAGGAAAATCAGGCAATTGAGGAACAAGCAGATCCCTCTGATTAAAGTACTCTGGCAACATCATGGTGTACAAGAAGTAACTTGGGAGCCAGAGGCAGCCATGAAAAAGTAATATCCTCAATTGTTTAAATCAGGTATGAATTTCGAGGAGGGAATTCCATAAGGGGGAGAATTTGTGAGACCCCATACATGACCCTAATTGAAATTTTCATGATTTGAGAAGGATTTTATTTGATTAAGATTAAATTAAAAATGAAAATTTCACATAAAGTATGGGACAAGTGATAAATTATTGTGTTATTATATTAATTGCATGAAAATAAAATTTAATGTTATAGTTTAATATTAATCGAGGGTATAATTGAAGTATAAAGTATTAATTTGGGGTAAATTTATAATTATGGCATCTTTAGGGGTAAATGTGAATAAATGAATGATTAAAAGGTTAATTTAAGAGAAAAAAATAAATGGAAAGGTTGATTTAAGAAAAGGAGTAAATAGAGGGGTTAAAGTTAGCATGCAAAAAAGGGGAGAGGTTTTAGTAGAACATGCAAAAGGTTAAAGGATTAAAAAGGATATTTTCATGTCACTATATAATGAAAATTTAAGAGATTGTGAGATGGAAGTCGGCATTTGGAGAGGAAAAACCAGAAAATCTATCATCTCTTCTCATTCATATTTTGAAACTTATCAAGCAATTTAAGTGACATTGTATGTTGATTAATCAAGAGCAATTAAGTATATAATTATAAGGTAACAATCTCAATTGATTTGCATCTTCTTCTTCCCCTTCTTCTTCTCATTTTTTTAAAGTAATGGTTGAGTATGGTGCTAGAGTTTTTGATTAGAAGATGATGTTGGTTGTAGATAAAGAAAGAGAAGGTAGAAGAGACAAAGGAAAAGGTCTTGCAAAAGATTAATTGGCTAAAGGAAATTTGGCTAAGGTATGGGATTAGGGCTACCTTAATGCATGTGAATTTGGTTGTTGCATTTGAATATGGTTTCTGGAACTTGTTGTGATTAAATTGAATTTGTAGTAATTAAAAGAAAGTACAATGTAAGAATTATGCATGAAGGGATGAGATGAATATTCTGACCTAGTGACTGAAAATTTAGTGTAAGTTATAATAGAGACCTCTAATTGTAACAAATCAAATTTTTGTAGTTATATAAGACATTTTCCTATAAAATTGAAGAAGGAACCTACCTTCAATTCTGCCTCTAGATATTTTTTATGATTTATTGAATTTAGGAGAACTTCTAATTTCGGATTCTGGACCAGGTTGGGGAAAAATTAAGATATCTATATGAACAATGATCAAAATGACATGAGATTAATTTCTATGTAAACTAGACTCATAAATACACATTTTATATGGAGGAAGTAATGCCTAATTTTATTTCTAAGTATGTCAAATAATTAGCATGAAATTCGTTGAATCTGTTTGTACTGTTATGGTACAGATTTTGGTATTTGGGCATAAGTATTAGTAGAGAAGTCAAAATCTTATGGTGTAAAATTCTGGGTAAACTAGATACCTAGGAGCACGTTTGTAATGGAGAAATGTTGGTCTAAATGCCTCTCAATTTTATGCTATGAATTTTTATAAGTGACAGCAAACACGGTTTTAGTTCTATGAATAACCTATAGTATTTCTCAAATATCTTGAGCTATAGGTAAGATATTAAGGTGAATTTTGATGCTATGGAAACTAGACACATAGGGAAATAAGATTGTAGACGATCATTTAGCCTAAAAATGATATTTTTAAATTCATTTTTGGCTCACAAGTTGAGTCATAAATGCTGGCCCCTGCAGATTTTTAATGTACTTTATCTTATGGTTTTTAATTAATTGAGCTAAATATGTGTTTATGTGATTACAAAATGAATTGGATAGGGCATGTAATATGACTATTTCTACAATATTATATGTATACATATATATTCACATGTGTACATGGGTAAGGACTTGTGATAAATATATCTAACATATATTTGTGATGAAATTTGTACATGATTGTTTTATGCAATTAATCTTACATATTCATACTCTAATGATAGAGTGAATTATGTTTGAACATGCACTTATACTGTGAAATAAGAAATACTATGTATGACTATGTTCATGAGTGATGCCTGAATGATAACATAATAAAGTATATTATTATGATGTTATATATTTATATTCAGTAGGGATTATGTATTTGTATACATGATCACATATATACGATATGCTATATTGTAAAGTATTAATAATGAATACTTGAATAGGTATGATGCATTACTTGATTAACATATCATGATTTTGCTAATATGAGATATCTAATGATGGTATGTAAAAACTAATTGTATGACTAAATGAACTTACATATGCAGTTATGTCATAGTAATAATATAGCTATCATATGATTATACATGTGCAAAATGAACACTATAAGTGCAAACATGATATATGAAAATAAAGATTAAATAGAGTTTTGCCTGTAATTATAGTTCAATTATGGATAGATAGGCACCTATAGGGAATTGCAGCTGCCACAGTCGACCTTTTTAGGTCCACAATATAGTTGATCCTGCTGGATCTTGCACAGCCCATTTGCATTGTTCTTTGAACCCATTAGGTCCTTGACCGGTCCATCATACAGTTGGCCTTGATTGGGTCTATAGTTTTGATATCTTTGGATATCCACTGTTTTGATACCTCGGGTATCCACCAATCCTGTTATCCACCTTTAGAACTTAAGCAGGCTAAATTTAAAATATAAATGTTTCACAGTTAAATCACGGTATGATTTGTGCATATGATATATGGATTATCATGTTTAACTATGGTTTCCATTACATGTACGGATATTTATTTATATTATGTATAGATCATCTATAAACTATTTATATTTCAATATGCTAATTTAAATAAAGAGTTATATTGTTGCTAAGATATTGTGCTTTGTTTTATATTTATTTCTATTATGTAAACTGTTTTGTTTTCTAGTAATTGTACATTAAATAGCTCTGACGACCACTGTGAGTGATTTTCTTTAGTTTTTCAAATGCATTCTAACAATCGTCCCCCCAATTATAGGTTTCATTTTTCCTTAGCTACTTGAAGAAGGGAATGCACTATTTGACCAAGGAAAAATTAATCTGCCTAGAGCAGTGGGCCTCTCACTCCGTTTCTGAACTTTTTTAATGCTTCAAGTGGTTGCATAACTAGGATTGCTTGGATCTTCTCGGGGTTTGCTTTAATGCCCCATCGTACACTATAAAGCTTAAAAATTTACTAGAAGATGCCCTAAATGTTAACTTTTCAAGTATAAGCTTTATCATGTATTGGTTCAAGGTGGCAAATACCATGGCTAAATCGGTTGCATGATAAGATGGACTTCTACTTTTAATGATCATGTAATCTACATAGAATTCAAGATTCTAGCCAATCTGATCCTTAAATTTTTTTTCATCAGCTGTTAGTAAGTTACACCTGTATTTTTGAGACCGAAGGGCATCACATTGTAGCAATATATGCCTTTGTTATTGATGAAGCTTGTCTTCTTTTGATACAATAGCCATATTAGAATTTAGTGGTATCCATATGCATGGAGAAGTGAATAGATTTCATGATAGGCTGCCGTGTCGACATGCTAATCTATACTAGGCAAAGGATAACTATCCTTGGGGCATGCCCTATTCAAATCTGTTAAGTCCACACATATTTTGAGCTTACTGTTCTTTTTTTATTTTTTTTACCCATACCAAATTTGTAAGCCAGCCAGGGTATTGCACCTCTCAAATAACTCTAGCTTTAAGGAGCTGATCCACCTCTTCGGCAATAAATTCATTTTTGTTGGGTGCATGTCTCCTCAATTTTTACTTAACTGGTGGGAACCTAGGATCCGCATTAAGCTTGTGCACAATACTATTCGAGTTGATGCTAGGGATATCTTTCGGTGAATACATAAAGAAGGCTTGATTGATCAGTAGCATTTGGGAAATATCTTCTCTGGTTTTCTCTTCTAGACTTGATCCAATCATAATGTTCTTCTTAGGAGCCAAATCACACTCGATCAAGTCTTTGTCAGCAAGCATGTTTTCTTTCCCTTTGTCTTTTCTGCTCTTTGGGTTTGATGCCCATCGGAGCCCGCTTAATTTTGGTTGGGTTCTTATAGGCTTACTTTTAGGGTCCAAGATCGGACGAGGATTAATATAAGCCATAAATTGGACACTTCACAATAAAAGGGTTAGTCCCAAATTATTGTTGATGGTTAACATATGGAGGCATCTAATATGGGCTAAAAGAGGTAGGTGTTATAGATTCGCTACCCAACAGCACGTTAGGAAATGAATCTCGACCTTTTGATGGCCAAGCAAAGATTAGTATTAAGGACATCACTCTTACTAGGTAGCTTGTTTAGGTGTTGTTTTATAATCAGGTTTTATTTATTAATCAGCTATCTCCCCTTTCACACAATGCGTTGCAAAAAAAAATTAAGCAAACACGCCACTTCAATAAGTAAAGTGATAAAAGAAAATAAACAATTCCTACTTAAATTATTACGAGAGAAAATAGTCCAATAAGAAGATAAAATATCATAGATTAAACGGGCCATTCTTTAGATTTAGGAACAATGGTTCCCACATACATTTTTATAAAAAGGAAGATGAATAGTCTTTATCAATTTTAAGAAAACACGGGATGAGTAATCCCAATTTTTAAGAAAAAAAGACTCTCCTTTTATTGCGTGATTTTGGGATGAAAATTGGACATTGGTCCATTTTATTAATGAAAACTATATGTTAATTAAATATAAAACATTTAATGTCTTTTTATAGATTATCGTGCCAAAATTATCTTTTTTACTAAACTATTACATACCCAAAAATTAAAAACAAGCAAAAAATAAATAAAGTACCAAAATTAAATAATAAATAAAGAAACAAATAAAGCATAATAAAATAAGACAAAATAAAGTTTAAGTTAAGTGCAATAAAGAGAACAAAAAGGGATAGAAAAGGAACCAATTGAAGGCTGACCTCAAAGGCAGGAATACTCCCTAAAATACTCTAAGAATGCATAAAATGATAACTCATAAGGTACACGAATAAAACAAATTGATTTGTACAAAGAAAGAAATTGAACATCAAGTAAGCTAATTAATTAAAAGAATAACCACAAAAAAACATATTAGAATATTTAAATATAAGAATACAAAATGCAAAAAAGAAGGTAAAATGCATCTAAATATACATAATGACCTATAATAGCAAGATGTCATTAAAATACGTCAAAAATAAGAAAAATAGGGCCATAGATGCCCTTATGGGAAGGATAGATGCCCCAAATAAAGGAGAGAGATGGGATGAGAAGAAGAAATCGTGACGTGCGACAGACGGCCATCAATGATGTCTTCTTTCCGTCTGTCACTCAAAAAATAGACACAAAACACAAAAAATAACTCAAAACAAATAAAATGATTCTTAACTTTAAATAGATAATTTAAAAGCCCTAAATCATTCCAAAGCTACGAAAATGACGACAAAACATAGTTTAAATACTCTAAAAACAAATTAATCATACAAATACAAGAAATAAATTAAATAACTTTGTCCAGCATCAATGAAAGAACATGTATAAAACATAATCTAACATGCCATTCTATATACCTAAACATGCAACTTTAAAACATTAAGGCACTAGGAATTATAAATAAATAGATTAAATAGCATAAAACCATGAATTATAACATCACAAAATAACAAGTATATCTATATGATCATGTTGTGGTCTAAAAAGAGATAGAAATTTAGAGCCTAAAATATTTACCTCAGGATCTTTGATTAACTTTGAAGAACGATGATCTCGACTCCAATCCTCAATTCCCACATTTAAAAACAAAAGAAGATTTGTGTGTTTTTGTGTATATGTGATTGCACAGAGTCTAAATTTCAAGAGCAGAGAATTATTTTTCTCTCTCTCAAAAGCCTACTCCTCTCTTTCCTAAATGCGAGGGATCCCTCCCTAAAAAAACCCTATTTTTTTTCTTTTTATTTCTAGAGAAGAGTTGGAAATAAACTCCAACTCTAACTCTTAAGAAAAAGGAAAGAAAATCCCTAAAATTCGGCATTAATCATATCTAAAAAATTTGATCCCAATCTAAAAGTTTCAAAACTGGAAAATGTGGAAAATTTGGAAATAACCCCACAGATGGTCATCCATCATTGACAGACAGACAGCCATCCCTTATACGATTCCCTTAAATTTATAAAATTACCCCTGATTAAACTTGGATTTAAGGAGGATAACCACAAACGACTGTCCCTTTATGACAGACATCTGTCTGTCACTATTAGAGGTCAAAATCAAGATTTTTTGAAGTTATTTTCATAAACTTTTGGAAGATCAACTTGGAAAACCAGAAAACATTTTATGAAAAAGCAGAGATCAAGGTTGAGGCTTTGAGATTCATGCTCTCCATTAGAAATATATTGATTCCTCATCATTGGTAACCTTAATTTAGGCTGCCTTGGGTCATGGTGTTTACAGTTGCCCTCAATTTTGGTGAACTAGTGCACTATTGCCAAAGTGAGCCAAAATTTAGAGTAAAAGAAAAAAATGCATACCTAAGGCAATGAATCTCTTGTTGATTATTTTAAAACATGCCCATTCGAGACAATGAGTCTCTAATTGGGTAGTTACCATCATTTTATAGATGTGTTAACCCTTGGTTGGGTAGTTACCATCAGTTTGTCGATATGTTAACCTTGGTTTGACTATTTGATTAGCATTTGCTGTCGGTATGCAGAATCACGATGAGTTATTGCATCTGATTAGCGCTATCTAACAGCATGCAGAATTAGATGAATGGATTGATTGATGCCGTCTGTCAACATGTCTAACCTTATTGTTATGGTGGTTATTGCCATCCATCAGTATGACTAACCTTGTTATAGTGGTTGATGCCATCTATCGACATTTTTACCCTTTCTTGAATCGATATTCTTATTGGAAGATTTCTGGCAAATATACTTTTGTGAGGAGTCATTGATAACATATTTCATAGTTTACTTCTCATCTATAGATCTACCTCGAGAACATTACAACATAATTCTTTCCCTTATCATTGAAAGTTAAAACAACCTTTTGGACTATCCCTCTTTTAGTGTGCTTCATTTTATACTATGATCTTAGCTTCAGCCATGTGGATCAATTGTTTATGAAGTGTTTCACTTCATCTTCAACCATGTGGATCAATCACTGGTGAAGTTTCTCACTTTGTCTTTGGTCATATGTGTGAGGACCCAATCATGGCCTTAACTGGATTACAGTTAATTAATGAGGATCATCGTTAATTAAGGCAAAATTTGATGATTTTCCAATTATCAAGGTTAATTCCTAAGAGGGATATTTTAGTAATTTTAGCATGTAGGTTTATGAGTTAAGTTAAATTATAATTAAAGAAAATGATATAATTGAAATGAATTAGAAAGTCTTAGGGTTAAGTTGGAAGAAATAGAAATAATAGGGGTTCAATTGTGCTTAGGGGCATAATGGGAATTTCCTTGGGAAGATATTTTCCCCACTCATTTATTTTGAATTCTTGGAGAGTTAAAGGGATGAGCATTTCTCTTTCTCTCTCTCTCTCTTGGTTATGGGTCGGAGATGGAAGCCAGGTTTTGTGAGCTAACATCAAAGGTAATGTTCCCTTAAAGATTTCTTATTTTTTTCTTTTAATTTGTGATGTTTTCGTGTGGGATTATAAGATCTTATTATTATTACCATGTGTAAGGGGAAGAGAGATAAGTAGATAGATCAAGTGAAGGAGAAGGAAGAAATTATGAGCAAAGGAGATGGATCAAGAGGATCTAAGAAAGAATTGAAGCTTTAATAAGGTATGGGACTATTATGATGATTTTGTGAATGGGAGTGATGTTGATTATTGTTGTCTGTAAATGAAACTAAAGGAATTAAGGTTACGTTATCTGGATACGTAAATCGGGATTTTAAGATGAGAATGGAAGACTATTTGCTTAGGGTGCCGAGTCGTGAACTTCTTCACGAGTCATGCACCATTTGCCCTAAGTCACTCATAAATCTTCTTTGTCTTTCCAACTCATGAATCTCTTCACGAGTCATGCATTCTTGTCCGACTCGTGAGCTCCTTCACGAGTCGTGAAATTCAACCCATTTGCTTCACTCGTGAATCCCTTCACGAGTCATGAAATGTAGCCCTTTTTCTTCACTCATGAGCCCCTTCATGAGTCGTGAAAGATAGCCATTTTTCTTCACTTCGTGAACCTCTTCACGAGTCGTGAATCTCATTCTTTTACTTCACTCGTGAAACCCCTTCACGAGTCAAATGTCTCTTCAGCCCTATTGGGACTATTTTGCTTATAAGTTAAGATAGAGAAATTCAAATTGAATGATTCTTGTTGCTTTTGAAAATAGACTTACATACATATATTTCATATGAAGAAACCAAGTCCTAAATCTGTTTCTATCTAGGCCATATTTCAGCTTGAATTATGGAACAGTTTGCTATCCATTCACTAGGAGTAGACCTCAGTGTTTTGTAAATATCTGAAAATATAGGAATGATATCAAGATGATTTTTAATGTTTTAGAAACTAGAAACATAATGGAACAGGTTTATAGGAGACCATTTTTGCTGAAAATGCCTTTTGTTATGACAAAAATAGCTCACAAGTTGAACTCATAAAACTGCCTATGACTGTTCACGACTAGTGACTCCTGTTCATGTCTCGTGACATGTACTACTCGTGAACAAGTGCATGAGTCATGAAGTTTGCTCCCTTTCACGAGTAGTACCAGCCCTCATGACTCGTGACAGTTCCCTACTTCACCCAAACCTGATTTTTAAGCCTTATAATGTCACCAAAGCTAGTCTAAAACCTTTTTAAGTAACTTTAAAGCATTTTATGCTTAAAATAAGGATAAGATGTGACACTAAACATGATTAAATGAAACATTATATGAGAATAAAGTTAGCAAATGAATACTAACATTAGAATACATGAAAATGATTACTTGAATTTGATGTTATTATAATGGTAACACGCATGTGATTTGGTTTTGCCCAAAAATATTGCACATTGATATTCCTCTACAATGATATGAGAACACTATAATATAACCTAGAGATAATAAGAGTATAGTCATAAGGTTGTTTGTCCAAGTAAAAAGAAGTGGGACATCATAACTTATGTTAAATTATGAAACCGTAGAAGCTTGATTACACTCAGAGTCATAAGATTAGCAGTAATGGATAATAACATGCTCACCTGTTTACTCATGCCTATAATATATTACGATTAGCACATGAGCATCCATAGTGTGCTAACGACAAAGATGAAATAAACTCACATAATCTACCTGGGCATAAAATACAAGTAAGAGGATTGAAATATTTATATGATTATGTCAAAGTATATAACTTGTTGTCTATAATCTATTAGACCATTGAAATGAATCAAGGAACTAAATATGGAACAAGCATTGACCTTTAAATTGTAAGATAACCTACGTATATTACTACTATGTGGATTATAAATGCATGAGTATGACTTTAATTAATTATGTTTGATGTGAGTTATGATAATATGGGAAAACTGCTCATGGCAAAAGGGTAACCAGGTATGTCATTAGAAATACCAATGAGTTATGTAATTCAATGTTTTACAATTGCTGCTACCATTCTTTGATGGGTAATTTGACTCATTATGTGATCATATATGAATATCTATAGGGTATGTACTGCTATTATTCAAGTTGCCTTTATATGCACACATATATATATGGACATGCATATAATATTATGAAGATTTTTAGTTGCAATAACTATATGAACAATACTTCCATAATCGCCTCATTAGGCTCAAGATTAATATCAAGTATAATGAGATGGATCGATGAAAGTAATAGTGTATTGTGTTTGCATTATTATGTAATTCACTACAATATGTATGAATGATATTGATGTAACTATGTGATGACATGACTTGCATCCATGTGTAATGGAGCCTAAAACTCAACATTGATGTATGATAAGAATGATATGCATTCTTTATGAATTGTGGCTTGAAGCCAAATTGTAAGGACCCAAAATAGGCCCTAGTAGAATTCAAGGGCAATTACATGTTATTAAAGTCTAATTGAGCATTATTTGATGAATTATTAAGAGTTAAGTTATTAATTGGGGCAAAAATATTATTAAGTTATCAATAATTATGTGATAAATGTATAAATTATATGGTATAAATTTTATAAGGTCATAATTAAATTATTATTGTTGGTTTAATAATATTCAAGGGCGTAATTGAAGTAAAAAGTATTAATCTGGGGTAAATTTATAATTACGGCATCTTTAGGGGCAAATGTGAATAAATGAATAATTGAGAGGTTAATTTCAGAGAAAGAATACATGAATAGGTTAATTTATAACATGCAAGAAATGGAGGGATCACTTTATAACATGCAAAAAGGTGTGGGTTAATTAAAGGACATGCAACTTGTTGAGGGACCAAAAAGGGAATTTTCCTAACTATTATAAATAGTCTTTTTGCTAGTAGAATGAAAGGGAAACTTAATAAGAGATGGTGGTGGACGAAATTATAGAGAGAGTTACAGAAATTTCCTTTCTCCTACTCATTTCTTAAAGCCATAGATGATTTCTCAAGGTCTTCTTGAAGAGGAAATAATTGCATGTTGTTCAATCTAGATCATTAGTATAAAACTATAAGGTAAATATTTTAACTTGATAGTTTATCTCTTCATCTTCATCTCCTTCTTATTTTGATTGATGATGGATTAAGATAAATGATGGAAGATTGTTGTTGAATGAATGAATTAATGCAAAGGATAAAAAGAAGGTAGAAAAGACAAGGAAAAGGGCTTGCAAAGGACTAAGAGTGAAAGGAAAATTTAAAGAAGATTTGAATTACATGTCCAGGTTTGGGAACTATTATTTCTTGCATGCATTAATATTGTGTTGATTATGGATTTTATAAATATATTGACTTATATTAAGATATTAGACATTAATGTAAAAATGCTGTCCAGAAATTCGGATTGACCTCCAATGACTAATTTGATCATAAGTTGAATTTTTAAACTCCGAATTTGATGTAATTAGTTGGGTTAGAACCGGGACTTCTGTGCCTACAAATGTTATAGAAATAACAATAATGAAAATTTTCCTCTAAGGTCCTCAAAAATGCCCAAAATAGTAGCCTTTGAAAGAAGAAAAGTTAATGAATTTGAAATTCTGGGTTAAGTTCATTAGACCTAGCTGTATTAGTTTGTTAATAACTTGAGTTCTAGAAAAGGAAATTGAATGATTCAAGTTGGTATGTTTTATTAAGACATTAATGTATATTTTTGTAGAAGGAAATCATTTCTAGATCGGCCTCTAACTTCTCTTAAAATTAGCTTGAATCTCGTAGAAACAGTTGTTCACTGTCAAAGAACAGATCTTAGTATGTTTGGCATAATTATCAGTAGAAAAGTCAAAACGTTATGATATAAAATTATGGGTAAACTAGATACATAGGAGCACAACTTTGATGAAGGGAAGTTGGTCTAATTCTGTGCCCATTTTATTTTATGAATTTTCTAATTGGTGACAAAAACTGTTTTGGTGTTATGAACAGCTTATAGTTTTCTTCAATATCTTGAGTTATAAATGTGATATTAAGGTAATTCTTGATGTTTTGGAAATTAGAAACACAGGGGATTAGTATTTTCATACTTTCATGTAAATAAATAGAGAAGTAACATGAATATTTTTGTAGGATATGTTGAACAAATGTAATGAGAATAAGTTTTATGAATCTTTAATAAAGAGAAATATGTAAGTATCATGAACTAGTTGCTGTAATTACAGCATAATTTGGGTTATAAAACCTCAATTGAGTTAATTAAAATTTCATATTTTACATGAGAAACATACCTATTACTTTGTAGGAGATACCAAGGGCTAAATATGCTTGTAAGCTATTCAAATGTTCACTTGAAATTGTAGTGAGCTGTTAATTTTGGTTTCGGAACAGGCTGAAGTAAAAATGATGTATTTTTGTGTGTATTGCTCAGAATTCTATGCGGTTGAATCCTATGAAAAATATACTTATAAATTAACATTTTGTATGAAGGAAACTTTGTTTAATTATGTTTGTATGAGTTCCTAATGTTCGCTTGAAATTCTTAAAAAACTGGATATACTGTTAAGGAACAGATTATGGTATTTTGGACATAAATCTTAGTGAGGGAGTCAAAAAGCTATGCTGTAAAATTATGGATAAACTAGACACCTAGGAGCAGGATTTTGTTGAAGGAAAGTAAGGCTGATTGACTCCCCATTTTATTCTAAAAATTTTACAAGTGGTAAAAATAACTGTTTCTAAATTTATGAACAGCCAATGGTTTTTCTTGAATATCTTGAATTATAGATGAGATATTGTGATAAATTTTGATGTTGTAGAAACAAGACATATAGGGGAATGAAATTGTAGAAGGACACATGGCCTAAAAATTATATTTACTAGACCAAAAAGGGCACCTAATTTTGATCCAGAAAGCTGCCCCTGTGCAGATTTGTGTAGGAAGAATTTTAATTTGTTTTCTATATTTGGTTTAAATATAGTTATGTTAAATATGTGTATATATGATTACACATTAAATTATAATAGCATGTAATATGATTGACAATAAAGATAGGTATAATCACATATATTCAAACTTATGTACATGATTTATTACATGAAATTATGCTTACATGTATATACTTATATGTTGCGCTTATATGCCACTATGCAAAGAGTATATGAAGACAGTGACATATGTTCATTCACAGATAATTGTATTGTGCTGATTATACTCGTATTCATGTGTATATTATCAGAGATTCCTTATCATCTTATATGAACATATATTTACATATATGTGCATATTGAATATTTATAGTCATTTGTATAATTATCAGTGATTGTATATTTATAGTCATACACATACATACGCATATAGGTTAAACTGTTGTGAACATGACCATACACATCATTGATTTAAGAAACCCAATAGAGCATGATGTTATGTATCATCATATTACATATGTAAAATAGATACTTGATTTGAAGGGATTACAAAATAGTAATACTTAATTGTGCTCAAGATAACATGTTTATAGAAAACTTATACGTTTATATCTATGACACCATGCTCGTATATATATATACATGAATATATATGTATGAACATCAATATGTATATGATGAGAAAAGAGCAAAGTACAGAATAGCAATACCGAATTGTGCATATGATCACATGTTTACAGAAAGTTATACGTGAGCATGTATATGATTACCTTGTACATAGTTATATAAGAGTATACATGTATATGAATGAATAAAGAAAAGATAACGCAAAGAGATTTTACTGCCTGCATTGAGTCTAGGAAGTGGATAGATAGACATGCCTATAAGGGTACTTTGCAGCTGCTTCTGAACATTTAGACCTGTTTAGGTCCACTTGAATTTAAAAGTATAGTGACCTTGTTTGGGTTTAAAAGTTAAAGTTAATTTAACAACCCTCGTGTGGGTTGTAGCCGATCCCGTTTGGGTCCGCTTGACCGGTCCATGTTATTTGATTGACCCCGTTTGGGTCCATGTTATTTGTTCGACCTTGTTTGGGTCTACCGATTTATCATACAGTTTTATGCCTACAAAGGATCATCGTTTAATACCTCTGGGTATCTCCTTGGTGCCTTCGGGTGACCTAGTACCTTCGGGTACCACCGTATAACTCGTTATCCACTCTTTAGAATAGTGCAGGTTTTATTATCAAGGTTAAGAAAAGTTTAATAAGGCATGCAAATTCTTAGTTGACTTTATACTATTCTACATATGAAATTCCTTTTTTTGCATACAAAACACATGTCTAAAAGAATGCTCAATATACATATGTATCTATACTGCTAGTACAAAAACAAATTGCATGTTAATTGCTAAATGCTCTCTATATATATGTGTCCTTTATTCTTATATGTATTACCTTGTATGATTTCTATAAGTGAATTTAAATGTTTAATTTCTTTCATTTCTTGAAATAAATCATTGTTACATGTGAAGCATGTTGGATGCTTGTTGACGATCACTGTGAGTGGTCGTCTATCATGATTTAGTTCCCCACTAAGCTTTATAGCTTAGCACGGGTGTTTCATCCGTGTAGGTTGCAAGGTTAAGACTTTCTCTTAGGATTGATATCTGTAGCTGGCTGGCCAACACAAGTCTTTGAAGATTATAAAGTATATAGTTGTCTTTTTATTCCTTTTTGTATTTCAAAGGTTTTATGTTGTGTTGGAAATCTTGTAAAAGTACAACTATTTTGTAAGATGTTATTAGCGGTTATATTTTTGTACAGAGACTCTAATGTATATTGTGAAGTTTTAATAGTTTAGCACTCTTATGGATTAAGTATGAATATCAGTTCTCTATATAGTTGATATATGTTTATGTTACACAGTAGAACATGTGTAATGAGATGAATAAAGTGATATGTATAGATTATAGAATAAGGGTGCTACACAAATGATGTATTAAGTAACAAGAATATGATGAATCAAAGATGTTCTTAAAGGGTTAAGCCTGCGGGTCTTAGTTCAATTTTGGATTAGATAGGTATGCCTAGAGGGATACAGTCGCAGCTGCCATAGTGGACCCCATTTGGGTCTTGTTCCTTAATGGAACCATTGTTTGACACTTTTGGGTCCATAGTTTATTCCTTGCTGGAACCATTGTTTGACCCCGTTTGGGTCCATTGTTTGATATCATCGAATATCTATAGTTTGATACCTTCGGGTATCCATTGCTCCCGTTATCCACCTTTTAATCTAGTACTTAGGTAGGCTATAAAAGATGATAAAATATACACTAGATAAAGTAAAACATGCATTGATTGCTCTATTTATGTGATGTAAGCATGAGGAATGACCTATTGTTTGATTGTCTTAAATTCTTTTTGACTATAAACTATTTTATGAAATTAAATGTCATTCTTTGTAATACGTGATTGAAATGTCTCACTTTAATTAAGGAAGATTCCCGTATGAGTATGGGTACCGATATGAGATGGTTCCACCAATGGGATTCCACAGAGATTATATGAACCCTAAAGCATACACTATTGTACTAGAAGTTATATGAACTATAACATGTGCATTAAGTTTCATGTATTCTGTTTATAAAATGCATACATGTGACATTGAGACTTTGTCTTATAATCTTGATATGTAATGCTTGCTCTTTATGATCATCTTCCACTCTGTCAGTCTGTTTATTTATGTATAAATGTTTACGCACATGTATATATAATGATAACATTCATTTAACCAAGTGTAATACATGACATAGAATAATGCTTGTAAGAGAATCAGGTTACCATGCTAAGATAACAGGAAGGATGTAAAGTTTGTGAATCTCATATGAGAATTATATGATATATGTGAAGTAATTATGCCTACTAGGACTACTTGTAGATGTTATATGGCTTAAATATGCCTTTATATTATGAATTAATGTCGAATGCCTATCTTAGGTGACCATGTGATTTAATGTAATAAGTGGAACTCTTGTACCATTAATAACCATGGTGTCTAGCCTCTTGATTAAAAGGATTATAAGATGCATGATTTATACTAAGTTAAGAAAAGAAAAGGGTAAGATAACGACGATAGTGATTAATTGCTAAGCTTTTAGGAAATGAGAAGAGTTTCATAACATGTTAAATTATTGTAAACATGATATCCATTAGCAAGGTCGAAGACTCTCCTAAGAATGTTATTTATGGAATGAGGAATATAATAGACTCATATGTTATCCTGTGTGATTGTGAAAGTTCTATACATGTATAGGATGTAATGTGGTAAGAGGTTATAATTATATATATATAGATTTTTGTTCCCCACTAAGCTTTATATCTTAGCACGAGTTTGTTTATCCGTGTAGGTTTAAAGAGGAACACTAGAGGATCGGGCAAGATGCAGTTGCCTTGAGGATTTCAAGATGCTTGAAGGCCTTTTAGGTTATGATTAATTATCCATAAGTTTGATTTATTTATTTGTGGCCTTATAGAAGACCATTTTTGCTGAAAATGCCTTTTATTATGTCAAAAACCGCTCATAATTTGAACTCAGAAAACTGCCTATGACTGTTCATGACAAGTGACTCCTGTTCACGACTCGTGACATGTGCTACTCATGAACAAGTGCACGAGTCATGAAGTTTGCTCCCTTTCATGAGTAGTGACACCCCTCACGACTCGTGATACTTCCCTACTTCACCCAAACCTGATTTTTAAGCCTTATAATGTCACCAAAGCTAGTATAAAACCTTTTTAAGTAACTTTAAAGCATTTTGAGCATAAAATAAGGATAAGATGTGACACTAAACATGATTAAATGAAATATTATATGAGAATAAAGTTGGAAAATGAATACTAACATTAGAATACATGAAAATGATTACTTGAATTTGATGGTATTATAATGGTAATACGCATGTGATTTGGTTTTTCCCAAAAATATTTCACATTGATATTCCTCTACAATGATATGAGAACACTATGATATAACCTAGAGATAATAAGAGTATAGTCGCAAGGTTGTTTGTCCAATTTAAAAGAAGTGGGACATCACAACTTATGTTAAATTATGAAACTGTAGAAGCTTGATTACACTCAGAGTCACAAGAAGAATAAATGATTAGCAGTAATGGATAATAACCTACTCACCTGTCTACTCATGCCTATAATATATTATGATTAGCACATGAGCATCCATAGTGTGCTAACGACTAAGATGAAATAAGCTCACATAATCTACCTGGGCATAAAATACAAGTAAGAGGATTGAAATATTTATATGATTATGTCAAAGTATATAACTTGTTGTCTATAATCTGTTAGACCATTGAAATAAATCAAAGAACTAAACTTGGAATAAGTGTTGACCTTTATATTGTAAGAGAACCTATGCATTTTACTACTATATGGATTATAAATGCATGAGTATGACTTTAATTAATTATGTTTGATGTGAGTTATGATAATATGGCAAAACTGCTCACGACAAAAGGGTAACCAGGTATGTCATTAGAAATACCAATGAGTTATGTAATTCAATGTTTTACAATTGATGCTACCATGCTATGGTAGGTAATTTGACTCATTATGTGATCATATATGAGTATCTATAGGGTATGTACTGCTATGATTCAAATTGCCTTTATATGCACACATGTATATATGGACATGCATATAATACTATGAAGATTTTTAGATGCAAGAACTATATGAACTATACTTCAATGATCGCCTCATTGGGCTCACGATTAATATCAAGTATAATGAGATGGATCGATGAAAGTAATAGTGTATTGTGTTTGTATTATTATGTAATTCACTACAATATGTATGAATGATGTTGATGTAACTATGTGATGACATGACTTGCATCCATGTGTAATGGAGCCTAAAACTCAACATTGATGTATGATAAGAATGATATGCATTCTTTATGAATTGTGGCTTGAAGCCCAATGATGTATTAAGTAACAAGAATATGATGAATGAAAGATGTTTTTAAAGGGTTAAGCCTGTGGGTCTAAGTTCAGTTATGGATTAGATAGGCATGCCTAGAGGGATACAGTCACAACAACCATAGTAGACCCCGTTTGGGTCTTGTTCCTTAATGAAACCATTGTTCGGCCCTTTTGGGTCCATAGTTTGTTCCTTGCTGGAACCATTGTTTGACCCTGTTTGGGTCCATTGTTTGATATCTTCAGATATCCATAGTTTGATACCTTCGGGTATCCATTGCTCCCGTTATCCACCTTTTGAACTAGTACTTAGGCAGGCTATTAAAGATGATAAAATATACACAAGATAAAGTAAAACATGCATTGATTGCTCTATTTATGTGATGTAAGCATGAGGAATGACCTATTGTTTGATTGTCTTAAATTCTTTTCGACAATAAACTATTTTATGAAATGAAATGTCATGCTTTGTAATACGTGATTGAAATGTGTCACTTCAATTAAGGAAGATTCCCGTATGAGTATGAGTATCGATATGAGATTGTTCCACCGATGGGATTTCACAGAGATTATATAAACCCTAAAGCATACACTATTGTACTAGAAGTTATATGAACTATAACATGTGCATTAATTTTCATGTATTTTGTTTATAAAATGCATACATGTGACATTGAGACTTTGTCTTATAATCTTATTATGTAATGCTTGTTCTTTATGACCACCTGCCACTCTATCAGTCTGTTTATTTATGTATAAATGTTTACACACATGTATACATAATGATAACATTCATTTAACCAAGTGCAATGCATAACATAGAATGATGCTTGTAAGATAATTAGGTTACCATGCTAAGATAACAGGAAGGATGTAAAGTTTGTGAATCTTATATGAGAATTGTATGATATATGTGAAGTAATTATGCTTATCAGGACTACTTGTAGATGTTATATGGCTTAAATATTCCTTTATATTATGAATTAATGTGGAATGCCTATCTTAGGTGACCATGTGATTTAATTTAATAAGTGAAAATCTTGTACCATTAATAACCATGGTGTCTAGCCTCTTGATTAAAAGGATTATAAGATGTATGATTTATACTAAGGTAAGAAAAGAAAAGGGTAAGATAATGGCGATAATGATGAATGGCTAAGCTTTTAGGAAATGAGAAGAGTTTCATAACACGTTAAATTATTGTAAACGTGATATTTGTTAGTAAGGTCGAAGACTCTCCTAAGAATGTTATTTATGGAATGAAGAATATAATAGACTCATATGTTATTCTGTGTGATTGTGAAAGTTTTATACATGTATGGGATGTAATGTGGTAAGAGGTTATAATTATATATATAGAGAGTTTTGTTCTCCACTAAGCTTTGTAGCTTAGCACGGATTTATTTATCTGTGTAGGTTTCGAAAGGAACACCAGAGGATTGGACAAGATGCAGTTGCCTTGAGGATTTCAAGATGCTTGAAGGCCTTTTATGTTATGATTAATTATCCATATGTTTGATTTATTTATTTGTGGCATGTAATCATGGCTTGTGTTATTGTTATTATTAGTATTTATGCCTAATCTCGATTAGGTATGATTGATGATTATCCATGGTTAAGGAATTAGGGTGTTACAATGTGAATCAATCATTGGTGAAGTTTCTCACTTTGTCTTTAACCATGTGGATCAATCACTGGTAAAGTCTCTTATTCGTTAATAATCCCTTTGTCCAAGGGAGGTAGGAGTGGTTTCTGACTATCTCTTTTAAATCCTTCCAGAGTTAGAAAATATGCGCACTTCTCTTTGTTGTGCATCTCTTTTGATTTCAATCTATTTAGGTGCCCTTTGCAAGTGTCTTTGAGCTATGACTAAGGAAGAAGAACCATTATAGACTCCTATCCATTTTCCATTCATAAATACTTTATCTTTCTGATTTGGTTTAGTGTGGGTATCATCAACAAGTTTCTCCATTCTATAAGCAGATAATATATCTACTATAGGTTATGTGGAGTGAAAAAATTGTGTGCCTCTTAAGAAGGCTTTGGTGCCTATGAGAAAAGGTGTAGCATTAGTGCCATGAATTTGGATTTGCAAGATTTATTATTCTGCTTTGTCATTTTTGGTTAATAATGGTCAATTATAGTTAATTTATCCTTTATTTATTTATTTATTTATTCACTTACATTGTTGGATTTTTTTATTATCATTTTGTATTTTTGTTACTTTCATTGCCCTTTTGTCATTTTTCATTTTTTTTGTTTGTGTTATTTTCATCATACATCTTAAACTTGTGTAAAATAATACAAACAATGAAGCAAAAAAAAAGCATAAATAGATATATGTCATTAGCTTTATATACATCAAAATGTCTAAAAATTTCTAAAACTCCCTAAATGCAACATATAACCTCTATGGTGGATCAGGTGCCTTATGATATGTTGTCCCTAATGATGGTGGGAAAGGTGTGGGTGACTGTAATTAAGATGGGCGTGAGGATGATCATCTCAAAGATGATGGTTGAGAAGCTGAAGGTCTCGATGATGATGTTAGTCGTAAAGATGAAGGTCTAAATAATGATGGTGGATCCAACTGATAAAATGCCTGTACTATTGTCACAGAAGGCTCCAGGGGTAGAGATGGTGCCCTGAATTGGAACCTCAGTATATACCTAGCCAAAAGGTGTAGAATCTGTCCAATCATCTCAGCCAACTTGCTAACCCCTGTGCGCAAGTCCCTAATGGCTAAATTCTATTGGCTTGCATAAGCTCTCAAGTTATCTCTCATCTTGCCTATACAAATGTCCAGTGCCTCCATAGCCTTCCCTATAGAATCCAAGGTCTTCTGACTAACCCGCTCTATCCTGGCAGTCTACTAACTTATCCTGGTGACTGAGTAATTCGTGACCTATAACACAGTGTCAAACCTAGCTATAGTGGCTGTTAGTTCCCCTAAGATCGTATCTATATCCTACTAATGTCGCTGGATGAAGGTCTATATAGTGGCCTCTAAGCTGTCTACCTTTTGGGTAAACTCTGCATATGTATGGTTCTTAGTGGTCTGTATAGGTTGAGATGGTGGTAGCACACTAGAAGTGGAGGCTCTTTGGTGGCCATACGGTGAAAATCTCTTGGATATCTTGGATGGTGATGGTCATGGTTGAATAGGAGCCTATGGAGGTACTGGAGGAGGAGGTGACTTATAGAGAAGATCATCTAGATTGATCTACATATCCTTCTCGTAATCTATATCCATGTTTACCCCCTGGGGCATCTGTGGCTCATCCTAATGAGCAGGATGATCAAGCTAAACTGGTGGTACTAGAGGTGATTGAGGTGGTTGATCCTGGTCTTCACCCTCTGCCGGTGGCTTTAGCATAATAGGATCCAATTATATATCGCTCTCTGGTCTCGAGGACTTTCAGTAGCCTATACTGTCCCTTCTACCCTCGGATTGGCTCAACCATCCTTATACCAAGGGTGGCCTATAAGCTTACAAAAACATCCTTTTGAAGTGCCTACCTAAAAGTCCTCTCATTTTCCCCCAAGTCCAACAACAGGAGGGTCACCACTCCCCTGATGTAAATCTATGAGGTTGGTTATATGGCCACCCTAAGCAGCACAAAAATAATCTCCTGGGTGGTATCGATCCTCCTGCCAGTATGCATAGCCCAAAGACAGACTATGTCAATCACATTCACCGACCCAAGACTTTCAGTGCGACAAATATAAGAGATGGACAAGACCCTCCGAATGTATCAAAATGCCTGCATGGCCAACATAGTACTCTTGGCTATGTTCGGATGGTACACGACCCTAGAAAGAATAATGGCAGCCTAGTTCTACCTCATAACTCCCCTCTCTAGGGTCAAGACATTTGGTCCAATAGGTAGTCCCATGGCCTCTATAAAGTGGCATCAGATGATGCTATACTGAATGCTCTGCACTCTGAATCTAACCACCCCCTCCTTGATACCTGGTCTTTAGAAATCTTTGTACTAGAGAGTTGCTAGAAACTCATGTCTAGCATCTGAATAGGTGGGAAAGGATGGGGCAAAGAAGACTGTCCATTCTATAACAGCTAATAACCTTTTAACCTCTCTTGTCGTTCCCAAGGTTTGTAGGAAATATTGTGACATGAATTCGCTAGCTCGGTACTAAACTTGAGATAGGGCTCAGTATGTAATGACTGTACTAGATAATCCTGATTACTATTACTAATTACATTCATTAATCCTGTAAGTCCTATGAGTTCTCTATTAAGATGCATATATAAGTATACATACATTTATACTATACAAATCATATAAGGATTGAGGAGGGATACTTTAACATGCTATTAATTATTATTTACATAACTTAATAATTACAAGACTTTAATATAAAATATATAACATTATCTAACCAAAAAGATACAAAATTAATCTCATACATAAGGATAATCTTCCTAATTTGATGTTGGCTTTGGAGATTGTTGGCTTTGTCCCTAGACAAAAGGTCAACCTTGCAAACCTATACAGATAAATGCCCATGCTAAGCTATAAAGCTTAGTGGGGAACAAACTAATATGTGAATAACCACTCACAATGGTCATCACCAAGCATGCAACAATAGTATAAAATAAATTGCATATACTTTATTAGTAAATAATAAAGTAATAATGAATAAACAAAATGCAATATTGGAAGGAATAATTATCTCATTAAATCATACAATGAAAGATTGTAAACTATATATGCATATTTTCATCTTATAAATTTGTCTGTTTAATTCTTTTTCTGTGGGTGTGGATAACGGGTGCTGTGGATACCATAAGGTATCAAATATGTAAATACCCGAAGGTATTAAATTTGTAGACCCACTAGGTCAAAACTGTGGTCTCATTTAGAGACAAATTGTGGACTCATAAGAGTCAGACTATAGCAGTTGCGACTGTAACCCTATAGGCATGCCTATCTATCCACAACCAACTTTTAATTCAGGCATTATTCAATTCATACATCATTATATCGATTCTGGGATTGAGTTATCATATTTATCATCTAGAAATACCACTAATATAAATGTGCATTATAATCAGGATAGTATACTTTAATCCAATAGATATTAATTCGATGATGTGAAAATATATATAGATACATAAACATAAGCACTATTCATAGAAAAGAAAGTGTATGCATCACAATTATAATACAATAGCATACCTGCTCAATCTTTAAAGTAACACATTCGGGCGTAGCTTATTATAATGGAAAAGAAATAAAAGAAAATAGGAAACAAATGCTTATTGTCGCGCTCGAGACAATAATCGCGCTCGCGACACTTGTCGCACCTACTGTATTAATCATGCTTGTGACAGCAAGCAATGGCTTATATGAACATTCCTTGATGTCGCACTCGCAAAACAAGGCGATGGTTTGATGTCGCGCTCGCGACACAAAGCGACGGTTCAAAAGCTTCAACACTCATTACTCAAAAATCCTGTGAATTAATTTCAAAACTCAAATTGCATCTCAATTTCAACATACTAAACGGCTTTTTATGAAAACAATATCTCCTACAAAGTTTTAGGCCTATATTTCTAGTTTTCAAAACACTAAAAATCTCCTCAATAGGACCTATAAATCTTTAGATATTCAAGAAAAACCACAGACTATTCATGAAGACAAAATAACAATCACAATCAGATTTTAATACTGATTTTCACTATCAAGCAGTGAAAATCAAGTTTCAGTTTCTTCTAACAAAATATAGTTTTACAAGTCTAGTTTTTATAACAACTGGAATTTCCTCATTTAGATACCTATAAGTCAAGATATAAGCAAAAGAATACAGACTGATCATTTAATCTCAAAAACAGATTTTGCATATCTTGTAACAAAACTTGTATTTTTCATCTCTAAGCCACTTCCAAGCTTAAAATCAACTATAAAACATATGAGACAGGCTTAAAGATCTCGTCCATGACAAACCATCACACATACACATATAAGAACCTAAGTTCCCATACCTTGTTTTAAGCTCTAACTCCCTTCAACCTTAAAGAGCCTTTTTTCCCTTCTTCTTGCTTGAGTCTCTTTCTATAAAATAAGACACTACCATGAACACTTTTTAAGCTATTTAATGAACAACACATATTAAAGAAGAAACAAGGTTACCTTAAGATCAACACCAAATAAATTCTTCCTTCCTTTTTACCAAAACTCAAGAAGTCTAAAGAGAGAATTTAAGAGAGAGAGTTTAGGGTTTGAGAGAGAGAATTTAGAGGTTAAGAGAAGATGAAGATGGAGAATGAAGACCCTTGTTTGGCTGGCCATCCTTCACCAAAATATCTCCCTCTCTTTTCTCTCTAATTGGTCCAAATGTCACATAAAAGAAAATCTTACTATTGGGTCCCTTAATTTCTCTTATTTCCACTAATACCCCAAAACTTACCCTTTAACTTATCAATTAGGTCCTTCTCTATACAATTACAGTTAATTAAACATAGACACTAATAATTAATTAGTGCAAATTATCCTAGGGTATAATGAAGGGCATTACAATTCTCTCCCCCTAAAAGAATTTCGTCCTCGAAATTCATACCTGTATTGAAGAGCTGTGGGTATTGAGCCTGCATTATAGCTTCCGGTTCCCATGTTGTTTTTTGTACATCGTGGTGTTTCCATAACACTTTGACTAGGGGGATTTCTTTATTCCTTAACAATCAACCTTCCTCGGTCAAGATCTGTTTAGGCTCTTCATCATATGTATAATCAGATCTGACACTAATATCTTGCATTGGTATAATGTGTGATTTATCAGATTGATACCATCGGAAGATGGAAACATGAAAAACATCATACAACTTTGATAATTCACTGGGAAGATCCAATCGGTATGCTACCGGTTAAATCCATTCCAGAATTCTGTAAGGACCTATTAACCTGGGATTGAGTTTTCCTTTCTTTCCGAACCGTAACACTTTTCTCCATGGGGACACCTTCAAGAACACTTCATCACCAACCTGATATTCAATGTTCTTTCTTTTCAAATCTGTATACGACTTTTGTCTATCATTAGCTTCGTTCAATCTTTGCTTAATAAGTTGAATCTTTTCTTCTGTATCTTTGACAATGTCAAGGCCTGTCAATTTGCTTTCAACTAACTTTGTCCAACAGGAGGGAGTTCTACATTTCCAACCATAGAGTTCTTCATAAGGTGGCATACCAATGCTAGTTTGATAGCCATTGTTATACGCAAATTCCATCAAAGTCACATATTTATCCCAGCTCCCGGGAAAATCTAAAACACAACCTCTTAACATATCCTCCAACACTTGTATAATCCTTTCCGATTGCCCATAGATTTGAGGATGAAAAGTAGTACTAAGAAGAAGTTTTGTGCCTAAAGCTTGTTATAGACTCTTCCAAAATCTGGAAGTGAATCTTGGATCCCAATCTGAAATGATTGAGATTGGTACCCTATGCAATCTAACAATCTGGTCTATATATAACTCAGCCAACTTGTCCATCGAGCAAGTAGTTCAAACCAGTATAAAGTGAGCCACCTTTGTCAATTTGTCTACTATGACCCACACTGCATCATGCTTCCTTTGAGTAGTGGGTAAACCTGTGACAAAATCCATGGTAACATTATTCCACTTCCATTGAGGAATGGGAAGAGGATTTAACAATCCCCGAGGGAAGTTGATGTTATGCTTTTACTTGTTGATAAGTCAGACATTTAGAGACATACTCGGTTACATCTTGTTTCATTCCTGGCCACCAGTAGATCTATTTTAGATCTCTGTACATTTTGTTGCTACCGGGATGTATGGTGAATACAGTGTTATGGGCTTCGTGCAACAAAGCTCTCTTCAATTTTTTAACATCTGGCACACATAAATGGTTCTGAAGGTAAAGACCACCATCAATCCCAATTGAATATTCTACTGGACCTTCCTCATATACTGATTGAGCCAATTATTGTAGCTTCTTATCACCTGCCTGTGCATCTATTATCGCCTGCCTTAGATTAGGGCGAGCTCGTAATTGAGCTAACAAAGCCCCATCAGATGCAAACTTCCATTTATAATCTTGTAATAACAAGGTTGCCATTATCTTCTGACTCAATGCATCAGCCACCACGTTTGCCTTTCCTAGGTGATAGTCAACTATACAATCGTAGTCTTTAAACAATTCTAGCCATCTGCATTGTCTTAGATTGAGATCCCGCTGAGTGAGCAAGTATTTAAGGCTTTTATGATCTGTATAAATTTTGCACCTCTCACCATAAAGGTAATGTTGCCATATTTTTAAAGCAAACACAACTGCAGCCAATTCCAAATCATGAGTTGAATAGTTCTATTCATGAGGCTTTAATTGTCTTGACGCATAAGCCACTACTTCACCTTCCTGCATTAACACACATCCCAAGCTATGTTTCGATGCATCACTATACATAGCATATTCTTTACCTGCTACTGGCTGGGTAAGAACTAAAGCTTCCGTTAACATCTTCTTTAACCGCTAAAAACTTATTCGGCATCGATCTGTCAATTCAAATCTAGCTTCTTTTCGAAGTAACTTAGTAAGCGGGGAGGTAATAACTGAAAAGCCTTCTACAAATCTTCTATAATAACCAGCTAGGCCCAAGAAACTTTGGACCTCCAGCACATTTTGATGTGGCTTCCAGTTTACAATAGCTTCAATCTTTTTAGGGTCCACCCTGATGCCTTTTGAAGACACCACGTGCCTAAGGAAAGAAACTTCTTTAAGCTAGAACTCACATTTACTTAACTTTGCATATAACTGTTGTTCTTACAAAGTTTGCAACACTATTTTCAAATGTTCTGCATGCTCCGCTTTATTGTGAGAGTAAACCAAAATATCATCAATAAACACCATAACAAATTGGTGTAAATAGGGTCTGAACACCCTATTCATCAGATCCATGAAGGCTGCTGGTGCGTTAGTCAACCCGAAAAGCATTACTAAGAATTCGTAATGACCATATCGAGTCCTAAAAGCAGTCTTTTGAACATCTATATCTTTGACCCGAAGTTAATAGTATCCCGATCTCAGATCAATTTTTTAGAACACTCCAGCACCCTATAACTGATCAAATAGATCCTCGATCCGAGGTAAAGCATACTTGTTCTTCACAGTTACTTTGTTGAGCTATCTATAGTCAATGTATATCCTCAAAGTGCCATCTTTCTTCTTGACAAACAGTATCGGTGCACCCTAAAGTGACACACTGGGCTTGATGAAGCCTTTATCTAACAACTCTTGTAACTGAACCTTTAGCTCCTTTAATTCTGATGCTGCCATTCTCTAAGGTACTCTAGATATAGGAGCAGTTCCAGGCAAAGTTTCAATAGATAACTCAATTTCTCTCTTTGGTGGCAAACCCGGAAGTTCCTCGGGAAAAACATTAGGAAACTCATTGATCATTGAAATATCTTGAAGATTAACTATCTCCCTCTTAGAATCAAGAACCAAAGCCAAGAATGCTTCGCAGCCTTTTCTAAGGAATCTTTTTGCTTTCATAGCAGAGATAACATTGGTTAAGGGTTTAGACTTAATACCCTGAATCAATGTCTCTTATTCCCTAGCATCCTTAACTACTACTGTTTTAGCTTTATAGTTCACTATAGCTTGATATCTAGACAACCAATCCATACCCAGGATTACATCAAATTCATGGAAAGGTAGAACAATTAAGTTAGCTGGAAATTCTCTTTCTTGAATTCTAATAGGGCAATTTCTATAAATTTCATTTACATGTATACTGTGGCCCAAAGGACTGATTACACATATATCATAGTTCAAATGATCTACAACAGATACATTTCTACCCAACTCCCCATTATAGATATAGGAATGTGTAGATCCCGGGTCTATAAACACATGCACATCAGTATCAAAGAGAGAAATGTACCAGCTATGACCTCAGGAGCATCAATATCTTCTCAACCTTTCATAGCATAAGCTCTGACAGAAGGTGTAGGAGCGAATGGTCGGTCCACTATCTCTGAAATATTCCTGGATTGTGCTCTAAACTGGCCTGATCCTCCTCTGCCTTTACCACAACCTCTACTTGAGGAGGATGCATTAGAAGCTCCTCTATTACTTTGTTGATTGGAGGCTTGTTCCTACGTCATAGGACAATTTGCCATAAAATGCTCCATGCTACCACATCTGAAACAAGCACCCGTGAGCATTCTACAGGTGCCCCAATGTCGCCTAAAATAATAGGTACATTCTGGAGCTTGACCTCTGCCCTATCCTGATGCAGTACCTCTACCAGATCTAGTTGGAGTAAAAGTCCCCTGTCGTCCATCTCTAGACGCAGAACAAGTACCAGACTCCATTGGTTGTTCTCCTGGAGTCATTCTTGGTCTTTTTCCTGATGAAGAACCACCCTGAGAAAAGTTTATTCTTCTTAGTTCTCTGTCTCTTTTTGCATTTTCTTCTTTCTCTACTCGGATAGCTGCTTAAACTAGCTGATGATAATCCACAGCATGCAAAGAGATAGGTCCTATCAAATGCTCTCGGATCTGATCATTCAATCCATCTTCAAACTGATGACACTTGAAAGTCCTAGTCAGCAAGATTCACTTCCTCACATTTTGTTAGGTGGCGATTGATAATGGTGATTTATATGATGTTTTTAATATGTTTTTAGGTATTTAATTAGGTTAATTTTGTGTTAATTAGGTTAAATTTGAGTTTAATTGGACAATTTTATGATTTTGGAGTTAATTGTAAATTTTGGTGTTTTTCAGGTTTAAATTGCTAAAAAAAGCTTAAATTGTAAAAAAGGCAAAGATTAGGGCCAAAACTGCAAAAGTGAAAAAATTGATACGAGGAAGTGAAGCATCGAGTCCAGAAGATTTTCACGTGACCACGTGAATTATATGAAGAGAACTACGTGTGGCCACATGAAGGGATGAACTTAGGAATGCATGGCCACGTGAAAAGCATTGAAGAAGTATGCATGGCCACGTGAGAAGGAGAAAAGAAGAGCAACCAAGTAACACGTGACCACATGTGAAACAAAGGAGGACCACACGTGACCACGTGTGAGGAAGAACAAAGGCAACACGTGACCACGTGTAGAAATACACTGGGAGACACGTGGCCATGTGCTAGAGTCCCATGTGACGAAGGATTTTCTTGAGCTTCCTGTTTTAGCAAAGTTCACTTCCTAATTAATTTTTGGAGTTTAAGAAGGATTCCACTATGACTTTGGCCTATAAATAACAGTCTAAAATACCAGAGAAATCATCCAATCTTAGAATTAAGCTTAGTTTATTTTACGTTGCTTTTGTTTTCATTTTTTTTCAAAGCTTTGTTTTAGTTTTTAAACATGTTTAGGAAATAGTTTTTCTTCTTTTGCTAATGGATTCTTGAAAACTTATATTTTCATTGTTATTACTTTATTTTGAGCTTAATTTCAATATTGGTTGATTATTTCTTAGTTTTAAGCATATTCTTATCTTTGATTGTGTTGAGATTGATTGTTGGTTTATTGAATAAATAACTAAAAATTGGTTTTGACATAGTCAATGATTTTCATGTTCTTGGGTTAACTCTTTAATATTTATGCATGATTATTATCCAAAATATGAGATAATTATGTGTTAATTTTATTGGTTAATACTAAGAGAGGAAGAACTAAGAATAGGTGAAAGTTAAATCTCTCGAAAAAGGCTTTGGTAGACATCTAAGAGGATTAATTCAGACTTTTATGCTAAGTGTTGAATTGTTCTGAATAAGAGAATTTTAATGCTTAGAATGATAATCTTGAGTAAAGTTATCTGGTTTTATTTATCTGAATTCTTCATAATCACTGGTGTTCCTTTTGAATTTAAGTAATTACAATGAAAGTTAAGGTGGATAGTTTCTTTAGCAAGAGAATTCCAGTTATTATTTTGATTTTAATTCATGTTAGTTTAACTTTAGTTTTTGTTTTGTTTATTTGTTTATTTTATTTAATTTTTGCTTTTAAATCAAAAACATTTGGAAAACAATCTCGGATTAATTTAATTCATACATAGATATTATTCTTAGCAATCCATGTTCCCTTGGGTACAATATTTAGGGTCTTAATTTATATTTTCCTGAATTACTAGCCGATCTAGTACACTTGCTAGATACCGGTCAGCGATTCCATGACACCTACCTCTTTGAGCCCACATTGGATGCCTTCATAGGTTGACCATCAATAATAATTGGGACTTAACCTTTTTTATTGCGAAGTAGCCAGTTTATGAGTTATAGTAAGCCAAACCTGATCTTGGATCCTAAAAGTGGGTCTCCAAGAAACCAACTGGATACCGAGCAGGCTCCGGTGCACATCATAGTGGCAACTCCACTAGGGACTTTAAAGACTTTACTCCTAAAAAGCATCTCGATTAAGTTCTTCATAATTAGGTTTTTATTATTAATCTTATCTCCTTTCGAAATTGCATTTTTGTAAACATGCTAAAGCCTTAGAATCAAGTTAGGCATCCCTTTTTAGCCCTAGTCCTATCCTAAAGCATGTCCTACGTTCACACTACAAGAAAATTGTCAATTATCAACAAAAAAATTTTTTGTAAGCAATTACCGATGAAAAATCCTTTTTCGTAGGGAAAAGTGTCTGAAAATATATATATTACGACGGAATAATAAATCCATCGTAAATAATGGAGGGAAATATTATCGCCCAATTTATCGATAGAAATTAGCGACGAATTTTAAATTATCCGTCGTACATTTGGCGCCAATATTTCGCGAATAAAATTTCACACGAAAAATACCGACGGAATTCATTTCTGTAGGTAATTTACCGACGGAATCCTCTTTTCGTGGGTAAATTACAAACGAATTTGTATTTCCGTAGGAAAATTTCATATAGAATTATGGTTTCGTAGGTAAATTACTGATGGAATTTTTTTCCATCGGTAATTTACTTACAAAAATATATTTCCGTAGGAAATTTCCCTACGAAATTTTTCTTCGTAGGTAAATTGCCGACGGAACTACAATTCCGTAGGCAATTTCCCTACGAAAATACAATTTTGTAGGGATTCCCTACGAAATTGTATTTTCGTAGGAAAATTTCCTATGTTTCTGTAGGTATCCTATAAAAATTTAATTAATTAATAATAATAATAATAATATTATTATTATTAATTGAAGTGACAAATTAAGTATGTTAACATATTAATTTAAAATATGTTAATTAGAATTAATATTTATTAAAAATTTAGTAGTTTATTTAAAAATAATAAAAAATTTAATTAATAATAATAATATTATTATTAATTAAAGTGATAAATTAAGTATGTTAACATATTAATTTAAAATATTAAGTTGGTCAAATAAATATTAGTTAAATAAATAAATAAAGGACTATAATTTACCATAGTTGGTCAAATAAATATTAGTTAGTTAAATAAATAAATAAATAAAACAATAATTTACCATGATCAAATAAATATATGTTAGTTATATATATAAAAGAACTACAATTTACCATATTAAGTTAAATAAATATTAGTTAGTAAAATAAATAAAGTACTATAATTTACCATATTAAGTTATATTATATTAGAATTTATATTTATTAAAAATTTAGTGTGTATATAAATATATATATATATAGAGAGAGAGAGAGAGAGAGAGAACAAGGAAGCTGCCTTAATGTGCATATATATATATATATATATATAACGAAGAAACAGCAGCCCTAATGTGCCTCCTCCCTCACACAGCAAGCCACCGCCCCCTGAAATGATTTCGTCCTCTCTTTTAGGTATGTTTTGAAGAAGATACGACCTCTGCTTTTCGATTTTTCTAAAGATTTCAGCATTTTCTTAAAGAAGATCCGACCTCTGCTTTTCATCTTCTTTGCTGTTTTTCGACTTTGTTTCTCAATTTTGGCTGGAAATTATCCAAAGACTTCAAACAAGTAAAATTTGTTCTTCTTCATTTATTTTTTTAGTTTTAATCACTTTTAGCTTTTATTTTTAATTTTTATTTTTGCAAGGTAGGAGGAATTTTGACAGGTACGTCTCCTGAGACTTTCTTCTTTTGATTTTGGTATTTGGTTGAAATTTTGATGCACTATTGGACATCTTGAGATTCATTCTTCATTGCTTCATCTTATTTTTCAAATTTTGGGGTAAATTTCATGTAAAATTACTCATTTTTGGTTGCATACAAATCCTGCCTACCAGTTGTATGTTAAATTGCTTAAGAGAGCAATTTTCTCTGTGCTTGAAGGAATACTGTTGGATCTTAATTTCTTTTGGCGTTATTTGTATAACCTTCAAGAATAATTAATATGCTATATTCTAACTTAATTTCTTTTTCTTTCATTAAAAAATGTATTATGATTTTTAGTACAATAGGAATATAATTGACATATAACTCGAATATCATTGGTTTCCTACACCGATCGATCACTGGTTTATAATATAGCATATTAATTAGCAAACATCGTTGAGGCAGGCAGTAAAACTAAAAAGATGGATTTAATGTAAATAGTGTCATTTCGTACCCCCGTGAGCTGTGTTCTTGTCATTTTTGTTAATGCTGCGACTTGTATGGCTGTTAATATCTAGGCCAAATCCAAGTATTTTAAGGGATTTTTTTGATATTTGTAAGTCGAGATCTGACGTGGACGGTGGTGATGAGCTGCTTTTTGTTAGTGTTTTATATAAATAAGTAGCTTTTATAACGTTTATCTTTTAAATGTTAATTAAATCAATTAATCTCTTTGATATTATCTTAGTTTATCCTAATTGCTTCTTAATTAATTGATTAAGTGACAATAAGGTTTCAACAAATATAAAAGCTAAGGGCCCTATCACTGATTAGTCATAATATGAAAGTTGATAAGGTTAGAAGTGGAGGCCACTTGTGATGGATAATTGGTAAGGAGGCCATGTGGGTTTGCAATTTAACACCCATGTGAGTGGAGGAGTTGGGATCTAGTGGATCTATGTAAATACTACTTGGCATTTTCATAATAACCAAAATGAATAATTAATTATTAATTTGCTTAACATTTAAAAGATAATCAAGGGGAAATCATTAAAACACCTCAAAGATGATTGCTTTGAAAAAAATATTTATTTTTTAATATTTTTTTCTTGCAATTTAAACCTTTATTCATGCTTTTTGTTGTAAAGTTGGTTCTAACAATACCGACACTAACCAAAAAAAAGTACATAAACGTGCAAATATTCGATAAAAATATTTAAATATTTTTTTATTTAACACTATTTTTTTTTAAATTAATTGCATTAAATTATTTAATAAAAAATTTAAAATGTAGGTAACATTTGTCATAATATTAATTTTATGAAGTATTTAATAAATGAATATATATATATATATATATATATATATATGAAATATTTTTTAAAATTTATTAAAAAATATCATATTATTCTTTCATCGCTGGGTGTTGTATGTGTATTGTTTTTTTCTTTAATATCTCAACAATTCGCAAAGCTTAGCTTTGAACAACAATTTAAAATCCTTGGTCATTTTCAAATGGTTCAAAAGGATTCTCTAAAAGATAAAGTTCTTGTAATATACAAAGGCTTGTCAGCTAATAATAATAATAATAATAATAATAATAATAAATTGATATATCCGAGTGATATCCGATATAGTAAACTGGTAAAAAGTTGGAATGAGTAATACGATATTCTGCTTTCCATTTTCATATACTTCACTAATCATCCTATTACACTCTTTCCTTTTCTTCACAAACCAGTTCTCAATGATTCATTGCTGCTTTACTTTCTTTTTATGATTTTTATTGTTCAGGAATATTTGAACTAGTCTGAGCATATTGATTAAAAGATCATAACACATAAATTAAAGGGTAGGGTGGCTGGTGTTCAAGCTAAACCTGTTGATAATGCCGGTGTATGTGATACCTAACATCTGATCTAAGTATATTGAAGGTACTTATATTGGTTTTATATTTTTCTCATATATTTTGTTGGGGTATGGATCGTAAATCTAGATATATACTTTATTTTTTTAATGCCTAAAATATGCATAAAATGTTAAATCTTAAATCTAATTATGAATCTATCTTTGCTAAATAACAGCTACCAAAAAATGAGTAATGTTGATAGATCTTGGATGTATAGACGATTAATGCCAGATGGTTTCATAAATCTTGAGTTTCTTGATGGAGTTCAAGCCTTTATTGACTATGCATGTTCACAACATGCATATATGGATGGTCCCAAAATTAGATGCCCATGCAAAAACTGCAAACATATTCATTTTTTTTTCCTCCTGATCAAGTCAATCTCCATTTGTTAAAAAAGGGTTTTGTTCCAAATTATTTTCAGTGGACAAGACATGGGGAGCCTTTAATTTGTAGTACCTCTAGAGGTCATATTGTAAATTCATCAGTTAATATACATGGATTTAAAGGGAGCATGAAAAGTAGATTAAATAATATGGAGGCAATGGAAAATCATTACACCTAAATGGTATATGATGCAGCTGGTTATTCCTTTTAAGAAAATATACAAAATGTTGAAGAGGAACCAAACCAAAATGCAAAAACATTTTTTGATTTATTAAAGTCAGCTAACGAAGAATTATGGCCAAACTGTGAGACTATGACTCAACTATCTGCAATTGCCAGAATATTGAATATTAAGTCTGAAAGTCATATTTTGCAACAAAGTTTGGATAAAATTCTTGCTTGGTATAATGAATCATTGCCTCCTGATCATAAAATGGTTGGGAATTTTTATGAAATAAAAAAGCTAATTAGGGATCTTGGATTGCTCGTGGAGAAAATAGATTGTTGCAGGTTGGGATGTATGTTATTTTGGGGAGATGATGAGGAATTACAAGAGTGCAAATTTTGCAGTCAACCTAGGTTCAAACCAAGAAAGTATAGTAGAAAACAAAAACTAGTTCCTTGGAAGCGGATGTATTATTTTCCGCTAACTCCGAGACTTCAACGACTATATGCTTCTGATGTTACTGCATCTCACATGAGATAGCATAATGAACATGAACAGGTTGATGGAAGTATGAGCCATTGATCGGATGCACTCGCATGGACACACTTCAATGACATCCATACTGAGTTTGCAGCAGAAAGTCGAAATGTCAGGTTGGGATTGTCCATAGATGGATTCCAATCGTTTGATCAATCGGGACAACAATATTCATCATGGCCAATCATAATTACTCCATACAATTTACCTTTATGGATGTGTATGGATCAGGCATACATGTTCTTAACAGTGATCGTGCCAGGACCTACAAATCAAAAGCATAAAATTGATGTATTCTTGCAACCATTGATATTTGAATTGAATTATCTTTGGGAATATGGTATGGAAACATATGATGTGTCCCTTAAACAAAATTTTCAGATGAAAGTAATAGTTTATACATTAGATTATAGTATTTAATATGAAAATTATCTTAACCTCTAAATATCTATTATAGGTTGATCCCGTCTGGATTGTGCTCTTGTAGCATCTCCTCCAAATTTAAGGAGAAAATTAAATTTAACGGTTATTTGTGGAAGAATCTCTCTCAGGAGATAAAAAGATCTCTATTATCAGGAGTTTGAGGTACATGTAGACTTTAATTAATTTATTATTGTTGTTTATAAATACTTATAAATTTTTTGTTTCAGAAAGAATTTTTTTGGGGTTCAAAATTTGATGTTGTTATTTTCAACGTATGGGAGAGTCGAGCTTATGCACAGTACAAAGATTTTATTAGCTCATATAAACTAAGCGGTGAATGGCCTCATTTTATATCTGAAGAAATATGGGCCAATTGGCAGAATTATTGGTCATCGCCTGAGACTAAATCCATTTCTGAGTGAAATTCAAGTAACAGAAGGGGATGCCTGAGGGGGACAGTCTACCTGTGCACACTGGTAGATCTATGATCCATCAGGAGCATGCAAAGAAAATTTTAAGTATTAAAACTTCACATTTATATTTTAAATTTTGTGTTTTTGATGGATCTTGCCATTCTTTTAGAAGCACTACGTTTAATTCTATTATATTATACATATTGTTACTATGTATGTCTTGTTATTGCCATATATTCTGATTGTGAATGAAGTTATTGGAGGTGGAGGACCTTGATTAGGAGTGTAAAATTTGCTATTTGTAGGTTTGGAAAGCATGATTTTTAAGTTGTTATGCTGCCAAAAATTTTACCAAATGAATAGTAAATTACCAGCACCTAATATATGTTAAATATGGAATGGAAGTTAGGAATGAAAATTACCATTCAGAGTAAGCTTAACTTGTAAAATATATGACATCCTAATAATAATGAAATAGAATTAAATGTAGGATTGTTATTCTATATCTATGTTACTGCCATTTTTTTAGAATCATTTATTGTCTTTTTTGATGCGGTTAGTTGTAATCTTTATATTATGAGGGTTCATTTTGAAAAAAAGATTTTTGATGCCTCATTAATGGTTGTCTGGTTGAGACTTATTTTTTGTTTAATAGGGGGTAATTATCATAAAATTTTATGAAATCCTGCTAAAATTTTTTCAAACTATTGGTAATTTATCTCTATTTTATGCAGGAAAAGTCTACTGGCCAAAAGCTTACATCACTACAGGTCTTTGTGCATACTCACACCAAAAAGCATGATGGTGTAACATTTATCAACGATTGATGTAGACAATTAAATGTATGCAATGTAAAGTATATATTTCAATATTCATTTCATATATAATATTAGTTTAAAATTATAACTAAGTAGTATAAATAATTATAATGATAGGATCAAATATAAGAGGAGGTACAACGTCAGTCACAGGATAACCCAAATATTGATGAGAATCAGACATATCTACAAGTAGTTGGTGGTAGGGACCATTGAGGCAGAATTTTTGGCCTTGGATCTTTTGTAAATACACAATATACGCATTCCTCTACATCCAGTACAGCTGCATCCAGCAGACAAGCCGCATTAGGTCAAGAAGTAGTTGAACTTCGAACTACAGTTAGTTTATTAGCAACTCAATTGTTCGAGTCTATGGAATATATAGCCGAGCTTCGTACTTAGATGAAAGAAGTAAGAGGGGAAGGCAGTACATCGCAGCATCTAGATAATCCACCCGCCCCGACATAATAGGGTTTTAGATTTTAATACTTTTGGACTAATAACGATTTGACTGCAATGTTAAGACTAATATTTATACTTTAAAGACTTGTAAGAAAATGATATGTTATTGAATATTATAAATTTAATGTTCTTATTTGATTTCTATTAATTTATTATTATAAATTATATATTTTATATTATATTGTTGAGTACGATTTCGCTATATAGAGAAAATAAATTAAAATTTGAGAGAAAATGAAATAAAAAATAAAATAAATTTTGAGAATATAGCCAAAATATAGCGACAAAAAACTTTTTGTCACTAAATTTTCCTAGGGAAGATCTTTTTCCGTTGGTAATTTTAGCTACGAAAAATATCATACCATAGGAAAATATTACCGATAAAAAAGTTTTCCGTCACTACATTTGCCTACGAAATAGCTATTTTCGTCGGCAAATTTACCAATGGAATATATATATCGTAGGAAATATTGCCAACGGAATAATTTTTCGTCGGTACAAAAAGGCAAATGACGACAATAATTGGTCTTCATTTAGCGACGGAATTGATGACGGAAATATATTTCATCGGTAAAATTACCTACGGAGTTAATTTTTCGTCGGCAAAAGTGCCTACAATCGTATCTCCTACGCCAATTTTCGTCGCGAATTTCCGTTGGCATTTTTGTTTCCTTACGGAATTTCACTCAATTCCATTGGTAATTTTCGTTGGTATATTTGATTTTTCTTGTAGTGTCACTCAATGCAGAAAGGTGTCAAGAAGAGCTACCAGCCTAAGTCCAATACCAAATGGTATATAAAATGGTGACCCATCGATCGTTATGCTTGTGATAAGTTAGACCTATTTGCATGGACCATGTTTGGATAGTTCTAAAGTTTCATCGGCCGACTGCAGCCCATTAAGGACAATAGATACTTCCCTTAGGTTGTATAACTATGACAATTTATGCTGGCTATGTGGGACCTTATGTATTGTCCAAACTTAAACAAATTAAGAGGGTACTAGTCAAAGGCTGGCATACCCTAGTGGGCTTGACCTAATTTGTATGAGTTACTCAAAATATATAAAGGCCAAAACCCATGCACCTGCACTTTTAATAAAGAGAGGTTATGCTGTCGATTTTTCACCGCGCATCATATGCGTCCATTGGGTTTCTTATTGATCCATGGGCTAAGCCTACCTAGAAAAGAGACCACACAACCTCCTGTGTGGGAGTAATGAGGTTAAAAGGCTATTTCTTACTTGTATGTGGTTGTGGTTGACATCTAATGAAAGTATTCATTGCATTTATAAATCATATACATATCACGCTCATACATCATTTCTAACATTTGACTTGTGTAGCCATCATAGATTCATTTAGGTGGTTCAGAGGGTCAGACAATTGCCTTGCTCGAAGAAACATACTTGAGCTGCTTGGGTTGAGATTTGAGTCAAATTTAGTGTTGGGGTCAAAGATTAATTTTGAGTTTGCTTCAGTTGACCGAAAAGCATTTAAGAGACCATATTAGAAGAAATGCCCAATGATGAGATACCGCTAAATGAGACAGGCAGAATAGTTGATGACTTTAGGGTAAGGATGTCTAATCTGAGGGAAAGGTTGGCCTCTACTTCAGCACCAGTTCTTCAGGATGAGATAGATAGAAGATTGGATAGGTGATTTCAGCAATTTGAAGAAAGGATGATGGCCCTACTTGATGGGTTGATGGCTCTTTCAGCACCCCCTCCTAGAACTCTGTATGGAACACTTGTCCACATATCAGCAGAACTAATACATATTGGGGATGCTACCCAGAAAACCACTTTAAAGCTTTGAGTCCCACTAGTTAAGCCAAGAAAAGAAAGGAGGAATGAGCCAGAAAATGATTATATTGAAGAGGATGAAGAGCCTCATGTGGTAACGAAGAGTAGAGGCCCTAGTGCTGAGGATGTAGCCTTTAAAAAGATGGAGGAGAAAATTGAACCTATGTTTAGGTTGTTGTCGGCTGGTAGAGGGATAAACCTCGAGGATAGAGATTTAAATGAAGATGAGCCATTCCCTCAAAGGTTTAATATGCTAGACTTGCCAAAATTCAATAGTACTTCTAACCCTTCGGTGCACATTAAGTAGTATACATTGATCACGAAAGGGACCACCTTAACAAAAAAGCAGAAAGTAGAATATTTATGTTTGAGCTTGATAGGCCCAACAATAGACTAGTATCATGGGCTAGATGGCGGACCAAGGAAGATTAGGACTTATTAACTGAAGAGTTCTTTAAGCAGTATAACTATAGTATAAGGATGGAGGCCACTCTGAAAGACCTCAAAATGCTCCAACAAAAGCATGATGAGGCCTTTCATAAGTACCTCACTAAGTGGAGGAACCAAGTGATTGAAATGGAGAGGAAGCCTAATATAGTTAATCAGATTAGGCTCTTTATTCGAAATTCAAGTCCTTACCTGAGGGATTGTCTAAAGATGAAGGGTTGATAGACTGGGAGTCTCTAAAAGACATAACTATAGAAGCTGGAAGTGAGTGCCTAGCTAAAAGGGCTAATAATGAGGGTGCGAGAAGAAACTTTGGCAATAAGAAGGCAATTAAGAATAATAGTGGACCAAACATACGTGGTGAGATGGCTAAAGTGTCTACTACAGAAATCAATAAGAGGTATTACTTGTAGCTGGGTAAGTCTTTGTCCTGGGTATTGGACCAACTAACCAAAGAAGGGAAGTTAAAGCCATTACCATCAAGGCCTATTAGAAGTCAGGGGATGCCTAACCATAGAAAAGATATGTATTGTGCCTACCACCACCACATAGAGCATCTCGTTGATTATTGCCACACCCTAAGTAACAAAATTTATGATCTGAGAGATAGTAAATAGATTTAAAAAGGAGGGTAAAATGTCGTGTCGCCTTTGTTGTTTATGATTTGGTTTAACTTACCTAAATATTATGTGATGAAGGACTTATTTGGGAATGAGTACATGGCTATTACTCGTTCTGCCCCTAAAGTAATAAAGCCAAGTGAAAAAATCAGCTAATTTCCATAATTGATTGTTAGGATTCCCCCCTAGAGGCAAAGATGAAGGTGCAATGGTGCCTGTTGATATTTGGAGTTTAGCCAGTGAGAGTGAAAAAGAGGTGAGGGAAGAGAAAAAGGTAAAGGTAGTCATTAGGAGTGGAAGGAACAACTTAAAGTTAAAAAGTAGCCAGCCCCTGCTATAGGGCCTACAGAGAAGGAAGTTGAGGAGAACTATATCATAAAGTAGTTGAAAAAGACCTAAACCCATATTTCCATTTGGGATTTGCTGAGACAATCTCAATTGCACAAGCAAAAGTTAGTAGAGGCCTTGTACAAGTTTACTGTCGCTACTACCATTTCGTCATCAGAACTATTGGATTTAGTTAAGGGAGGAATTGGAGAGAATTTTGTATATTCCAATGGTGATTTTTTTGTTAAAGGTAGAAATCATAATCGTCCTCTCTATATTAAGGCTTAAGTGAATGGTAAGCACATGGATTGTGTAATGGTAGATAAAGGGTATTCTATCAATGTGTGTCTTTTGGTTGCAATTCTTGCTTTTGGGCTAAATAAGAGCATGTTGAACAAGTCAGACTTAACTATTTCTACTTATGACAACTCGAAGAGGCAAGTTGTTGGGACATTCAAGGTTGTAGTAAAGACAAAGCCAATTGAGACTAAAGCTAAATTTGTGGTGTTAAGATTCTTGCCAACTTTTTTTGTGTTGCTGGGGAGACCATGGTTCTACAAGTTAGGGGGAGTACCCTCTACGCTGAATCACAAGATTAAGATACCTGATGATCGTTAGATGGTCATCATTAAAGCTGTAAGGGAGAATCAGGTATCTGTGCTTGAAATATCTAAAGAGCCATCAAGTTGGTTTCATGTGTCTATGATTGATGACAAGGAGAATGAAAATAGTTTTTTTTAATAGCCCACAAGTAATCAACATATTGAAGAACATGCATTTCTTGCTTGGAGCTAGTTTGGATAAGAATTCTCATGATCCTCAAGATGCTATTACTACAATGAGATAAAAGGATAGAAAAGGGTTAGGCTACATTGGCTCAAGTTGGAAGGGTAAAGAAAAAGAAGCGATTAATGAATACCTCACATTTCTGAGAGCTTTATGCCAACCTCAAGGGTTTGCCTTTCCTGTGGAGAGAATGAACCTTAGCTAGTGAGAGACAACATTGTGCTTAGTTTTGAGCTATTAAATGATGGTTTTGATTGGGGGCAAGGAATTATCAAATTGGTCGAGGGTTTTTAGGATTAAAATATTCTTTTGCACCATTCAACATGGGTGTGACTGAGAAATTAATTGCAATTCAAAAGAAGGGTAAAAAAAGATGGAAGCTGAAGCTCCACCAAAGCCGAACCTAAAAGCTAGAGAGGCATCTGTCTCTGCAAAAGATAAAGATACTTTTATTGACATTATTTATGTTTCAGAACTTTTTAATGAGAATAGTGATTTCTCTTTTGATTACATTAATAAGATGAACGATTTTTCTTACTTGTGCGATGTTTTTTCTAATTTTAGTATGCATAATCTTGATCATAAATCATTCACATTTGACATTAATTCAACTAACACAGGTTCATTTAATCTTGGAATAAAAGAAAACCCCAAAGAAATCTTATTAGTATAAGATATAACTCTTGAAGACAAAAAAATTTGAGAGAATATTGACAAAATATGAAAGAGTGTTTGCCTAAAACTATGAGGATATGCCAAGAATTGATCAAAAGGTAGCCTAACATGCGATTCCATCCTATCCTGGATATAAGCTGATTAAGCAGAAACTTAGGAAATTTAGGCCAAAGTGGGCTGAAAAGGTTAAAGAGGAAGTGAGAAAGTAGATAGAGACCAAGTTCTTGGTAGAGGTCTAATAACCAACATGGTTAGCAAATGTAGTCCTCGTGGCCAAGAAGGATGGAAGAGTGAGAGTCTGTGGACTATAAGGACTTGAACATAGCTTGCCCTAAGGATGATTTTCACTTGCCTCATATAGATGTCTTGGTAGATAGTGCAGTCTTTTGTGTTATGAATAGCTTTTTGGATGGATACACTGGTTATAACCAGATTCTAAACAAGATTGTAGATAGAATCAAAATGGCTTTCATAATCGGATAGGGTACTTATGCCTATCAAGTTATGTCTTTTGGACTTAAAAATGCAGGTGCCACTTGATAGAGGATGGCAAGTAGAATTCTAGATGACTTAATCCATAAGGAGTTGGAAGTATACATAGATGACATGATAATCAATTCGAGTACTTGAGAGGGCCACTTTGAGGCATTGGAGAAATTCTTTTAGAGAATTGACAGGTATAGCCTTTGTCTCAACCTGAAGAAGTGCATATTTAAGGTCACCTTAGGTAAGCTTTTGGGGCATGTAGTGAGCCAGAGAGGAGTAGAGATAGATCCTCATAAGGTAAAAGCCATAAGGGAAATGCATGTAGCTCAGAAGGAGAAGGAGGTTAGAGGATTTCTAGGCAAACTTTAATATATAAGCAGGTTCATAGCCAAGTTGACCTCAATTTGTGAACCAATTTTCAAGCTATTTAGGAAAGATCAACCAGTGGTTTGGAACGAAGATTATCAAAAGGCATTTGATACCATCGAAGCATACCTTTTACATCCACCAGTGTTGAGACCACCACAGGTAGGTAAGCCTCTGATTTTGTATTTAGCCATAGAGGACAGCTCAATAGGGGCTATGATGGTAGAAGAGGATGATTTTGGGATTGAATATGCAGTGTACTACCTTAGTAAGAAATTCCTTCCGTGTGAATCTAAGTATGTAGAAGTAGAGAAGATTTATTTGGAAATCATATAGGCTTCAAAGAGGTTAAGACACTACTTTCATTCTTATAAGATGCAAGCAGTGGCCAAGCAAAACCCTCTCGAGTATTTATAAAAAGCACCTTCACTATTAAGGAAGATAGGCAGATGGTTAATCCTTTGATAGGAGTTCGATATTGAGTACATCACTAGGAAAACTATTAATGGAATAGCTGTAGTAGAATTCTTAGTTGGTCAATCGTTAAAAGGAGAAAAGGTAACCTATGAGTTCCCTGATGAGGATATAGCAGCCATAATAGTACAATGCTGGCAAATATACTTTAACGAGGCTGTGAATAACAAAGGTGCTAGAGTAAGAGTGATTCTGGTGACCTCAAAGGATAAAAAGCTATCTTTAGTTAAGAAGTTGAGGTATAAAGCCACAAACAATGAAGCAAAATATGAAGCTTATATCTTTAGATTGGTTGTGGGGAAAAAAGTCTATAGAAGTATTCAGGGATTCATCCTTAGTGGTCTATTAGGTAAGGGGAGCATGGTCTATAAAGAAAGAGTGGTTGTTACCCTACATAAAGTCTTTAAAAGCTTTAAGTAGTTAGTTTAAGGTATGCACTTTCAGATACATGCCTAAAGAAGAGAACCACTTGGCTGATGCCTTAGCCACTTCGATATCAATGTGGGGATAATCGAAAAAAGGGTGAGTATGAAGCCAATGCTAATTTCAAGTTTTGATAAGCCATATTTTGAGATTGAGCAAGTAATAGACATTGAGGTCGATGGTGGGAAGCCCCTAGTATTATGACATCCAAAACTACTTAGAGACATTAGTGTTCCCAAAGAAGGCTACTAAAAAAGATCAAAAAATGGTCCGTAAGCTGTCTACTCAATTCATTAGTGTAGGTAGAGTGCTTTATAAAAGATAGCTCTGATGGTATCCAGTAGGTTCTTGAATGAGAAGGAGACTAAGAAGGTCATGAAGGAAGTACATGTAGGTGTATGTAAAGCTCACATGAATGGATTAGCCTTAGCAAAGAAGATCATGTGCCAAAGGTTTTTTTCTGGCTTACAATAGATACAGACTGTTTAGAATATGTGAAGAGATGTCAGTTGTGTTAGTGGTATGCAGACCTGAGACATTTGCTAGTTTCTGAGTTACACAACCTTATATCGCCCTGGCCATTCACTGTATGAGGCATAGACATCGTGAGTATGATTCATCCACCAACATCAAATGGGTACAAATTCATCATAGTTGCCATAGACTACTTCATGAAGTTGGTGGAAGCAGAATCCTTAAAAAAGGTAAGTGCTAGGGATATGGCCATGTTCATTGAGAAGAATATGATATGTAGGTATGGATTACCCCACTATGCAATGTCGGATAATGGGATGCAGTTTTAGGCTGAAACCAAGCAAATGCTTAGGAAGTACGAGGTTCAACATCACGGGTCATCACTATGATACGTGTCGAAGTCGTGCTCATTTTTTAGGGTCACTCTTGGAGGCCCACTTTTAGGGTCCGAGACCGGAAGAGGCTCACTTAACTCATAAATTGGATACTTCATAATAAAAAGGGATTAAGCCCAAATTATTGTTGATAGTCAACATATGAAAACATTAACTAATGGGCCCAAAAAAGGTAGGTGTCATGGAGTCGCCACCCAATAGAGCGTTGGGAAATGATTCTCGACCTTTTAATGCCCAAACAGAGACTAGTGTTCAGGAAATCACTCTTATTAGGCATCTTGGTTAGGTATTTATTTTATAATTGAGTTTTATATTTAATCCCCCCTTCTCTTTCACACAATGTGAAAGCGTAAAATTAAATAAACATCCCATTCACATAAAAAAAGCGGTAAAATGCAATAAAGTAAACCTACTTAATCATTACATAAGTAAATCATCCCATAACAACAACAAAACAATATAAACACATAAATCAAGATATTCACTTGAGTTGGGAATATTGGTGCCCTCATACACATTTCACAAAAATTTTGGTTTTTATTTTGTGTGATTTTGGGCTAAAAATTGGACATTGGTCCGAGTTTTGAAGAAAAGCCCAATTAATTTAATAGAAAATATTTTAAATTCCTTTTTATTTTATTGTGCACAAAAACCTTTTTTACTAACTATTACATCCCCGAAATAATAATGCATCAAAAAAATGATATCAAATAAGCAAATAAATAAATACAAAATAAATAATAAATAAAACCAAAGATAACAGGGGATAACCGGTGGTTGAAGATGGTGACCAACTTTGGAGCACAATTTCATGTGCAAAAAACCACATAAAACCCTTTGAAGCAAAGGTATTAAATACTCTAAGAAAATCACACAAAAGGCAAACAAATTAACATTCTCAAATAACCGAGATAACTTAGGGTTGAAGATGGTGACCAATTCAGAAGCATGATTTCCCATGCAAAAAGCCACATAAATCCCTCTATAGCAAAGGTATTAAATATTTGAAGAAAATCACACAAAAAGGCAAACGAACTAGCATTCTCAAATAACATAATAAAAATTATTATAGATTTATTTTATACAAACAAAATGAATTTAAGTACAATATAACATGATACAAAATCATGATCACATGAAATAATGCACAAAATATCATGGGAATTTAATAAATGCATAAAATAACACAAAATGCATAAAATACACAAAAATATGCCAAAAATGCATTCAAAAATGGCCAAAACAGGTGAGGGACGACCATAGGAGAGTGAGGGATGGGACGAGAAGAAGGTTCGTGACATCCCATCCATCACATAACAGACGGGCATCTGTCTAGTCTTTTTCCCATACGTCACCTCTAGACTGAGCAGGTGCAGGTTTTCATGGCAAAAAAAAAAATGCAAAAAGTCATACGAAATCCATTTCACCTATAACCATGCATTTATTAAACTCTAAATCATGCCAATATTGTGTTATAACATTAGGTCATGCATAAAATAAATTAAAAATTACATAATTGCAGAATTAAAGGAAGGAAATAAAAGCTTAATATACATGTAGATGCCGTGACTTGAGGTAGCCTAGATTAGAGTTACCCGATGATAAGGAAATAGCATATTGCTGATAGCAGGTTCGAATCTCGAAGCTTCGATTATGGATTTCTCATTTTCTCTTAAAGATTTTTCATTATTTTCTAAATATTTTCAAGTATTTCCATGTGTTTTAACAAAATATGCAAAAAACCCTATTTGGACTTCCAGTAGTGACAGACGGCGGTCTGTCACTTGACGGGTGCTTGTCTGTTGGCCCTTCTCTATTTTACAGTCTAAACTAAGGGTATTTTATGAAAAATAGGGTTTAATGATGAGGGACAACCGTCCGTCATTGAGGGAAGCCCATCCCTGACTTGAAAGCTAGATTTTCCCACGTTTTCCTAGATTTTAAAAAAGAGAAGTTTATCCCTTAAGATTTATTCTGGATTTAGGGGATTTTATCTCCAAATTTGAGGAGATTTGAGTTTGAATTGGGCTAAAACTCTTCCTTAAGTATAAAAACTAAAATCTAGGGTTTTTATTGGGGAGGAATCATTTTTTTGGAGAGCCACCATTAAAGAAGGAGAAAATTAATTTCTTTCTCTCTCTGAACTCTTAGCTCTAGCAATTCTTATTGAAAAATGCACTCATACAAAAATGAATTTCATACTTTCTTTTAAGAATCAAGGAGCGTGATTTAGAGTAGAGATTTGAACTATAAAATTCACAAAATTAGAATATCTCTTGAGGGTAATATTCTAGGCCCATTCTCACTTTCTCTCTCTACAATTCATTCACATGATCTCATGACTATTAAATATTGGTTTAATTTATTTTAATTGCTATGTTTGAATAATACACATGTTTTATCAAAGTATGATTCATTTCTGATTCATCTAATATGCTAGAGGAATGATAGGTTTATTAAGGTTCCTTCATTATTATGCATGTAAAGCTTTTTCATCTACTTGTTTATGCTGTAATTTTTTGATTTAAATGTATTTGAGGTATAATAATGTATTTTTGACATGTTTTACCTTAATTTGATGTTTAGATATTGCATGTTTAGGGTTAGAATTCTATTTTGCATAATTTTCTCGCATTTTGGCCATTTTTCTGCATTTTCCTTTATGTCCAGGGGTGATGGATGGGAAAATGAACCGGTGGATGGCTGTCTATCATTCAACGGATGGGATGTCACTATCCTATCCCCAGCTCCACTCAGGTCGTCTCTCACCTATTTGGGTGTCTATAGGAGTATTTTTTTTTGTCTTTTTTTGTATGTTTTATGTTTATCATGTATCATTTATTAATTTCTTATGATATGTGTGCATTTTTTTATGGAATTTTGCTTCTGGATGATCTGTTTCTCTATTTAAGTGTCTTTTATTTTGTATATATAAACATGTGTTATTATTTAAATTGTGTTATTTAAGGATTTTTGCTAATTCATCCCTTTTGATGATTTTCTAAACACTTGGTGCCTAAGATTTATGTTTTTTGCATGGAAAGTCATGCTCCAGAATTGGTCCCTGTCTCCACTTCCTGAATATCTCGGTTAACCATTATTTACATTATTTTACATTATATTATTTATTATGTTTTTTTTTATTTCAATTTCCTTTTATTTTGGATATATTATTTTTTCGGGGCTGTAATAGTTAGTAAAACTTAATTTTTCAAGCACGTTAAAATAAAAAGATGCTTAAAACATTTTCTAGCAAATAAATTAGGTTTTTTTACAAAGCATGGACCAATGTCCAATTTTTTAACCCATATTCACACAATGTAATAAAAACCTTTTTTGTAAATAGGCATGAAGAAGCCAATGCTTCCAAATTAAATTGATAGCCCGTTTTATATATGTATATAAATTTTATTTTTTTGAATTTTCCTTTGGAAAAATTTGCCTATGTAATAACTATGTAGGTTTATTTTACTGTCTTTTATTGTTTTATTTACTTGAATGGGACGTTTACTTAATTTTATTGCAAAAATGCGTTGTGTGAGAGAAACAAGGGGATTAATTTTAAAACTCAATTGCAAATCAACACCAAACCAAAATGCCTAGTAAAAGGGATGTTTCAAACACCAGTCTCTATTTGGGCATCAAGATTTAATTCCCAATATTTTATTGGGTGGTAACTCCATGACACCTACCTCTTTGAGCCCACTAGTTAATGCCTTCATGGGTTAACCATCAGCAATAATTAGGGTTCAATCCTTTTTGTTGTGAAATGGCTAGTTCATGATTGAAATCGAGCCTTCTCTAGTCTCGGGCCCTAAAACGGGCCTCTGAGAATCTAAACGAAAAATTAAGGGCAGGCTCCAGTGCATGTCACAATACAACAATGGAGGAATCTCATTTTAAACACACCATTAACCTGCCAATTCACTCCAGATTCATATTGTATCACGTCTAAGCATGCAAATAAATCAAATGTAACATTTAAAAATAGATATTCCAATAAATTTCACATGATTTATACATGGCTATTTTTGAGAGAGAAAGAGAATAAAAAAAGAGAGAGCCTAGAATATTACACTCAGAAGATATTCTGACTCTAAAATCTTTGTAGACTAGATCTCCACTCCAATTTATGCTCTTTGCTTTTTAGAAATATACAATGAAATTCATTTGTGTGTGTGTGTGTGTTAGTTAAAAGAAAATGCTAGAGCATATTTTAGAGAGAGAAAGAAATTGAGTTTTCTTCTTCCTTAAAGTGGCTCTATAAAAGTGATTCCTTTTCCCCTTCAAAACCCTAAATTTTTATATTTTATACCTAGGTTAGAGGTGAAGTTGGATTCCAACTCTAACTCTTCAAATTTGTTGATAAATTTCCTATAAATCCAAAAAAAATCCTTTTGAAATATATCTTACCTTTTTGAATTCCAAAAACGTTGGAATTCTGGATTTCTAGCCACGGATAGGGCATTCCTTAATGAGAGGCGGCCATCCTTTAGCCCTAAAATCTTGAAATTCTTAAAATACCCTTAATTCAGCCTGGCAACATAAAAGGAGCCACAGACGGCCACCCTTTAGGTGACAAATGGTCATCTACCACTTTTGAAGACCTATAATAAAGGTTTTATGCATCTTTTGTAAAAGTACTTAGAAATATTTGGAAAATCATGAAAATATTTGAGAAAATGTGAGAAATTCACGATCGGAGCTTTGAGATCCAAACCCATTGTCATTAATATACTATTTTATTATTATCGGGTAATCTTGATCTAAGATGCCCCAAGTCACGGTATCTACAGCTGCCCCTAATTTTGGAAAGCTAGTGCACTGGTGCCAAAGTAAGCCAAAATTTAGAGTAAAAGGAAAAAGATGTGTACATAGGGCAGTGAATGTCTTGGTTGATTAAAATGCGCACCTTTTACTAAGGCAGTGAGTCTCTTAATTGGTTAGGTAGTTATCGTTAGCTTGTTGATGCTTTAACCCTGGTTCGGGTAGTTAACATCAATTTATCAATGTGTTAACCCCAGTTTGGATAATTAATATCAGTTTGTCAATGTGTTAATCCTACATTTAGATAGTTAACATTAGTTTATCGATGTGTTAAGCCTATATTAACTGTTTGATTAGCGCCTGTGGCATAAAAAATGGAGACAAGTTGATTAACCCTGATTAGTGCCTAGGGCATGTAGAATTAGGTTATTTGAATGCATCTGATTAGCGCCTGGGGCATGTAGAATAGAGATGACTTGATGAAGACTGATTAGCACCTGGGGTATGCAGAATTAGTGTTGTTTGAGTGCACCTAATTGGCACTTGAGGCATGCAGAATCAAGATGACTTGATTGAATCTGATAGGCATCAGGTTGCTTGACTTGTAAAATGAAATAAGTTTTGAGTAGTGTTTTAATGTTATCGATTGTGGACTAACCTTCATATTGGCTGGTATTTCGGGTAGACGAACTATCCCTTCTTGAAGAGATATCCCATTAGGGAGGTTTTTGGCAAATATGCATCTGTGAAGAGTCATTGAAATGCTTGGAGCCATTCTGGCAAATATACATCTATGAAGAGTCGTTGATACTATGGAGCCATTTGGGCAAATATGCATTTGTGAAGAGTCATCGAGATGCTTAAGAGCTTTCTTGGCACACTTTCCAACGACTATGTTAGCACTCTATAGATTGGCAGCAATGTAAGGAAAACCAGCATCATCAAAGTTATTATCTTGTGTTTGATTAGATTCTACATTCTTCCAACATTAACATTGTCATCAGACTTTCCCCTCTTTACCAATAGCTTCTTGCTATGCATCTCCTTCTATTTTGGTTTGTTCAGGCAACTTCTCATGATGAGGATATAGGTCCTTACTCCTGGTCATTAAAGGAGTAAGTTTATGCCTCCTGGTGGGGATTTAAGTACCTAATGTGAAAAGAATTCGGTATTAGTGTTCTGTCAATTTAGCCTTTCTTTTTTCTTTTTTCTTTCTCTAGGTGCTTATTAGTACTTTCATTTTGTTATGATATGTTGAACTATAGGTCTTATTAATTTCATTGCAATTTTTTCTCTCTTTTTTTCATGATTATCATCATTTTTATTATTTTTAGGTCTGATAAATATGAACAAAGTATTCCCCAATAATTTGAGCATAATAAATATGAACAAAATGAAGCATAATATGTACATACAATTTTTGAATATAAGTTCTATCTTTATATACAACAAAAATTTTCCAACACTCCCTGAATACAAAAAATGGATAAGTCACTGTGAGGGTCCTGGTCTTCTGTGGTAGGCTAGCCTAGATGAAGGCCTGAATGCTGATGGCTTTGGAGGTCTACCGGGTACCCCTGCCTACGGTGTCGGAGGGAGCTGATCATCATTTAGCCTAAATATAAAGCAAAATTCGGGCAGTACTACTTTCAAAGGTTGTAGAACTTGTGCTATCACCTTTGCCAGTCTCTCTGAACCTTGACCAACCTTAATAATAGCCCTAGAGTGGCACTAAAGGTACCTCATCAGATCTCCCCTCAAGTACCCAATATATCTCCTCAACTCCTCACCAGTCTCTATCACAACCCACCTAGCCCTAAGTATCTCAGTCTCAATATGAATGCCCTGATCCTTGAACCGAGTTATAAAGTCATCAATCACTTATAAAGTAGCATCAAACCTCTACCATGCAGCTATTAAATCTGCTTTAATGCCTCGTATCTCCTCCTACAGAGTCTGTACAGTCACTAGTAAGGCTCACAAAGACTGCACCATTGTGAGTATAGCTTGTAATGTCTGATCCTAGAATCTATTAGCATTATGCAGTGTTGCTAGTCTCCTAAAAATGTCATTAGTGGGAGGAGCCGAAGGTGAATATACTGGAGGTATAGCAGGAGATGGCTCTGGATGTACCACTGATGGTGAAGGAGCAATCGATGTAAATACCCTCGGATGCCCATAAGGTGGGGGAACCAAGGAAATGGATGCTTCAGGATGTCTATAGGGAGAGAACCTCCCTAGCCTCATAGCTGGCAACCTCTGATGCCTGATGAAAGATCTGAGGTGTACTGGGGGTTGTGGTAATCCACCTAAAAGATCTTGTAAATTAATCTGCATATCAAACTTATAGTCTGAGTCCTCTGCCTTTTATGGCTTCTACGCCTCATGGGGCTCATTTGCCTAATCCTCCTACTGAGGTGGGTGCACCGGGGATACTTGTGGAGCTACCGGTGCCTCTTTTAGTGGTTGACCTTACTTATTCCCCTCTGTGAGTGCACCTAGGACTATGGGGTGAAGTTCGTACCTTTGTCTGGTCTCTGGTACAGTCAACAGCCTGTAATCCCCCTCTCGTCCCTCTATAGGCTCCACCATACTCATAGTGACTGCTACCTGCAAGTCAATGTAGATGCCCTCTGGAATGAGGTCACCAAAGTCACTCTTGCATGCCCCTAATGATAGTAGCAATCAAGTAATGATGCCTCCAATGCAAATCTGAATCCCAGGTTGAGTGCCTACTCTGACCAGTGTTGTAATGATCTCATGTGTGATATTTATGTGTCTTCCCTCTTGCATATCCCACAAACTGGTGACATCTATGGAGTTAATCACCCCTGGACTCCCTGTGCATCCTAGGTATGAAATAGATAAGACCCTCTAAAGATATCTATAAATTTGAGAGGCCAGCATGGTGCTCTTCACTATGTCTGAGTCATAAATGGTCCGTGGTAGAGTCACCACTCTCCATCTGTCCTAGTCCATCATCTTAAGTAGTGTGACTGTACCTAACCCAATCGAAAGACTTATGGCTTGAGTGGACCTGCATCTTATGATACTATAATGTATACCTAAGGCTTGAAATTGGATGACTCATGCCTCAGTGTCTGATCTGGAGTAGCCACCATACTCTAAGGTGGTGAGGATCTCTCTGGTGATATCTAGATAGGTCCTATAGGCTGGGGCAAAGAGCTCTATCCATCCTGCCTTAGCTAGGAGTCGATCGGCCTCTTGTAGCAGCCCAAACTCTTATCAAAACTGTCTGGACATAAGCTAGCTCGATTTGTACTAAATCCTCTGTAAAGCCCAATATCTACTAGCTTGCTCAAGCATCATATAAGTTGGCATCGGCTAGGGTGGCTGTGGGTGTGCAGTTTTGCAAGGCATCCTGTAAGAAAAGGTTTCATATTAGTTTATGGTTAACTTGAGTTGCAAGCAAACTAATATATTAGAATTTATAAGGATTTTGACAACATATTAGGTTAAATATCTATAGTTAACCTCTGTTAAATACTACAATATAAGACATATCATTCTAAAACCCATGTTTGGTTATTCTAACAATAATGCATGACAAATAAGGTATAATACATGTTACACATTTTACGAGAATTCTAATAAAATTTCGATAGCATTACGGTTAGGAATGTGACTTCCTCTTACATAAAAAGATAATTTACAATAACACATAGGCCATCATGGCTGCCAAACAATGCAGTCATACTATTAACATAATGTACACTTCATGTTTTATGAGAATTTTAATAAAATTTTGGCAGCATTTCGACTAGGAATGTGTCTGTGCCGTACATAAAAAGAGAATCTAAAGCGAAAAACACTGGCCATCATGGCCACCAAGCAACACAATCATAATATTGACATTAGAAAATTAAACCTATTTGCAACTATTTGGTGCAATTACAACTATGCTACAACACTTCTAAAGGCACAAAATACATACAGGTTAAATATATTACTTGCAAAAAGGAAAAAATTACAGGCCTACGTGCTTATACATAAGACTTTTCATCATCTACAGTGTCATGAAAAAATGGTTTGGCAACTAAACTACATACCTTAAATTACAAGGCAATAATTATTTCAAACTTAGAAAAGATGCTTGCACCCATCATGCCTAGTGCTAAAGGTTTCTACCCTAAATTATGCTTTGACTAAAGAGATGAATAAAAATAAACAAAAAAGGAAAATTTGATAACACTTACTTGTGGAAGACAAAAAGGAAAAAGAAAATACAATAGAAAAATGACACTCCCTGAAGTGTTCCTCACTCTTAGGAGGCTACAGGTGTAAACGGCTCAAAAAATGGATGAAGAATAGAGGAGAAAAGCTTGAAAAGCTAGAGAGAGCTTTGAAATTGAAAAGTATGGAAGTTGCTAGAAAAATGGAGAACAAAACCAACTTATTCGACATTTCAAGCGAGGGATAGGCTTCTCGTCATTGCTAGCGATGGATGAGACTGAGAGACATCTCATCCCTTAGGGTAAAAAGACCTTTTTACCCTTAAATCTAATTTAAGCTCTATTTCTCCATTTTGACTATTTTCTCTTCCATTTTTTAACCTTTTCCATAGATTTTTCGATCTCTATCCATCTAAAATTAGTTAAAAACATTATTTAGGCCTTTTTTACGTGCTATGACATTATTTTAAAATATTCACAAGTATTAATTGCCTTTTACTGCATATAGGTGTCAAAGAGTTTGAAATACTCCTTAAAATTCATCATGCCTCTTGAGATGAATGACTCTTTATGTTTAAAACCTTATAAATCCAATTGCTTAAACCATCAAAGTTTTAGATCCCCTATAAAATGAAAATAAATGAAAAATGTAATAGTATGTATGTGCAATGTATGGGACATGCAAAAAACTAACTTTTGGCCTTTCAAAGGTGACAGGTAGGCTGCCTATGGCTCGCTCCTTGTGAGGGACGACTGTCCATCGTTGCTCCCTATAAATAGTGCTCCTCTTTTTGGTTTTCATGCATTTAGCCTTTCACTTTCTAAGGAAGCTTTTATCAGGTATTTTTTTTCTCTCATCATTTTTCTTTTCTTCATTTTTAGTTTGTTTTCCTTCTAGTTATTGATTTTTGCTCCATCATTTCTACACCTAGACTGTTTAAGAAAATTTTGTTACCATGACTACTGGACTTGCAAAATTACACCAACTATTGGATGACCCAAAGACTTGGAGGGACTTTCTTTTGGCTCCATACTCGAGTCTAAGGTTTTCTAAGAAGAATATCTCTAGATAGGAACCTATTGCTTACTGTTGCTTGATATTGGGACCTAAGGCTTCATGTGTTTTAGGTTCACTCACCAAGAGTTGTGTCCTTTACCAGAGTTCATTGCAATGGTTGATGCTAGGTTCAAGCTCGGTAGCCGGCCATGCTTGCCCTCTCCTATTGTCAACTATCCTAGAGAGGTGGCTTGTGCCTTGGGTGTCCTTCCTTCTGAGGGTTAGCGTTTAGTGCCTTATTGGAGGACATTCACATTGAAGCCCCTAATTGATGTATTGACTAATTTCAATGACATGCCTAACTTCCATTTCAGTATGGTACTACTTTGTTTTCTTGCTTAGTGTTTATTGGTGTTTGCTGGTGATCCTATGACTGGAGATTATAGGTTGTTTAATGTTATGGATGGCATACTTCAGGAATGCAACCAATTTCCCTTAATTCTAGCAGAGACTATCATTGGCTTTGATGCCTTTCACCTTAGCTCTCCTATTCATCATAGCTCTACTTCTTTTCTCATAGGCAGTCCCATACTTCTTAAGGTACGTCCTTATTTTTGAAGATAGTACACCCCTTGTGGATTTTCATACTAGCCTTTTTTGTTGAAATACGTGTCTTTTTCATATTTTCACATATTTTTTGTACCTTATTTTAGCCTGAGATGAATCCAACTCATCCCAGCGGCTTTTTCATTTTTAGGTATGGCTTTGCGAGAAGCTATAGCTATTGTTAGAGTGTCTTCCTTGAGTTAGAGCCATGGGCACTTATCCCATGAGCTATGTCACACTTTAGCATCTACAATATGGGTTTTAATCAGTCTAGGATATAGTTGATTGGTTGGGCCATTTAACGGATGTTGACATTATATTTAGGTACACATGGTTACCCATGACTTTTGTGGTTCTGGAAGGGGCTTCAGGATGTGTCCTTCTGTGTAGATCGGATCGGACCAACTTTTACATCGTAGCTCATTGTGCTTGTTCAAGGATCAACAGGACATTGTTAGGTGTTCATTAGGCTTTTAAGGTGGCATTCTCACTGGTCATTTCTTGACAGAGTATTATTAGATGATTTGGACCTGACTTCCCATGAGGACCTCTATTCCTGAGATTGGTGCCATTGATTTCACCACCTCTGACTTATATTAGCAATGAGTCACCAGTCCAACTGTCAACAACAGACTTTCTCATCTGAGGCACCTGGATGGAAAGAGAGATGTGATACTGATAGATTAGATTAGACATTTTCATACATGATGTTTTTGCTCTTATTGAACTTTTACATTTTGAACTTGTGAAACGACTATGCTTCTTTTAGATACTTTGATGACTTTATGAATACGTGCAGGACATTTCTTTCTAATTTCAATACATATGATCAACATTTGAAATTAGCACAATAATGCGTATTATTTAATCTTGAATTGAAACTTTATAGGCATTATAACTCCTATAATCAATCAGCCTTCTTGGGTTTTCTAGATTAATTATTTTCTCTTAGCCTCTAATTTTTGCCCCAGATGCCTTTTTTCGATTTTCACCCTGATAAGGCACCCAATTTTAGCAAAGCTGCTATTTTTTTTTGGTTTTCGACTTACAGGGTATTTATTCTCTTTATTTTCACTTTTTAGTCTTATCCATGAAGCCTTTTTAATCTATCTATGTTTACTGATTTTTTGAACTCGTTGCCATTAGTGTTTGACAAAACAACAGCTCCTTTAGATAATAACTTCTTGAGCACAAAAGGTCCTTCCCATGTGGGCCTAAACTTGCCTCGAATATTTGGAATTCTCTTCCTTATCTATTTAAACACTAAATTTTCCTCTTTAAAAGGATGTTTCCTAAATTTCTTTCCAAATGAGCGAGCCAGCCTTTTTTGATAAACCTGGTTATGAAAATACACCCTTATTCTATCCTCGTCAAGAAGGTTAAGCTACAATAGTCTTTGTTTAGGCTATTCTGTTTCCAGTATCTTAGCTTCTAAAATGACCCTTAGAGATTGATGCTCAATTTCTATGGGCAACACTACTTCTATCCTATAGACCAAGGAAAACGGCATAGCCTCTATTGAAGTTTTGGCTATAGTCATATAACCCCACAAGGTGAAAGGTAACTTGTCAGCCCAATCTTTATAAGTTTGAACCATTTTGGCCAGAATCCTTTTCACATTCTTATTAGCTTCAACAACTGCTCTGTTTGCTTGAGGTTTATAAGAGGAAGACTTATGATGTTAGACTTCATACCTAATGAGCATTTGCCAGGTTTCACCGAAAAACTACAACCCATTATTAGACACTATATGATGAGGCAAATAATATCTATATATTAAACTATTTTCAATGAACTTGGCCATATGCCGTGCATCTGTCTTTTTAAAAGATTCATCTTCTACCCACTTAGTGAAGTAATCAATGGCTACAATGATGAATCTATGTCCATTCAAAGCAGGCAAGTGAATCACACCCATGATATCTATATCCCATGCAGTGAATATGGTGATGTGAGGTTGCATAACTCAAAAATGGGCAATTGCCTCAAATCCACATACTGTTGGCACAGCTGGCACTCTTTAACGTACTTAGAACAATTAGCGTCCATCGAGAGCCAAAAGAATCCTTGACACATAATTTTTTTAGCTAAGGATAAACCATTCATTTAGGCTCTGTACACTCCCATATATACTTCTTCCATGACCTTCCTAGCCTCTTTTTAATCTAGACATTTCAATTAAATCCCATTAGGCTATCTCTTGTAGAGTACTCCTCCCATAATGATGAATTGGGTAGACAGCTTACGAATTAACCTCTATTCCTTTCTAGTTGCTTCTTTAGGAAACACTAACTTTTCCAAATAGTTTTGAATGTTATAGTACGAGGATTTTCGATCATCCACTTTGATATCCACAATCCATTCATCCTCAAAGCATGGCTTATTCGAACTCAAAATCGGCACGGGCTTCATACTCACCCCTTTTTATTTATTCCATATAGATACCAAAGTAGCCAAAACATCTGCCAATTGGTTCTCTTCTCTAGGCACATACCCAAAAGTACAAAGCTCAAATTGTCTACTCAAAGCTTTTAAACACTTGAGATAAGGCAATAATCGCTCTTCCTTGACCAACCATTCACCTTTCACTTGATAAACTACTAACGATCAGTCTCCGAACACTTCTAAGGATTTTCCCCCACAGCTAACAAAGCTTCCAACCCAAAGATACAAGTTTTATATTCAATTTCATTATTTATGGCCTCATACCTCAACTTTTTAGCCAGCAACATTTTCTCTCCTTCCAGGGTGACCAAGATTATACTTAATCCAGCTCTTTATTGTTTACGATTCCATCAAAGTACATCTGCTAACCCTGTACTATTATGGCTGCAACATGCTCATCGAAAAACTCAAAAGTTACCTTCTTTCCTTCTAAAGGTTGATCAACTAGGAACTCTGCTACTGCTCTCCCTTTAATGGTTTTCCTAGTGATATATTATATGTCAAACTCTTATAGAAGAATCAACCATCTTTCCATTTTTCCTAGAGGTGAAGGCACTTCCTGCAAATACCTAAAAGGGTTCTATTTAGACACTGCTTGGATTCTATAAGAAGGGAAGTAGTGCCTCAGCTTCTTTGATACCCATATGACTGCTAGAAAAATATTTTCAACCTCTATATACTTTGCCTCATAAAGGAGAAACTTCTTGCTAAGGTAGTATACTATATACTTAATCCCAAAGTCATCTTCTTGTGCCATCATGGCCCTTACTGAACTATCTTCTATGGCCAAGTAAAAAATTAGAGGCTTACCTACCTGAGGTGGTCTCAACATTGGCAGATGTAGCAATTATTCCTTAATGGTATCACATACCTTTTGACAATCCTTATTTAAGACTACTGGCTAATCTTTCCTAAGCAGTTTAAATATTGGCTTGCAGATCAAAGTCAATTTGGCTATTAACCTGCTTATGTACTTAATTCTCCCTAGGAACCCTCCAGCTTCCTTTTCTTTTTGGGGTACTGGAATTTCTCTAATGGCTTTTACCTTGTCAGGATCTACTTCTATGTTTCTTTAGCTCACTACATGCCGTAAGAGCTTACCTGAGCTGACCCCAAGATACACTAATTTGGATTAAGGCGGAGGTTGTACTTACTAATTCTCTGGAAGAACTTCTTTAATGCTTCAAAATGACCTTTCCAAGTAACTGATTTGATCATCATGCCATCCATGTATACTTGTACTTCCTTGTGGATCAAGTTATCCAGTATCTTAGTTGATATCCTTTGGTAGATAGCACCTACATTCTTAAACCTGAAAGGCATAACTTGATAAGCATACGTACCCCATTCAGTTATGAAGGCTATCTTAATCCAGTCCTATCTTATTCAGAATCTGATTGTACCCTGCATATCCATCCATGAAGCTATACATGGCACAAGCAGTTGCATTATCAAGCAAGACATCTATGTGAGGCCGATGGAAATCATCTTTAGGATAGACTTTGTTTAAGTCCTTATAATTGACACAGACCCTGACTCTTTCATCTTTCTTTGCTATGGGAACTACATTTGCCATCCAAGCGGGATATTGAACTTCCACTAGGAACTTAGCCTTTATCTATTTCCTTACTTCTTCTTTGACCTTTTTATCCCATTTAGGTCTAAGTCTCCTAACCTTTTATTTGACTAGCTTATACCTTGGGTATGTTAGAATGGCATGTTCAATGATTTCTCGATTTATTCCCAGCATGTCTTTATAGGTCCAAGCAAAGACTTTTTCATATTTTTTCAATATTCTCTTAAAATTTTCTCTCTCCTCAGGAGTTATGTCTATTTTCAGTAAAATTTCTTTTGGATTTTCTTTAGTTTCAAGATTAAATAAACACATGTTTATTGAGTTTATGTTAAATATGAATTATTCATGATTTTGATTATGCATATTGAAATCAGAAGAAACATCACACAAGTAAGTAAAATTGTTCATCTTATTAATATAATCAAAAGAGCAATCAATATTCTCATAAAAAAGTTTAGGAACATAAACAATATCAATAAAAGCATCATCTTTAGTCTTAGTAACATCAGATGTCTCTCCATTCTTGGCCTCTAGTAGACCTTCAACCTCGACCTTATTTTTGCTTTTCAATTGAATGGCAAGCAGTTTCTCTATAAAGACTTCTTTAGGCACTTCTTTGTCTCAAGCTAAATGGTGTAGCATAATCTCTTCATCCAGAAACCCTCAACTGGATTGATAATCCCTTGTTTTTAGTCAAAGACATCGTTGAACAACTCAAAACCTAGTACTACTTTATCCTTTACTGGCTAGGGTTCGTTCTCTCTAGAATAAAAACAAATACCTAAAGCCAGCACAAAGCTCTGAGAAATGTAAGGAATCTCTTTCTCTACTTCTTTCCCTTTACTCTTTTGATTGGAACCAGTAAAGCCTAACCCCTTTTTATCCTTCTGACCCTTAGCAGCTATAGCAGTTTGAGTGCCTTGGGAGTTTTTGCCCAAAGTAGTACCAGGTAGGAAATTCATCCTTTTTATGATGTTAACTACTTGAGGGCAATCAACAAAGCTACCTTTACTTTCTTCATCACTGATGGTAGACAATTGGAACCCACTGAAAGGTTGTTTAGCTATCTCAAGTATAGACACCTGATTCTCCCTTACAGCTCTAATAGTAACTACCTGACCATCATAGGGAATCTTAATCATCTGATGTAGTGTGGATGGCACTCCACCCAACTTGTGAAATCAAGGTCTTCCTAACAGCATAGAGAAATTAGTCGAAATGGGCAACAATACAAACTTAGCTTTTGTCTCAATGGGCCTTATCTTTACTAAGGCCATAAAGGTTCCAGTGGCTTGCCTTTTGGAATTGTCATAGGCAAAAATGGTTAAGTCTAACTTACTCAGCATGCTCTCATTCAACCCAAAAGCTAGAATGGCCATTAAATGGCACACATTAATGAAAGAACCATCATCTATCATCACACAAGCCATGTATTTTCCATTCACCCGAGCATTGATATAAAAAAAAGATTATGATTCCTTCCCTAAGAAGGTAAGTCAACATTGGAATGCACAACATTCTCTCTCATTACTCTTTTAATCAAATCGAACAACTCGAAGGGCAAGATAGTAGTAGCAACAATGGACTTACTCAGGGCTTTGACTAACTTCTGCTTGTGTGAGGGAGATTATCTCAGTAGGTCCTAGATGGATATTTGTACATTCGTCTTCTTCAACTGCTTTATTATTTGATCTTCCTCAACTTCCTCTTTTGTAAGCACTGCAGTAGGAGCTAGCTGCCTTTTAACCTCTGGGGCCACTCTCCCACTCCTTATGACACCTTAACCTTCTTCTCTTCTCCTACTTCCTCCTCGCTCTCACTGGCTTTACTAGTTGAACTCCAGATATCAATGGACACAAAAGCCCCTTCATCCTCACTTTCTGTAGGGATATCCTAATAATGAATCATAGAAACTGGCCAGCTTTCTTTAACTGGCTCCGTTACTTTAGGAGTGGAACGAGTAATGACCATGTACTCATTCCCATACAAGTCTTTCATGATGTACAACTCAAGTAGACTGGACCCAATCATAAACATTAGGGGTTGCATAGCATTGTAACCTCTCATCTTCTTCTTATCTCTCTTTTTAGGATTTGAAATCTGCTTACTATCTATCAGGTCCTAAATTTTATTCCTCAAGCTATAATAATAAGTAGTCAAGTACCCAGTGTGTTGATGATATGCATAGTACCGATCCTCTTTATCATGGGGCAAACCTTAACTTTTTGTAGGCCTTAAAGGCAATGGTTGAAGCTTCCCTTCTTTGTTCGGTCTATCTAATACCTAAGATAGTGACTTTCCCAAGTTGGAATAATACCTTTGACTATCATCTATAGCAAACATTTCTGCAGTCTTCCAAGTTTTTTTGACCCACTACTATTACCCATTGTCTTGTTATTACCGAAATTCCTCTTAGCATTCTTACTACTTGCCCTCCTGGCTAAGTACTCTGCTTTAGCCTCTATAACTATGTCTTTTAATGACTCCCAGTCCTTTAAACCTTTCATCTTTAAGACATCCCTCAAGTATGGACTTGCACTCTTGATAAATAACCTGATCTAATTAGCCGTGTCTGGCTTTTTCTTCATCTTCATCACCCTATTCCTCTACCTAGCGAGGTACTCATGGAAGGATTCATCATGTTTTTACTAGAGTAGCTTGAGGTCCTTCAAAGTAACCTCCATACTTGTGCTGCAACTATATTGCTTAAAGAATTCCTTAGTCAACAGAGCCCAGTCCTCCTTAGTATGCCTATCCAGCCCATGGTACCAATTATTGGGGTCAAAACAAAGCACTGCAAACTGCTTCAATAGCAAAACTTATAATTGAAAACCTCTAAGATAAACTCTTTTTGAACCATAAATAAACCTAAATAACTTATAAAAACAACAAAAAAGCTAATAAGAAAAGTATTAAGGGTTAGGAAGTAGTTATGTGTTTATCAAGTTCGTAGTTGGACTTTTAAATACTGTCAAAGATCCATGAGGGTGACGATCACTGAAGCGCCATCAAATGTCGATTCAAAATAGGGCTTCACATGATGTCTATTTACCTTGAATTGCCTTTCATCTCTTAGGTGTTTTATAGTCACCACTCCAAATTTGTCTGCTCCTATGACTTCAAAAGGCCCTTTCCACCTTGATTTCAATTTCTCGGGAAATAATCTCAAACGGCTATCATATAGGAGCACCTTCATCCTAGGCATAAATTCCTTTTTCATCAGTTTTATGTCATGCCATTTCTTGGTGTTGTCATTGTACTTGGCAGCATGATTATAATGCCAAAACCTGAGTTTTTCCAACTTATTAAGCTATAGTGACCTGCATTTTCCTGTATTTATAAGTTGAAAAGACTTGCCAAAAAACTAATATAAAGGGTGACATCCCTATAGGAGTCTTAAACGCTATCTTGTATGCTCATAATGCTTCATCCAGCTTAATGTACCAATCTTTTCTAGAGGCATTGACCATTTTCTCTAAAATAGCCTTAAATTCCCAGTTTGACACCTCAACTTGACCATTAGCTTGGACCTGGTATGGGCTAGTGACTTTATGCTTAACTCCAAACTTTTTCAACAAGGCACTAAATTGGTGGTTAACAAAATGCTTACCACCATTACTGATGATGGCTCTAGAGGCTCCATATCAGCTGAATATGTTTTTTCATAGAAATTCCAGTACTACTTTGGCATTGCAAGTCCTAGTGGCTATGGCTTTTATCCATTTACTCACATAGTCTACCACCAACAAAATATATTCAAACTTGTAGGACACTGAAAAAGGTCCCATAAAATCTATACCTTATAAATCAAATATCTCTACTTTAAGTATAATGGTCAATAACATCTTATCTCTCCTAAATATATTCCTTACCCTTTGACAATGATCACAAGATTGAATATACATTTTCACATCATTAAATAAGAAGCCAATAAAAACTAGAAGATAGAGTTTTTGATACCATTCTGTTTGGTCCGTGATGTCCACTGGCCCCTCTGCTATGGTACACTTTAATGTTCTCTCCTTGCTTATCTTAAGGAATGCACCTTCTCAACACTTGATCAACACATAACTTAAAAAGATAAGGGTCATCCTAAATGTAATGCTTCGCATCAGCTTTCAATTTCTTCCTCTGTTGCCACATGTAATCCCTTGGCATATATCCACCTGCAAGACAATTTGCCAAATCAGGAAACAAAGGAACAATAACTTCACACATGAATAAAGCACATATATGTTCATCAAGGAATAAATCTAAAATTTCCCATTTCTCAATATGTTTGTGCTCAAGTCAAGCTAAGTGGTCTTGCACAAAGTTTTTTGCCCCTTTCTTATCTTTGATTTCTAGGTTAGACTTTTGTAAAGGAGTTCACATTTGATTAACCTCCATTTTGACTCCTTGGCAAAAAGATGTCTTAATGCTTTATGATCAGACCATACCATAATTTTTACACCTAGCAAATATGGCCTAAACTTCTTAAATGCAAAAACTATTGCTAGTAACTCCTTCTCGATTGTGGTATAATTAACCTGAGCTTCGGTCAAGGTATGACTTGTATAGTAAATTGCATAAAACACCTTCTCCTTTCTTTATCCCAGTACTGCTCCTATTGCGAAGTCACTTGCATCGTACATTAGTTCAATAATCATCGAAGCTGAAATAAGCTTCTGTATCAATGTCTCAAATGCCTGCAAACACTCATTAGTGAAATAAAAAAGATCATCTTTCATCAGTAAATTTGACAAGGGTTTGGCAATTTTTGAAAAATCTTTAATAAACCTGCGATAAAAATCAACATGCCCGAGAAAGCTCCTAACTGCCTTAACACTAGTTAGGGGTGGGAGTTTCTCTATGACCATTACCTTAGCTTTATCCACCTATATTCCCTTTTCTGAAATTTTGTGTCCCAAAACAATGCCTTCCCTCACCCTAAAGTGGTGTTTCTCCCAATTCAATATTAGATTGGTTTTCTCATACCTCCCTAGCACTAAATCAAGATGCTTTAAACAACTCTCAAAATCTTTCCCATATATGGTAAAGTCATCCATAAACACTTCCATAAAATTTCTATAAAATTATGAAAAATTGCCATCATACACCATTAAAACATAGTCGGTACATTGCACAACCAAAATGGCATTCTATAGGCAAAAGTACCATAGGGGCAAGTGAATGTGGTTTTCCCTTGGTCTTTAGATGATATAGGGATTTGTAAATATCTCGAATACCCATCTAAAAATAATAAAACCTATTCCTTACTAACCTCTCTAACATCTAATCAATGAATGGCAATAGGAAGTGATCTTTCCTAGTGGCGCTATTTAGACTCCTATAATCTACATAGACTCTCCAACACATAACTATACGAGTTGGAATAAGTCCATCAAGCTTATTTTTAATTGCTATAATTCCCCCTTTCTTTGGGACGTATTGCATAGGACTCACCCACTTACTATCTGAGATAGAATAGATGATACTTGAATCAAGGAGCTTAAATACCTCTTTCTTAACCACTTCCTGCATCACTGGATTCAGCCGCCTTTGAGGTTGAGCCATTGGTTTACATTCTTCCTCCATCAAAATCTGATGAGTGTAGTAGCTCGGATTGATCCCCTTCAAGTTCGATATTTCCCATCTGATTGATTCCTTGTGCCTTTTTAACACTTCAATCAACATCTCCTCTTCGAAACCTGTCAACATAGAAAAGATCATCACTGGTTTTGTTTCATTTTCCAAAAACACATATTTCAAATAAGGGGAAAAGGGTTTGAGTTCAGTTTTTGAATCTCCCTTTTGTGATGCAAAATTTTCCTCACTTGGATCCTCTTATTCACATCTTTGCTTAAGATCATGCATAATTTCCCCACTCTTGTTTTCTACTATAGCTACCATCTCTCTTCCTACCTCATCTAACTCTTCATTTTCCAAGGAATGCATCAAACTCAACTTCAATGGGTCATCTATTAATACCTTTTCCTGAGTTTTCTCTACACATTCTTGCACCTTGTCCACAAAGTAAATAGACTCCTTCAAATCACTTAATAGATATTTTTTAGCCTTGTTCATGTCCACTATCAATTCTTCATTATTGAACCTAAGAGTGACCTTTTGACCATGCACATCGATAAAGGCTTTTGATGTGTTTAAAAACATTCTCCCTACAACTAATGGCACTCTCTTTGATCTCCATTATGAGGAAATTTAGAGGAAAAATAAATTTTTCCACCTTCACCAACAAGTCCTTTATCACTCCCTTCGGTTTCTTTATCAACCTATCTGCTAACTAGAGCCTCATACATGTCTCTTTGAGATCCCCTAAGTTTAATTTCTTGCACATAGAATATGGCATTAAATTAATACTAGCCCCTAGGTTAGACAAGGCATTTCCAACAAAGGTTTTGCCAATTTCACAGGGTAAAGTGAAACTACTTAGATCTTCTAATTTCTTAGGAATCTTGTTCATAATGATAGCACTACAATTCTTATTAGTTACACAGTTCCACACCCTTTCAATTTCTTTTTGTTAGAATAAAGTTCTTTCATAAATTTTGCATAGTTGGGCATGTGAGCTAAAGCTTAAGCAAAAGGTAAGTTGATATACAATTTCTTAAACATCTTTAGGAACCTAGCCAATTGTTCATTTTTCTTTTCTTTCCTAGCTGTAGCAGGAAAATGCAACCTATTTATGTCAAGATCTTCTATGTTGGAATTTATTATATTCTTACCATTATCAACACTAGGAGCATCTGCATATTGCTTTACTCTAGGGTTAAAGTCACTTACTTGCCCTATTGGCTCCTCTATATTTAACGATGATGGCAAAGATGACTTACCTTTGTCTTCTCTTTATTTTACCTTCTTACCACTCCTTAATGTGATCACATTAGCTTCCTTTTTTGGATTGTGGTCGATATTTGATGGAAAAACCCCAGTTGGTCTTATAGATAAAGAATTTGGCAATTGTCCTATTTGTGTTTCGAAGTTCCTTATAGAGGCATCTTGGTTTTTATTCCATTGTTCTTGACATTTTCACCTTATCTCTGATCCCGATATAAATTGTTGTTGGCTATTCATGAAACTAGCAAACGTGTCTTTCAAATTTGGTTTCTTCTTTTTAATGGGTGGTCTTGGTTGAAACTCTTATGGGTGGTATGATTGGTTATAGTTTAAGTGTTGGCCTTGATTTGGACATTGGTTTTGATGATGGTGTGTTGGATATGGAGCTTGGTAATGGGTTGTCACTTGTGGTTGATAAGACTGGTTGTGCTGGTTGTGGTTATGATTAACATTTTGGTTAAAGAGAGTTCTTACTTGGGGTTGAGATGATGAAGCATTCTAATGTCCCTCTTTCTAAGAAAAATTTGGTGATTTTCTCCAACCCAGATTGTATGTATTATTGTAGAGGTCATTTCTTCTATAATCTCCTATTGCATTAACATCTCTTACAACTCCACTATCTTATCCACATGTTCCATTATCATATTCTACACAGTCTTGAGAAATAACTACTACATTTTGTACTTCCTTCAATCCTCTTAATTCCTTCCTCATCAGTTCTAATTGTGCCTTTAACATCGTAACTTCATCAATATTATATACACTCTGCCTTTTTGGAACTGTTCTTGGGGTTGCCCATTGTGAATCATTTATTGCCATCTCATCTAACAATTGAAAGGCTTCTTCTGATAGCTTGTTAGTGAATAAACCACTATATGCCACATCTAGGAGTGACCTTATAGGTGGATTCACCCTTACATAGAAAATGGTCATCAACTGATAAAATGCTACTTCATGATGCAAACAACTCTTCAATAGCCTCCTGAACCGCTCCCAAACCTCATGGAATGGCTCTTCATTCATTTGGTCAAAACTCATAATATTGTTGTGAATACTTGTTGTCTTAGTTGGAGGGAATAATCTCATTAAAAATTTCTTTTGTAACTGTTCCCATGTCAAAATTTAATGACTCGGTAACATTTGTAGCCAATCCTTTGCTTTTTTTATCAATGTGAAAAGAAACAATTTCAACCGTATAACATCTATTGTAATACCCAAAATCTAAATAGTGTTGCTAACCTCAAGAAATATATCAAGATGCTAAGAAGGATCTTCTAATTCTGACCCAGAGAATTGATTACTTTGCACCATGGTAACAGTTGCTGGTTTAAGCTCAAATTGCACACCTTTAGGCAATACAATTGTCTTATGGTTTTCATTCCATCTAGGCATAGCATAGTCTCTGATAGTCCTTACCTAGGTATCTCCTCTCTTCGTTTACCAAAATTTTATCTTGTGCCCTTGGCATTTCTTCATCCTTAGGAGGAATTTCACCAATGGGAGGATCCTAATTCATGTTGTTTCCTTTATTGGCTCTCCTTCTTTGATGTAAAGTCCTCTCGATTTCAAGGTCATAGGTTGCAAGTTGTTATTGTCTTTATCTGTGCATACACTATGAAACACTTGAAAAGAATCAAAATAATAAAATAAGAAAAGAAAACACATACAAATAACAATCAAAAATCATAAACACGCTAATCCCTGGCAACGACACCAAAAACTTGATGCAATCTCAATAAGTGTACTAAATCGATAAGTAATATAGGGTGCTCAATTTAAGACCCACGAATATCATACCTAAGGGATTGTAGATCCAAGCAATGACAATTAAGTGTATGCTAAAGAATTTCCAAAATTTTGTTGCGTTTTATGCTATCACTATTTAAAATGCAGAAAAATGAAATATACTAATGGTAAAATTGTAGGAACTTACTAAGAATCATGTAATTAAAATATTAACTATTTGAAAATTTATTAAGAAAAATGTTGTTCAGGTTCACTCATCCCCCTTATACCTAAATATGAATTAAATTTATCAATAACACTACAAGAAAATGGATTTTCAACGACCAAATTTAACGAAGGGATGAAGATATGGTTGTTAATATACACTAACAGCGATGGAAATTATTCCAGTAGTTAAATATCAAAATTTTAACCAAGGGATTAAATTCGGTGGTTAAAAATTAAAAATTCCAGTGGGTAATATTAAAAAATAGTGGGATTTATTTTGGCACCAAATTAATATTTACTTATAGAAAAAGATAAAGCTTTGATACTTGCGACTCTTATTTTCATCTTCATCTCCATTAACCCTAAATTTAAGTCTTCATCTTCATTGTTTTTTTTTCTCTCAAATCCTCTCTCCCTCTTTCTAAATCTTGTTCTTTCTCTTTTAATTTCAAATCTACCAAAAATTTATCATCTCTTACTTCATTTCAATCCTTCCAAACCCTAACTCCTTATTCGGTTGCTTAAATTAGGAGAACAATTGATTGGAGAATCAGTGGAGATATCCAGTGAGGAAGCCACACGCTTCTACTACAGATTTGCTCATGTGGATTAAAAGTCCACTTGTGATTCCCTTACCATCGGCTCTACTATCCGTTCTCACCAGGTACTTCTATTTTTTCCATTTTGATTTCTTGTAAATTGAGTTGGATTTGTTCCTAAATCTCGTTCTTTGGGTCAAGATCTGATTTAGGATTTAGCTATTTATGTTAAGCCTCAAAATCTTTTGCTGGATCAGGCTAAAGGCATTCTTAAGATCTTCGATCTTGGCCTTGGCCGTGCTTTTACTATTCCTCTTAAGAGCTACACACATGAGATTGTTGCTCTTTGGTATATAGCTCCTGAGGTCTTGCTTGGTTCCACTTATTACTCTATCGGTGTAGATATGTGGTTTGTTGGTTGCGTCTTCGGTAATGTCGGAATTTAATCTCCTTTATTTGGATTGAATTTTTATTCAATTATGCATCTAAGTGTTCGATGATATTTTGTAAACACCATTTCTGACATTGATTAAGCGGTACCTTCAATTTTACAGTCTTGATCAATTTTTACTTTTTCTCTTTCTACCATTTTTCAGCCGAAATGGTAAGAAGGCAGGCTTTGTTTCCTGATGACTCTGAATTTCAACAGTTGCTTCATATTTTTTGGTATTGATTCAAACTTTAATAATGCATTGAGATTGTTTTTCATTTTCATATTTAGCCATCTTAAGGCTTGCACAATTCTCAAATATATGTTCTTTGACTGTACAATTCTAATTTCATAGTAGTAATGATGGTTTTAGAATATCCATTTTTATTTTCTATTGCAGTATGATGTTAACACAGTATGTTTTGTGGATGAAACTGGCCATCTAATATATTCTGGAGGCGATGATAACCTCTGCAAGGTAAAATCTCTCTTTCTATTGCATTGTTCTCAAGCAGTAATATATCTTCTTTCTGATTTATCCATTTGAGGCAAATATATTTTTGTTAGCTTAATAGAATATATCACAGGGTCTTTGGCTTTTGAGTACTCTTTGTTTGACTCTTAACTTAATTCTAGTTGAAAAACAATCAGAGTTATCAACACATAATCGTGTTGTTTACATGTTGTTCATGTGAAGCTAGTTTATGCTATCTGCTTGTCATTTTTTCAGTCAAGTGAGTTTTCACTTCTCTCTAACCACTGCAGGTATGGGATAGGCATTGTTTTATCAGCAAAGGTCAAGCAACTAAGGTCTTGATAGGACATTTAGAAGGCATTACATTCCTAGATAGCCATCGAGATGGGAGTTATTTAATTTCAAATGGAAAAGATCAAAGTATTAAATTATGGGATATACAAAAGATGTCATCTAATGTCACCTGGTAAGCAGCATTACTTGTTTTCTATTGGGGGACAGATATTATGAGAGAGGGATTTCTGAAGGACAATCTTTATTCTTGGGGAATTGTTGTTATTGCTACTATATGCTGGAATTGAAGTTGCTTTCATTTTTTCAATTATGTATCCTGGTTATATTTTTCTATTTTATGTATTTTTCGTTAGAATTTATGTGACACCATTATCTATACCTTTATCCTTTTTCTTCGTTTAGCATATTGTAAAAAATGGTCATTACTATTTTAACTGAATGGTTGCAGTATTCATTGTGGTGCGCTAGAATTCATTATGCTCTACTGAAGTTTAAAGTTTGCTCACTTATGTAACATTTTTCTTGAACCAGCGCACCAATTCTTAGAGATCCTAAGTGGGACTATAGACAGATGGAGTATCCAGAGCATGCAAAAACCTTGAAACATCCTCAAGATCTATTATTGGCCATGTACATGGGTCATTCAGTCTTGCTCACTTTGATTAGATGTTACTTCTCACCGGCATATAGGTACTCATAAAATTTAATATTGAGATTGCTATATTGCCTCAGTGCATAAAGCAGGCCTAATTCTAATCAATGGTTTGATTTAGGCATGTAATTTAATGGAAGAAAAAAAATTATAAGGGAAGAAGAAATAGAATATAACTTGGAGAATTTCTATCCCAAAATGAGCATTGATTCTTGATAATTTGAGGAAATATTTTCTTGTTATGCTTATGTAGATTTAGATTGGGTAGAAACCTGAGATAAAATGGTTATACTCACTCTGTTTTGATAGTTTAAATTTCTCAAGCCCTCATCATTAAGTTATTGCGTAAGTGTTGGTACCACAAATTGGTTTATCCAGTTCATGTGCTATGATGTCAATTTATGTCAATGACATTGACCTCCTTGTAGAATTTGATTCCATACTGATTTCTTAAATCAATTCTTGTAACACTGGGGAGAGATACATCTACAGTGGATCTAGTGATGGTTTTGTTTTTATATACGATGTGGTAAGTACTTGAAGAATTAAACAAACAAAATGTTACTTTAGAAAGAAAATATTGATTCCAAGTAAAAAGATGTATACGATACCAAATATTGGGGAATGAAATTAAAATTTGGATTGTTTCTAGGGAAATGTGGTAAAAATATCAATGCAAAATGAAAAATATGTGATGTCAATCTAGAGAGCCTTCATATTTGACAAAGGCAGCTCCATTTTGCTAATTAATAATCTGGACAGCAATGAGTTCTTTTAAAATGAGACATGTCTGATAGTATTCATTGTAGTTTCCCCAAATGTAGGTTTTATTTACTCAGTTATGATGCACTTAAAAGAGATTGCATCTCTTTCATTTTACTATCTTAGGTTGGTGATGACCATTTTTGTTTGTGTAGGGGAGTGGAGCCATGGTTGCAAGACTTGATTACCATGAAGGTCCTGTAAGAGATTGTAGTTGGCATCCTGTCTACCCTATGATTGTTAGCTCCTCTTGGGATGGCATCATTGCCAAATGGGAATTTCTGGCGAGTGGAAAAGCCCCACCTCCTCGAGTCAAATGGAGGGAGGTAAGTCAGAGGAGGATGTATATGAGCCCTTCGTGTTGCCCATTTTTATTAACCCAAAAAGAAAGAGACACACGTGGCAAGACTAGCAGCATAAGATTTGCCACGCGACACATAATCTCACCAACCAATCATGAGCAGGAAATTCCTCTCAAATTGATTTTCCACTTTCCCCCTTCAAAGGCACACTCTCCACTCTCATCTCTCTTTCTCCATTCCCGCGATTCCAAAGCCTTGTTGTCCCAAATCTCACAAACTCAGCCATGGCATCGCCAACGTTAAGGATCGCATTTCGAGTATTACTGGCGGTTCTCATCATTATGATTCTCTTCTACATCGGTTGTCCTCTTTACTGGAAAATATCCGCCACCATCCAAGAGATTCACGAGAATAAATTCACCGTTCAATAAGGTTTCTCTACCAATGCAGTCAATATTGCTATACGTGTCTTGAAATTTGTGAATCTAAACTTGTTTGGTGTTTTCTTTGGCTCAGGAATTTCTTAAATTATCTACGAAGCACAGAAAATTATTGGTTGGTTCCATGACAAGTCTAACCCTGGCATTCGTGATGATCGACGAGCAATTAACCGAAGGCTTCTTTTTTAAGGTTGTTTTCGAGCTCTTTATTCGTAGAAATCAATTGTTTAATTACTACTATTACACTGTGGTAAGAGAAGAAATCTATGCATAGATCTGTTACTCCGTAGGTCTCTAGGAATAATTAGGGGATATTATGAATTGAATGGCATAGTTATTAGCTTAAGAAATTTTGGTTTTGAAACTAGAATAATCGATTATCACTGTATAAAACTACATCTTTTAGGAGTCCTTGGATATTTAATTCTACATTTTCTCATATTTGGATATGCTTTCAATTCCATTTAGATCATTGTTTCACAATTTCATCCTTTTGACATTGGAAGCTTGGAATTTTTTATGGGTCTTGATAGGTAAGTAAATATGTTGTTAATATATTATTGAACTTATTATTATGTTTTACTTTCTTAGTCATTTGATCTACTGCCTTTTTAAATGAATATTAATTATAAATTTATGTTTACAAGTTTTTTGATCAATGGACAACGAAGATTGGATGCTCATTATTCATTTTTTTGAAAATTCTAGCTAGATAGATGTTGGTATAGCAATGGCCTATTTTTCTAAACAAATTTATATGTGATAAATAGAATGTTAAACAATTTTGAAATATTGCTATACTTTGTAATTGGTTTTTTGCAATTTATGAAAAGAGTATTTATTATATTTTTAGATATATATGTATGTGTCGAAGTGTGAATGGGGTGTACATGAAATATTTAAATAAAATTTTTTATATTAATTATCAGATGTACATTTAGCAATGGAAAATCCAGTGCCATTTGTAATTATTAATGATCGGATTTCCTTTCGTTTAAAGATATAAACAATCCGCGAAGGGAACTTTTGGTCGTAATAAGTTAATTTTTACGACTAGATTTCCCTTCTTTGAAAGTGGTAAACAATTAACGAAGGGAGAAATCGGCCGTTAAAAGGTCTTTTGTAACGATCGGATTTTCCTTCGTTAAAAGCAGAACACAATTAGCGAAGGGAAATCCAGTCGCTAAAAATTTATATTTAACATCCGGATTTGTTTTGGTTGTTAATAACTTTAACGATCGGATTTCAATCGGTCGTCTATACTATTAATGATGGGACTTTTAATGACTAGTGATGACCGAATTTTTCCGATCGTTATAGTGTTTTAACAACCGGATTTTAACTTTTAACGATCGAATTTTCCTTCATTAAATAACATTTTTCTTGTATTGTAATCTATATAAATGAATTTGGGATAACCCTCTCTACCTAAGCTCCCATTCTGAAGCAAGCTATTCTAATCACAAAATGTCCCATTATAGAGCAAGTCCTATGATTAGCATAAGCATGGGTTTAACATCCTAAGCTCGGTTTGCTTTCCTATGACAGAGCCAAACAACCCAAAATCCGTTCATTTTACTCCAAACTCTAATTCTAAAATCATAAAATCTATAACTCATCAAGTCTTATTCCGGAGCAATCTCAAAATCATAGCATTCATGGTAAAAGATAAGGGGTAAAACATCCATGGTATTTAGGCATTCAAGTAAAACATCCAAACAAGATAATATGATAAAATCATCCATCCGAATCTGGAAAATTACTTAAAGTAACAAAAACCCATAAACTTTCAATAAAGCAATAGTAAAATGAACTTTTCATCTATATAAAAACGAAGAAATATTCAATATTCTTATAGAGGATAAGGGATTCAAAAATCCCCCAAACAACTATTTAATTACTCACTACCCATTACAAAATAAGAGAAGAAAAAAATAGAAAAAAATCTAAAAATTTGTGTGAGGAAGAACTCTCAGTTGGAATCGAAACGTCTTCAGTCTTTTTCACCAAATCTCTAATGAAAGTGAGCTTTAAATGGATGAAACTAAATGTCTAACCTATAGATATGTGTTTAATCTATGTATTTTGATATAAATCTAACCTATATGCAAGTATAATTATATACTAAATAGAAGAAATAAAGAAATGAAAGAACTAAGAAATTACGAAACCCTAGATCTAAAAAATTGTAGATCTATGCCGAATAGAAAATTTTGATATATATAAGCCCAACTGGGGTCACGTTTAGTAGGTTATTTTTGCTAGCCATGACCTTCTAAAAATCTATCTCTAGACCGAAATGGCTCACGATCAACACTCTTTTCCTACTAACCATGACATACTCCTTGATTTGTTTCTAGATCAAAAAATACAAACCTCACGATTAGCACCATTTTTCTATTGACCGTGACATATGTTCCTTTGCATTTTGGATTGAAACCTACCTACCTTATTGTCAAAACCATTTTTCTACTAACCATGACATATGTTCCTTTGCATTCTAGATTGAAACATGTATACCCCATGATCAGTAGGTTATTACTGCTGACCATGAGGTCTTCTCTTCTTGGTTCTGGACTAAAAATTGGCTAAGTCATGGTAAGCACCCAAAACCTGCTGACTGTGACACCATTGAAATGGTGTGTTTTGACATGTAGCACTAGGTCACGGTTAGCACCAAAACCTGCTGATCATGACATACCTACAAAATCTACATTTAAGTATAGAAACCCATCAAAAGTTCTCCAAAACACATAAAAGATAAGAATTACTGAATTTGGACATAAATTATTAAATTAAAGCAAAATAAAGCAAAAGACTTTAAAAAGACATTTAAAACTAAACTAAAATTGGCTAAAAACTAGACACTAAATTGAATTTATCACCAATCTATTGCAATTCTAGTCAAACTCAAGCAAAAGTATTCCACCTTCTATTTCTTTGATAAGGTAGTCCCCTTTATGATCAATTTATACTGTTTAATATATACTGATGGGTCTGAAGTGCCATCAAACCTTGGCAGGTCAGGCATTTTAAATCTTTGGGGCAATGTCTCATCTCCATCCAAATCCCTATCTTTAGGGGTTATGCCCTTACTAGCAGACAGTAACCTAGACATGGCTTCAATCTTTTCCTCCATATCTTAAAAGTTGGATCCTCAACACTAGGACCTCTAATCCTTATGTTCATCACTGGAGGGACATAGTCTTTGTCTTCCTCTTTTATAAAGACAACATCAGGATTATGCCTCATTTCCCTCTTAGGTAGATCTCGAAGCACAACAGCATCAACTATGTCCGCATTCCCAACATGTGTTGGCTCCGCTATCTTGCAAGCTGTGTTATAAGCTGAGTTCTCATGTTAAGTTCTACATAAGTCACCATCCCACCAATCATGGCTGTAAGCCTTTCCTTAAAATATTAGAACCTCCTATCCAACCTCCGATCTAAATCATTCTGCACTATTGAGGGCCCAGTAGGAGTAAAATTTAGCCTTTCTCTCAGGAATGGAAACCTTATGATGGTGTAATCAGTCACTCTCCCAATTTTATTTCCCTTTTTGGTCTCATTCAATTTGTCATTTTCTATGTCCAAACTTGTTTCTTAACTGCTTTCTAACAATTGACTTAAACCTAACTCACAACTGACCTCTAAACCCAAATCCAAACTTGAACTTAATCTCGTAGACTGGATATAGATCTTCAAGCTAGGCACCCGTCTAACCTTCCAGACCACCTAAATGAGTTTATGATGGCTGTAAGAATCAGATGTTAGGAATGATGCATGAGCATGGCATATATACGATGTATGAATGCAACACGTGATTTTGTTAGGAGTCAATCACAATCACAAACTAGCATAACAATATCCTTCCACCTATATTACTCCTACACAGGAGGTTGTGCAGTCTCTTTCCTAGGTGTGCTTAGCCCATGGCTCAATAGGGTACCCAACGGATGCATATGGTGCACAGCAAAAAAATTGGTAGCATAACTTCTCTAATTGAATATGCAGGCATATGGGTCTTGAACATTATGTATTTTAACTAACTCATACAGATCGAGTTAGGCCCGCAAAGGCATAGAAGCCTTTGACTTATACCCTCTTAATATATTTGAGTTTGGTTAATACATAAGGATCCATATAACAAGAAAAAGATTATTATGGTTATACACCCTAGGGAAAGTTACTATTGTCATTACATGGGCTTTATTCAAAGGGTTATGAAACTTTAGGGCTACCCAAGCATGGTCCCTGCCAATAGGTCTAGCTCATCACAAGCATAACGAATGATGGGTCACCATTTTATATACCATTTGGTACTAGATTTGGGCTGGTGGGTCTCCTTAATACCTCCCTACATTAAGTGAACATAGGGCATGCTTTAAGATAGCACCGAGGCTAAAAAAGGATGCCTAACTTAATTCTAAGGCTCTAAGATGTATGTAACAAATGCAATTTAGAAAAGATATAGGATTAATTCATAAATCGAATTATAAAAAACATAACCAAGATGCTTTTTGGAGCAAGGTCTCTTTAGTTCTCAATGAAGTCACCATAGTGACACATGCTAGAGCCATGCTCATTTTTTAGGTTTGTTCTCGAAGGCTTACTTTTAGGATTCGAGACCGAAGAGGCTCACTTAACTCATAAATTGGCTATTTAACAATAAAAAGGGATTAAGCCCAAATTATTACTGATAGTTAACCTATGAAGGCATCTACTAATGGATCCAAAAGAGGTAGGTGTCATGGAGTCGCCACCCAACAGAGCATTAGGAAATGATTCTCGACCTTTTGATGCCCAAATAGAGACCGGTATTCAGGATATCACTCTTATTAGGCATCTTAGTTAGGTGCTTATTTTACAATTGAGTTTTATACTTGATCCCCTCTCCTCTCTCATATAATGCAAAATCGTAGAATTAAATAAACATCCCATTCACATGAATAAAGCGATAAAAAGTAATAAAATAAGCCTACTTAATTATTACATAAGTAAATCATCCCATAATAACAACAAAATAATATAAATACATAAATCAGGATATTCATTTTAGTTGGGAACATTGGTTCCCTCATGCACATTTCAAAAAAAAATCTTGGCTTTTATTTCATGTGGATTTGGGTTAAAAATTGGATGCTGGTCCAAGTTTTGAAGAAAAAACCAATTAATCAAATAGAAAACATTTTAAATGCTTTTTTTATTTTATCGTGCATAAACCTTTTTTTATTAACTATTACATCCCCAAAATAATAATACATCTAAAAAAATATCAAATAAGCAAAAAAATAAACACAAAATAAATAATAAATAAAACCAAAGATAATAAATAAGTAATAAAGGAAAATAGTTAACCGAGATAACCAGGGGCTGAAGATGGTGACCAACTCAATAGCATAATTTCCCATGCAAAAACCACATAAAACCCTCTAAAGTAAAGGTATTAAATACTCGAAGAAAATCACACAAAAAGCTAAGCAAATTAGCATTCTCAAATAACAAAATAAAAATAATTATAAATTTATTTTATAAAAATAAAATGAATTTAAGTAAAGAATCACATCATACAGAATCATGATCACGTGAAATAATGCACAAAATATCATGGAAATTGAGTAAATGGCATAAAATGCATAAAATACACAAAAATTTGCCAAAAATCCATTCATGGACATCCAAAATAAGCAAGGGACGGCCACAGGAGAGCGAGGGATAGGACAAGATAAGGCTCGTGACATCCCATCCATCGCATGATAGTCGGGCATCCATCGAGTCTTCTTTCCATCCGTCACCTCTAGACAAAGTAGGTTGTAGATTTTTATGTCAAAAAAGTGCAAAATGTCATACAAAATGCATTTCAACTATAACCACGCATTCATTAAACTCTAAAGCATGGCAATATTGTGTTATAACATCAAGTTATGCATAAAAATACATTAAAAATTACATATTTGCATAATTAGAGGAAGGAAATAAAAAGCTTAATATACAATAATGGAGGAATCTCATTCTAAACACACCATTAACATGCCAATTCACTCCATATTCATATTGTATCACATCGAAGCATGCAAATAAATCAAATGTAACATTCAAAAATAGATATTCCAATAAATTTTACATGATTTATGCATGGCCATTCTAAAGAGAGAAAGAGAATAAAAATAGAGAATGCATAGAATATTACCCTTAGCAGATATTCTGACTCTAAAATCTTAGTAGTCCATATCTCCACTCCGATTTGTGCTCCTTGCTTTTTAGAAATATGCAATGAAATTCATTTTTGTGTGTGTGTTAATCAAAAGAGAACGCTAGAGCAGATTTCAGAGAGAGAAAGAAATTGAGTTTTCTTCTTCCCTAAAGTGGACCTGTAAAAGTGATTCCTCTTCACCTTCAAAACCCTAAATTTTTAGAATTTATACCTAGGTTAGAGGTGGAATTGGATTCCAACTCCAACTCTTAAAATCTAGAGATAAATTCCCTGTAAATTAAAAAAAAATCCTTTTGAAACATATCTTTCCTTTTTGAATTTTAAAAACATGGAAATTTTGGATTTTGAGACATGGACAGGAATCGCTCAATGAGATGCGGTCGTCCTTCAGACCTAGAATCTTGAAATTCCTAAAATACCTTTAATTCAATCTGTACAATAAAGAGGGAGCCATAGACGATCACCATTTAGGTGACAAATGGTCGTTCGCCACTTCAAAAGACCTAAAACAAGGTTTTATGTATCTTTTGTAAAAACACTTGAAAATATTTAAAAAATTATGAAAATACTTGAGAAACTGTGAGAAATTCATGATCAAAGCTTCGAGATCCAAACTTGCTATTAGTAATATACTATTTTCTCATCATCGGGTAACCCTGATCTAAGCTGCTTTAGGTTATAGTGTCTACAGTCACCTTACCAACCTCAGGCAAATGGGGCAATTGAAGTAGCAAACAATAATGTCAAAACGATCCTGGCTAAAATGGTTCAAACTTACAAGGATTGGGCTGACAAATTTCCTTTCACATTGTGGGGATACAAAACTACAACTAGAACTTCAATAGGGGCCACTCTATTTTCACTAGTTTATGGGACAGAGGTTGTACTACCAGTAGAGATTGAGCATCGGTCTTTAAGGCTAGTTTTGGAGGTTGAATTGCTAGAAATAGAATAGGCTAGACAGAGGCTACTCCACCTTAAACTATTAGATAAAGATAGGATGGGAGCCTACTACCACAATCAGATCTTTCAAAAGAGGTTAGCTCACTCATTCAAGAAGAAGGTTAGAAAGCATCCTTTGAAAGAGGGGGATCTAGTGTTCATATAGATGAGGCTAGGAATTCTAGACATTCAAGGCAAATTTAGACCTACTTGGGAAGGAAGTTTTGTAATTTGTACATTAAAAATTAAATAAAAGTCAAACGAAGTCAAATGAGTCAAATTTGAAGTCAAATTAAAGAAAAAGTCAACTTAGGGACTTAATTGCAAAATTTTATAAAGTTTAATAAATAATTAAAATAAGATAGAAAAATTTATTATTATAATAATTCAAACTAATTAATGGAGGGAAAAAATATGAATTGAGTAACTTGATTAAATTACATTTATTAAAAATCAAGTAATAATTTGAGTTAAATTAATTACTAATATTTAGTTAGTGAAATTTTATGTAATTGCATCCAACACTTAGCGACTATGTTGCTCAACGTGTAGTTTTATTTGACTGTGCGCAGGGACAGGTACAGGGAGACTTACAATGAGAAAGCAAAATTTGGTGGCATGTACCAAATAATTTTGGTTGTATATATTTTGGTTATGTAAAATAATTAAGATTTGTAAATTATTATGTAAGCATGATTGAAGTTAAGTTGTGGTTATGTAAATTAAATTTTATATGCATACTATTTGAAATGTGATGATGTATGATGAATGTGGGTTGATTGATAAATTTAGAAGTGTTAAGTTGATTGAATGGAGTTTGGGTGTAAGGAGGATTGAATTAGGGAGCGTATTTTGACAATTATAGGTTTTGGGATTTTTTAAATTTTTAGACGTTATGCCGCCAAAATTTTTAATAAAATTAATCAGACATTATAAGGTCACTAAAAGAAATAAAGAAATTATATTAGGTATTTATTTAAAGGAGAGCGTTGCATTTAATAATTGTGTCCAAATCCCACATCAATTGTGGAAGGCAAGGAACATTACCTTATAAGCGTGTGACTCCCTTCCCCTAGTATAGCGCGCCTTGGTGACAACCAAGGACAAAGCTTTGAGCTCCGCCTAGATGGACCTATACCCAAAAGAGGATAGGCATCGGGCCTTGGGAGTACAGAGGACAATACTAAGCAGGGTGCCTTGAACCCAGGTTTAGCGCGCTTTGGGCTTAGAACCAAGGATAAAACTGTGAGTGTCCTGGGATGGACCTGTACCCAAAAGCGAACAAGCATCTTACAAGGGTACAAAGCGGATAATACTATGTTGGCGGCCGATTCGAGGACGTTACAGTTGGTATCAGAGCCGGTGGCTGGGTCGATGCACGAACGAGGACGCTGGGCCGGGCTCTAAGGGGGGTGGATTGTGTCCCAATCCCACATCGGTTGTGGAAGGCGAGGAACATTGCCTTATAAGCGTGTGACTCCCTTCCCCCAGTATAGCGTGCCTTGGTGACAACCAAGGACAAAGCCTTGAGCTCCGCCTAGATGGACCTATACCCAAAACAGGATAGGCATTGGGCCTTGGAGGCATAGAGGACAATACTAAGCAGGGGACCTTGAACCCAGGTTTAGCGCGCTTTGGGCTTAGGCCTAAGGACAAAATCGTGAGTGTCCTGGGATGGACTTATACCCAAAAGCAGACAGGTATCTTATAAGGGTACAAAGCGGACAATACTATGCTGCCGGCTGATCCGGTGACATTACAAGTTTTGTGCTAAAAACGTTATTGTCTATGGGAGCTATTATTCTAACCGATAACGATGGCAATGAGTTTAGAGAGTTGGTTAACATGGATAGGATAAAGAGGTTCAATGGTTAAAGACTTAAAAGAGAAAAAGAAGAGAATAAAAGCCCCACGGGTCAAAAATTTGAAAAACAATGGCCTTGCTAAAATTGGGTGTCTTGTTAGGATGAAAACAGAAAAAAGGCATCCTAAGCAAAAATTAGCACAGAGAAAATAATCAATCAAGAAAACCTAAGAAGTCTTATTAATGACACGAGTTTTGGTGTCATTAAGATTTCATTTCGAGATTAGATGACTTACATTTTAAATTAATGCTAGTTAATGATCATGCGTACTAAAATCAAATTGAAATGTTATATCTATATGCAATGTTTTATTAATATGATCAAAAGGAATTTATCCAATGTTTTCAAAATGAAAAGTTCTACTGAAAATAAAATACAAATGTCTTTATTGCATCTAACTCACTGTCTGTCCTCAGTTGCTGTCAGTAAGCCTCAATCTACCATCAACCGCAGGACTAGTAACCTATCTCTCATACTCAATAGTAGTAGAGAAGTTACAATCTAAAATCTTTAGCAAAATAGTCCTCACAGGAAGCTAAGCCCAAAGTTGATGATATTGGGCTAAAAAGCCAAGAGAGAGTACACCACCATGGAAAGACAAGGGGCATGTCAAAATATCATGCCTCTTTCTAAACTATCGAGCACAGCGGGTAGTAATGCAAAAAGTGGCCCAATATAACCCACACAAGGGAATGCATTCTGAAGGTCCATCTGTGGTTACATGGTGAAGAGGTATTGTAGGGCACCGAAAAGCAATCTCCTCATCTGAAATAAAGAATGCCCTAAAAGCAATCTCCTCATCTAATATAAAGAACAACCAAATCACCCCACTGTCTGGAGAGAAGAAGTCATATAGTCTCCACTTGTGTGAATAGTAACCCGAATCTTTATGAGCGATCACCCTAGGGGGAGGTTCTTTTAGTAGCTACAACTTCTTCTATAACCAAACCTAAAAAAAAAAAGAAAAAGAAAAAAGCCACTAGAATGAGTTGGATTCATTTCAGGAAAAAATAAGGCAAGAAAATGTGTGAAAATCTAATAGGACGCATTTTTTTAGAAAGAAAAGCTAGTGTAAAAACCAACAAAAGGTGCATTACCCTTAAAATAATAACATACCTGGACCAATAAGGGGCTACCATTGAGGAAGGAAGTGGGATCAACAGATATCACATTGAGACCTATGAGTGTTTATTACATCCTTAGCAAGTATATTAGATCGATAAGTAGTAAAGAGAAGTATTTTTAGGACTCTCGAATATTGTACCTAAGGGATTGTGTGTGCAAGTTAAGACAATCGGTCGTATGCTAAAGAATTCCCAAAAGTTTTGGTGATTGTGCTATAGCTATCTAAATTGGAAACTTTAAATAATAAAAATATGCAATGGAAAGAAATTAAATTTAAACTAGTAGTAGTTCAAGTAAGAGTAAATTATGAAAAAATTAACAAGTATGAAAATCTATATAAGAAAAACGTTGCTTGGGTTCACTCATCCACCCCATACCCAATGTGCATTAATTTAGATTAATGTAATATATGAATGAATTCAGGATAACCCTCTTAACCCAAACGTCCCATTCCAGAGCAAGCTATTCTAATTGCAAAACATCCCATTCTAGAGCAAGCCTCACAACTAGCCTATGCACAGGTTTTCATCCTAAGTTCGGTTTGCTTTCCCATTCTGAAGCCAAACAACCCAAACTCATCTATTTTACTCCACACTCAAACCCTAAAACCATAAAATATATCACATCTAGAGTCCTATTCTGGAGCAATCTAAAATAGACAACATTTTTGACAGAAAAGTTGAGTAAGATTCATTCAGAGTATTCAACCCGCACAAGCATCAACATCCAACCAAGATATAAGATAAAAACCATTCATCAAAGCTGGAAAAATCACTTCAGAAGCTGAAAACTAATGAAATAGGAATAAGCAACAGTGAAATAAACCATTCATTCATATATATAATTGAAAATATGTTCAATATTCACATTGTAGGTAGGGGATTCAAAGATCCCCCAAACAACTAAGGAACTACTCACTATCCATTACAAAATAAGAAGAGAAAAGGATAGAATAAACACTAAAACTCATTGTGGAACAATACCCAACTGAATTCCAAGTCCTTCAATCTTCTTCTCCAATGCTTGAAAGGAAATAAGTTGAAAACTATATAAATCTAAGTATCTAAGCTATCTATTTGTGTTTAATATATGTATTTTGCTGTAAATCTATGTATCTATCTATGTAAAACAAACAAAAGAGTAAAAGAAGGAAGAAATAAAACCCTAAAATTGAAGAAAAACCTAGCTCTCTCGATTCTGCAAAAAAATTTGCTATTTATAGGCCAACATGGGTCACAGTTACCAGAGATTCTTTACTGACCGTGACCTGCTTAAAAATCCCTCATTTAACTGGCTTGAGTCATGGTTACTAAGAATTTCCTAATAACCATGATGTAGATCTGAATTGCTTTCTGACAGAGGCTCATGGTTACCACCAAAAACCTGGTAACTGTGAGATAACTCCCTCTTGCATTCTAGATTGGAAACATGACTACCTCACGGTTACTACCAAAAACTTGTTATCCGTGAGGTACTCCTCTTTTAGATTCTGAACTAAAGAGCTTTATAGGTCATGGTGAACACCCTTCTATGCACAATTGCTTTGCTAACTGTGACATACTCCAAAATGGTACGTTTTGACATATAACATAGGTCACGGTTACCGGGAAAAACCTAGTAACCGTGAGGTACCTACAAAATTCACAATTTAGCACAAAATTCCATCAAAAGCTTTCCAAAACATAAAAGAACTAAACTTAATTGAGAATGAGATTAAATTATTAAATGTAAGCACAATAAAGCAAAAGATACTAGAAAAACATTGAAAACTACACTAGACTTAATCTAAAACTAAACATTGAATTGGAGTTATCAACTACCCCACAACTAGACCTTGCTTGCCCTCAAGCAAATGAATCATCCATAATCTTGAAAACTCAAAACTCCAATTCAAAATAAAAAAATTCAGAGAGGCCAGAGCAACACTCAGTTGAAGACACTTAAATGAAGAACTCAATCAAAAAAACTCAAACTAATCTATATCAAACAATTTCTTGTGTGTGTGTTAGGCCAAAACATATTTATATCTTTTGAAAACCAAAACTACCAGTGAACTCCAGCAATCAAGCAAAAGAAAAAATATGACGGTTTTACACTTGAAACTTGGAACAGCCATAAGCCTCTCTTTTAGCATCTGAACCACAAAGATCATCTCCACTAAACAACTCATAACAAAATAGGATCACCAGGTCATAGATTAAGGTTGTAATATGATGAAGGTATTGCCTCCTAAGAATTAATAAAGTCAGCAAGATAGAATCAGCCACACTACCCAAAAACAAATATCACCTAACTTTCTTAAGAAAAACAACTCTTCAAAATTTATGCCCTATTACTATCAACTGGGAAGATGAAATTCAGGACATGAGTTTTCAAAATCTCAGGGAGTAAGAGCTAAAATCTCCTAGCTCAACTAATTAACACTTTCCTCAAATGCTAGGTACCCCACACTTATTTTCTATAGTATGATTTAAATGGCATTTCTGCAGCTTATCCCTATCTTCTGTTTTTTTTTAAATAAACCTTTATTCAATTACTGAGAGGACTACCAAAAGCAATAATTCTTATCATCCATGTCTCAAAATTTTTTAGAAATTTAAACTCACAAACCCTTAAAATTTTTCAACTTCCCTTCACTTCTTAACTGACAAGCAAACATTGAATCAAACCCAATATGCAGATCTCATTACCCAACCTAGAGTGGCCAATTCCAAAATGGGAAAGACAAAGGCATTTAGGTTATATGGTTCAACATTAGTGCACTAAAAAAATAAATATTACGCTTTTAGCATACTAATTAAGCTCAAAAGGGCTAACAATGCTAAAATTTACCAAAGGTAGGTCAAAAGTCATTTGAAAATTAGTTACCAAAGAAAGGCTGCCTAGGTCATATCCTAATCTTGCTTGAGTTGAATTTTTGTTTTGAAGGGTGATGAGGAAGGTTCTAGCTATTCCAGAATTTGTTCACTCAATTGCTCTCACTCACTAGTTTTTTTCATTAATTTCATTAAACTTAGCCTACTGTGCTCATTAGGTTAGAAATTGAATGCTATATAATTAATCAAGATCAATTCAAAAGAAAAACTTCATTGAACAATGCTATTGCTCTCTGGCTACTCAAGATTTCTAAACTAACAGTTCAAACATCGAGTTTAAGTTAATTCAATTCAAGATTAACTGGTAGCTCAGCCTAATTGCGAAATAAATAACAACTCAACAAACACAATTATTTTAACTTAGAAGTTAAAAAGGAAAACTGTAATTAAAACAAAAGAGAAAGACTACTAAAATTAAAAGATAAAACAAACATGAACACAAATTGAACTTAAATTTAAAAGAACTACTTTAATTTAAAACTAAAGATTCCCAAATTGAAAAACTTGCTAACACAACAAAATATTCAATTATTGAAAAAATAAACTAAACAAAGTTGTGGTCTAAGAGATTTCATAATATTTCAACAATTGAAACCCATTTCTACTTCTTTCCAAAAAGGAAAACTAGCACAACAAAATACTTCACCAAAAAGTCACTTTCCCACAATCAGCACTAATCAATCTTCACAGAGTTTAAAAAAAATTAAACATTTTTCTACAAAATAGCTATTATCCATAAAATAATAATGTTCAACTACCACAACAACAATTCCCCTACCCCACATTTTAAAGCTTGCTGTCCTCAGCAAGAATCAAGCCAAAAATCAGCAAAAAGAGTTTAGTGGGGTAGAAGTAACTCCCTGCATCAAACATGAGGTGGGGCAGGTGGATCGAGCTTGGCATTTAAAGCAGCCACGGCATTAATAATTTGTTCCTGCTACTGTTTGAATTTCTCTTGATTAGCAGCCAAGGTATCCATCTAGTGTATGAGTGCAGTGTATTGGGTAGATGAGATGGTTACAACATCCTGATTAGGGGCAGGGGGAGGATTACATAAGCTTCTCTCTATCTTTCTCAAATATTCCTCTCGATCAGCCAGTCGAAATCCATGCTTGGTGGTTTCATCCTTCATGAGAATTTTTGTATTTTTTAGCATCTTGTAGTCAACATAAGTAGCTGCAAGAAGGGCATTTTCTCCTTATCCAGTAGGTGCCTAAAATACTTAGCAATCATTGTAACCCAGCGACCCAAAGATATCTTTTTGATTTTGTCAGCTATTGTTGGATTTCTTAAAGTTTATTCCACTAGTGATAAGCTCCATTAATTCGGCAGTGCCTAACTATGTAAGAGAGGATGAGCACCTCAGGGAGGTTGGCTTGACCTGCACTCTACACATGAGACATCGGGGACATAGAGAAAAAATGATGTAAAATTCTAAAAGGATGATCCTTCAGCAAGTAGGATTTTGTGGTCCTGGACAAATATGGGCCTCCAATGATGGGGCCCTTAATATCCTCTCAAGCAACATCTTTTGTGTACTCTTCATAAGCAAAAATTCCATCAGGTGGAAATCCCAAAGCCTCAATGATTTCTACCAAGGTTACCTCATAAAACTTGCCTTCTAGGTAGAAGGTAACCATATCAGGGACCTCACCATACCCAAAGTGAAACTGAACTGTGGCTAGAAAATCTCTAGTTAGATTGGGATAAACCAAGTCCCTACAGGCAAAAAATTTCTCCCACCCAATAGTTGCTATGTGGTTTTAATTCCTAGCTTCTCCAACAAACTCATATGCAGATAGGCAGAAGGGAGATACTTATAATTGGAGAAAATTTGGTAACTTTTTTTCATTTTCTTAGGCACCCATCCTAGTACCTTAGGTCCTTTCTTTTTCTATTGTTTCTACCTCACAAGAGCTGGGGGAGGTGGCCGACTAGCCTCAACCTGGTCTTCAAGAGGTAAAGGTTGGCTACAGATGGGCATAATTGCTTCAGCTTGAGAGGATAAAGGGTTGGAAACACGGGCTCATTTAGGTGCCATTGTCAACAGCAATAACATAAACAAGCTTAAAATTTTTGCAAACATTAGAGAAAAGCATCAAATACTTCTTGCACAAGACCAGCTGCAACAAACTGAGATAAACAATTAAGAGCAAATCTTAATACACAGGCAGCATACTCATAAATTAAACACCATTCAAGCAAGCACAAGGAATGATAGGGTGGCAAAAGATAATTCAAAAGGAAACAAGGAATGTGATTCAAGGAAATGATTGATGTCGGCGATGAAGTGCAATAAAATTATAGCATGCCCCAAAAGAAAACTAAAGATGCATCCCTAACAATCTTACAATTCTAATTGATTACCCTGATGACAAAACACATAGAGAGAAGTTGATGTAAGTAGAGGTGGATAAGTACATTTATGACATAGAATAAATTACCTTGAGGTACGTAGCACTCAACCATGATGATCAAGTCATCGTTTGGAAATCAGTAGCCTGCAGGTCGAATCATTTAAGCCTATATACCTCGATGGTAGACATGAAAGCACATATATGCACGACTTTGCATGACTAACTAGACAACAACACATGCGCACATGTTTAAGCACCTACAATTCTAGAAAGTAGCAATTTAAATAGCATGTAGCAAGTGAAGCAAACAAGTGTGGTACAAATAAAGTGCAAGTGAATGAAATTGGTTGACCCTAAAGTGAATGCATGCACAAGAACAAAGTATGAAGGACATGAGAGATTGCTCATTATTTACCAACTTGTGACAATAGTCCTTCCTTCCAAAAAGAGCTCAAGCAACAAAAAGTAACAAACATCATGGCATTCAATTGATCTCATAGCATAAAAACTCAAAATAACAATAAAACTTGTCCTTGAAAAGACCCCAAGAATAGAACTGGCAAGATATGAACTCAACAAGGCCAATCTAGCATGCATTTCAACACTAAAAGAAAAATTCCCTAAGAATAAGCTCAAAAGTATTTCTTTACTGCAACAATTAAGAACATGCCATCAATAAAAACTCACATTCCCATAAGTGTTCCAGTCATTCCAAAAGATAGACAACTGAAGCAACTCAAATTCAACAGTGCACAAGAATAAGTGGTGTCTAATGATTAAGAGCAAGCTAAAAAAATATTGATGTATTCTCAAATTGCTATCCATAATGCATAATGAGGTATCATATTGTATTCAACCAAGCATGAACCACGGGCTAAGAAAAACCATAAGTACATGTGATCTAATGAACCATGATAAGGCAAAAAAAGCAGATAAGAATACAAAATAGATATTAGCTAGCTCAATATTTGAAACATGATTTGGCATGCTTATTTACACCTTGAAGAGGTTTAACAAGAATAAAATGGCAAATCAAAGTGGTATATTTGCAACAGTATCAAATCAAAACACAACAATTGGAGTGTAAGAGTGCTACTAAGATATTTATACATCACAATTAAGCTTCGCAGTGAGTTCAGACAAGTAACAGTAGGGCAATATAGCAAAAATTCACAAAATCCATGATATGTCAGTTATAACAACAACAAACCAAAGCAATGTTCAACAATGATTGCATCAAACTCAATCTCAATTTAACCGAAAATGACAAATGGTTCACTCATCATCATGCCAAACAATTGCACCATTAAACCAATTTAATAACAATCTTAGAGTCATAACTACCCCAACATAACAATCTTAGAGTCACAACTACCCTAACACTTTTTTAGTCAAGTAAAAATTTATGGGAAGTAGTGCTTTTGGTGAAGAGTGTGCAAAAAGAAAAGGGATAAAAGATGTACTAACTAAATCAAACCTACGGGAATAGAACAAAGTCCTAGTGTCTAAACAAAATTCATCATTCATCTAATTAGAACAACATAACACAATGAAAATATATGAACAACTAAAGAAAAGAAAAGAGAGTGAGAGACCATACCTGGATGTAGAGTGCAACCAAAATTGAACAAAAGACAAAAATTAAAATAAACAATGGTGTGAGGAAGAAGAACATGAATTAAAGAAAAAAATAAAAACCCAAACAAATTAAACAATTAAAGAAAATGAAAGAGAGAAAAATAAACAAAAAAATAAATAAACCTTAGATTAACTAGCAAAACCCTAAACAAATTAAAGAAAAACAACTTCAAAATGACACACATAAACTTTAAAATTCAACAGAAAAACAAAAAAGATAATCACAAAATGAAAAAGAAAATCAAAAAAGAAAAAGAAAGGGAAAGAAATGGTGGTACTTGTAGAAGGCTCGGAATCAAACACTACACTAAAATAAACAAAGAATAGAAAAACAAAGACAAAAAATAGAAGTTAAAAGAGAAGAACAAAGAAAGAAAAAGAAGAAGATGAACAAACAACATAACCCACAAATAAATCAACAAGAAAACAAGGAAAGTCAAGAAAATAAAAGAAAAAGAGAAAGAGAAAGAAAAGAAGAAAAGGAAGAAGAAACATACCTGCACCGACGAAGAGAACGGCGGAGAGAGTAGCGGTGAAGAGAGAAAGATAGAGAGAAAGAGAAAAATAAAGTGAAAGAGAAGAGTGAAAGAAAACAAATGAAGTTAGGGTTTTAAACCCCCAAAACTACCGTGTTTTACTAAGTTAGGATTTTAAAATATTTTATTACTGTGTCACGGTTACTACCAGAGTCTTGGTAACCATGAGATACCCCAACTTTAGCTACTGGACTGAAAAGAAATGAAGCTCATGGTTACTAGAAAAATCATAGTAACCGTGAGGCCAATTAATTTTTAGTCCAGAAGCATAGGTCACTTTAAGTGTCATCACCCTAAATTTATCTGCTCCCACAACTACATAGGGCCCTTTCCATCTCGGTTTCAACTTTTCGGGAATAACCTCAATCTGCTGTCATAAAGAAGCACCTTCATTTCGGGCATAAATTCCTTGGTTACTCTATGATCATGCCATTTCTTCGTGTTGTCCTTATACTTCTTGGCACGTTTATAGGCCCAAAACCTGAGTTCTTCTAACTCGTTTAGCTACAAAGGCCTGCATTTTCCTGCATTCTTAAGATCAAAATTCAAAAACTTTGTAGCCCAATACGCCTTATGTTCTAACTCCACCGGTAGGTGACAAGACTTGCCAAACACTAACCTAAAAGGTGACATCCCTATAGGTGTCTTAAATGATGTCCTATACGCCCACAAGGCTTCATCTAGTTTAAGGTACCAATCCTTTCTAGATGCATTGACTATTTTCTCCAAAATGGCCTTCAACTCCCGGTTGGACACCTCAACTTGGCCACTAGCTTGGGCATGATAGGAGGTAGTGATTTTTTGCCTCACTCCAAATTTTTTCAATAAGGCTTTGAGTTGGTGGTTAATAAAGTATTTCCCACCATCACTAATGATAGCTCTTAGGGCTCCATAATAGGTGAATATGTTCCACCTTAAAAATTCTATGATAACTTTTACATCACACATCTTAGTGGCTACAGCTTTTACCCACTTATTCACATAGTCCACTGCCACTGGGATATACTCAAACCCATAAGAGATTGAAAAAGGCCCCATAAAATCTATCTTCCATAAATCAAATAACTCTACCTCAAGCACATTAGTCAATGGCATCTTGTCTCTCCTAGATGTATTCCACACCTTTTGACATCGATCACAAGATTGAATAAACAACTTTACATCATTGAATAAAGTGGGTCAATAAAATCCAGAAGAAAGAATTCTATGTATAATTGCTCTGCTAACGATGACATATTCCAAAATGGTGCGTTTTGATAGATAACATAGGTCACGGTTACCAGGAAAAACCTAGTAACCGTGAGGTACCTACAAAATTCGCAATTTAGCATAAAATTCCATCAAAAGCTTTCCAAAACACACAAAAGCTAAACTTAACTGAGAATGAGATTAAATTATTAAATGCAAGCAAAATAAAGCAAAAGACACTAGAAAAATACTGAAAACTAGGCTAGACTTAATCTAAAACTAAACATTGAATTGGAGTTATCAGTGTCTCTACCAAGATCAAAGGAAATAGAGTCATTCTATGGCATACTCCCTCCACAATACTAAAAAATTAGTAGTTAGGGGTCATTGTCAAGTATCAAGCAAAGCTACATAGCAAAATGATGCCAGCATGATATCTGTAGTATTCGAGTAACTCAGATATGGCATTAATCAAATCCTCCAAGGAGGAAGACCCAAAGTGCATGCCACATCTTTTGGGTAACTAATCATATGTCTGGGTGTACAAGGCAAGGTCCTTGGGAAGTATCTTAAGCCCAAAATCTCAATAAATTCCTCAACTAAAGGACATAACTCCTAGTATAAAGTGGAATACATGAAACCTCGGGTCCCAATATCATATAGCATATAAGATTAGAGTGGTATCAAGCTTCCCTTATCTCAAAAATCTCAAAAGTGACCAATTTGTAAAATAAGGTCTTCCTAAATCTCGAGGTCATCTAAGGGCTAGTGAAGTCTATTTTCAGTGCAAGTCAACATGGCAACAATATTCAAGTGGTTTAAATGCCAAAGATAAAATAAATAAAAAATAAAAATAACTGAAAATGAAAAGAAAGGAAAAAGAAAAGAAAGAGAGTGGAATACCTAGAGGAAATCTTGCTTAGAAGAGGAAAGGTCAAAGGCACAAAGACCAAGGAGAATTAAGCTACTTATAGACAAGTCTTGACAGACGGTCATCCCTCAAAGAGTGACTTATAGCCTGGCCATCTATCACCCTTGAACTGCCTTAATGAGTCTCTTTACATTCCCCATGCATTGTACATACATTTTTGTATCCCTTTTGTCTTTACTTGATGGGAAAAGTAATAAACACATTGGCACTGCGAAAGCTTTCAAGAAATATTTAAAATTTAGGGAGTATCTAATTCAAGGGGTATCATACCATAAAAAAATAATGATAATAATAATAATAAATAGCGTATGCATATTATGTTATTAGATAACATAAGTATAGTAGGTTTGTTGTAAAAAAGTTGTTAAAGAACAAAATAAGAAAAGGTGGAAATTAAAGAAAAATAAAAAGAAAAAAAAATCAGAATATGTAGGGAAAAGGAGTGACAAGGGGCACCCGTCACTTGCTCACAACATATGCCTTACCTATCTGTTGCTCGAAAATTCGAAAGACAACTTCTTTTCTTTTTCTTCTTCTTTTTCTTCTTCTTCTTCTTCTTCTTCTTCTTCTTCTTCTTCCCTGCATTTTTCTTTTATTTTCTCTCAATTTTTTCTTCTTTTCTTCTTCTTTTTTACTCTATTTTGCAAACCACTTGTGCCAAAATTACTCGAAGATTGACATGCATAGTGAAGGAGTGTTTATTTTGAGTTTTATTGTAATTTTTTACGTACTTATTTTACGGCAAACGAGGTTAGTTTTTTAGTTTTAGTTTTTGTGTTCCCTTTTATTTTAATTTTTTTGCCTATTCAGTTTGATTATTTTCCTTGCCTGGCATGCTGTAAATTCTATTGGGATTGTTTTTTTTTTTTTGATAACTTGCTAACTGAAAAATGCATTATGTAATGAAAGACAATATGTGATAATGTATGATCTTGGATTTTTTTTTAGTTAAGATGTAATTAATTTGACCTTTTTGTTTTGTTGCCTATATCTATACAATATGTGGCACTTGATTCCTTTAGACTTGAATAAATTATTCAGTTCAATAGGCTCTACTTTGATTAATTGAACCATAGAACTTATGTGCATCACTTTGAATTTAGATATTATTCCGATCAATTAAATTGATGCCTCAGTACATTTGCTTAAATGAACTAATTAGTGGCCATTGAGGCTTGTGTTGTTGTTTAATGTTTTTTGTGTAAGGGGTAGGCACATTTTCTAGCCGAAATGCTGCCAAAATTATGCTAAAAATTTTGTAAATAGTAGTAATTTTAATGCCTCGATTGTCATGCATGTTTGCTAGAATGCCCATTGATGGGCTTAGGATGTTATAATTTATTATGTAGTGTTTAACGAGCATTTCAATGCAGGTTGGCTAGCACTGGTTTAAGCCAGCATACTGCCAAAATTTCTCTAAGATCCATAAGGGTTTAATTTTTATTGTTACTTGCGACGCAAGTTATTTTGAGAAAACTAGCACTTAATTTTTTCTTTTTTCACAGGATGGTACATCACGAGGAACAAGCTACACTGGCTCAACCCACTTCAGGATGAATGACTGCTCGAGAGATCGGAGATATCGAGCCCTATCTTAAGTTCAGTACTGTGCTAGTAGGTTCATGTCGCGATAATTCCTGCAGACCATAGGCATCGTAAATGAGGTTGACAGGTTATTAGCCGCTATGGGATGGATAGTCTTTTTCTCTAGATGTTATGTGTGAGTTTAATTCAAAGTACAGGGCATTTCGTATAGCATTATGCACCGCCACTTCACAAAAGCCATGGGACTTCCTATCGGGTTGGATGTCCTAACCTCAGATAGGTTAGTTATGAGGGAGCACTGGGCCACCATCAAGCTTCCTGGAGCCATGTACCATCCGAACATGACCAAGAGCACTATGTTGGCCATACAGTCATTCAGGTATATCCAAAGGGTGTTGTCTACCTTATATATCTATCGCAATGGCAATCCTGAGTTGACGAATGTGGTCTACATCATTTGTTTATAGGCATACATATGGGCAGAAGGATCGATATCACCCACAAGATTATTTTTATATTACTCAAGTTAGCCATGCAGTCGACTTCACAGATTTGTATTACTCAACACACTTTAGGAGGATGTTTTTGTAGACTTATAGGTCATCCTTAGCATGAGGATGGTTGAGCCGATTTAGAGCTAAAGGGATAGTATAGGCTACTGATAGTCTTCAAGACTAGAGAGCGATATAGATTAAATCCTATTGTGTTAGAGCCACTGGCAAAGGATGAGGACCAAGATCAACCACCTCAGGCACTGCCAGTTTAGCTAGATCACCCTCTTCAATAGAACGAGCCATAGTAGCCCTAAGGGATAGATATAGACATGGACTGTGAGATGGATTTAGAGGTAGATCTGGATAACCTATTCGGTGGATCACCTCTGCTTCCAGTACCTCTGCAGTTTCTCATTCGACCACAACCATTACCTTCTAGGGCATCTAGGAGATTCTCACCGTATGGTCACCTAGGAGCCTCCACTTCCAGTTAATCACCACCATTTTAGCATCCACAAACCCTTGGAGGCCCTATATATGAAGAGTTTTTCCAGAGGGTAGATAGATTAGAGGCCATTATATAGTCCCTCATATAGTGACATCAATAGGATATAGATAGGATCCTAGGGGCACTGGTAGCCATTGGAGCTAGATTTGATACCGCATTGCTGGTCATAGATGCCTCAGTCACCAGGGTAGGCTAATAGACTACCAGGATAGAGGGGGTTAGTTAGAGGACCTTGGATGCCATGGGGAAGGCTAGAGAGCCACTAGACACTCATATCGGTAGGACAAAAGATGACTTGAGAGCTTGTATGAGTTAGCAAACTTTAGCCATTAAGGACCTAGGCATAGGGGTTAGCAGGTTGGCCGAGATGATTGGCCAGATTTTACGCCCTTTAGCCAAGTCCATTTTGGGATTTTAGTTAAGGGCACTATCTCTATCTCCAGAGCCTTTTATGATAGCAATGCATATATATTGTCGACTTGATCCACCATCATCATCATCATCATCAAAGCCTTGAGCCTTTCGATCATCATCTTTGAGATGATCATCCTTATGCCTATTGTTATTGCGGTTATCCACAGCTTTCCCACCATCATTGAGGATAGCATACCGTAAGGTACCCGATCCACCATATTAGTTGTATTTTGTATTCAGGGCATTTTTAAAACTTTTTGGACATTTTGATGTATATAAGACTGATGACATGTATTTACTTATGTTATATTTATGTTGTATTTATGCTTTATTATTGTTTTGTCCAAAGTAAAGATGCATGGCAAAAATAACAACAAGACAAAATGACTAAAAAACAACAAGAAGGCAATTAGAAAATATAAATAATATGATAAATGACAAAAGAATAAATTGACCATAATCAACTATAATTGACCAAAAGAGACACAATAAGCTAATGATTCTTTTGAGCTTAAGGCATTAATGCCACACCTTTTCTCACAGGTACCAAAGCCCTTTCAAGAGGCATACATGTTTCGCACTCCATAGAACCCATAATAGACATATTGTTTACTTATGGAATAGAGAAACTTGTTGATGATACCCATACTAAATTGGATTAGAAGGATAAAGTAAGGGTTCCTTTACCTTGGTTATGGCTCTAAGACACTTATAAAGCCACAAGAAATCACCTGAACAGGTTAAAATCAAAAGAGATGCACAACAAAGAGAAGTTTGAGTATTTTCTAACTCTGAAAGGATTCAAGAAGGTGGTCAGAAGCCACTCCTACCTCCATTTGACAAGAGAATTATCAAACTGATGGGAGACTTCACCAATGATTCATCTATATAGCTGATGATAAAGTGAGAGACTTCATTAGTGATTGATTCACATGGCTAAAGACAAAGTGAATGACTTCACCAATGATTGATCCACATAGTTGAAGATAAAGTGAGAGAATTCACCAGTGATTAATTCATATGGCTGAAGACAAAGTGAGAGACTTCACTAGTGATTAACCCATATAGTTGAAGATAAAGTGAAACATTTCACCAACAGTTGATCCACATGGCTGAGACCAAGATCACAGTATAAAACTAAAGCATGCTGAAAGAGGGATAGTTTAGAAGATTATTCTAACTTCCAATGATGAGGAAAAGAATTATGCTGTAGTGTCTTCAAATAGATCTACAGATGGAAAGTAAGCTATAAAATATGCTTAGTGACTCCTCATAAATGCATATTTGCTAGAAAGTTTTCTAATAAGAATATTGATTTAAAAGGGGGTAGACATGCTGATAGATGCCGTTAACCACCATAATAGGGTTAGTCATGCTTACAAATAGTGACAGCTACCATAATAGTAAGGTTAGACATGTCGACAGATGGCATCAACCAATCCACCATCTTATCTAATTCTACATGCCGATAAACTAGCGCCAATTAGATACAGTTGTAGACACTAGGTCTTGAGGCGAATCTTGATCATGGTTACTTAATTAGAAAATGGTTTCTTATAAATGGACATAGAACGAAATTGTCAGGCTTTCTCTCGGATTTTATGTTTTCAAAATGCTTTTTAAGCTCTCCTTCGGGTTTTAAATATTTAAAAATCCTTTTGGGTGTTTTTTTTCCTTTTTTATCTCTATTGGCGAGGTCAAATAGGATCAAGGGATAAAAAAAGACAACGGTTAAAGGGCATGAGTTAAGGCCATGAGTCAATGCCGTGACACACAGAACAAAGGAAAAAGGATAGGAAAAAAACATCATTTTCATCCTAATCCAATTGAGATTTTTTGTGGGGATAGCTATCAAAAAAGGAGATTTTTTGTCCTCTCTCTCTCTCCTAGGTATCTCCCTCTCTCTCTCTCCTTCTTTTTTCATTCTTCTGTAATTGGAGATTTAAAAAATAAGGAAAAATTGGGAGAAAAGCTAAGGGCACTAGAAATCTTTGTTCTTTGATGGAACTAACATGAAGGTAATATTCTTGAGTCCCTAAAGCTTGTAAATCTTGTGTTTAGTTTAAGTTTTGCTATGTAAATATTTATTTCCCATTTTTATTGTTTAAATTCCTTAATTTTGATTTATTAGATTTAAGCTTGTAAATTTATTGTTAATTTATTTTTTTATGTTTATTTCATTTATTAAATTGTGTTAATTAATTAAAATCATGCTAAAAATTGAGATTTAGTGTAAATTAGAATTTACTTTTCATTATCTTCTTTTCTGAATTCAAGTTCTGATTTTTTATTTTTTTCTAGTTTAATCTTGCTTTTTATAATTAAAGTCATGTTTTTTATGTGTTTTATTGATTTTTGTTTTTTGGCCTTTTTATGAATTAAAATGATCAAAATTGAGTTTTGGTTAGTTGAAGAATTTTTTCCATGGCTTTCAGTGTCGTTCAAGGGGCTGGTGTCATTTTCTGGATCAAGTTATGGCCCAGAGTGGGCCGAGTCACGCCCTTGACTCAGTTGACTTAGTGGTGACTCGACACTACCTTCGTCTCCTTTGCGCTTCACTCGCGCACTTTGCTTCACCTGCCACCTCCTTTTCTTATGTTTTGTTTTTGTCTTTTAGTACTTTATGGCACTATTCATTGGCCCGAGAATGCACAATTTGATTGTTCTGCAATTCGGAATGCTTTTCCTTTGTTTTTTTTTCCATGGTTATTAAACTCGGGTTGACTCGGACAGTCGGACCGGTTGAACCGTGACTCAGCAAGCAATCCGAGTCGATTCAACATGAAAATCGGAAAGGGTAAAAACTCGGATTGACTCGAAAAAAATTGGGTTAAACCGGTGACTCGGTGACTCGGACCGGATTCCGGTTCAACCAAAAAAATTTGCATTTTAAGAAATTAATCCCTAAATTCCCAAAAAATACAGTGATATAATTAAAAACATAAAATTTAAAGATCCTATAATGTGTTCTTTTAACTAAATCCATAACAAATTATTATATATTCAAAATATATATAAAAAAATATCTATAATACATATCTAAATGTAGAATTGAATCACTACAAAAAAATTTTATGTTTAATCCTAATAGTAGATAATTTTTTTAATTATTATTTTTTATATATAAGAGTTTATTATATATAGATCGAAAAAATCCTTTGATAGTAATTACAACTAATGAATTGATAATTATGATTGAAAATTTTGAAACGACAGAAATCTTTGAATATATAATTAGTTTATAAGGAATAAAAAGCTGGTAAGAAATTGGATTAAGTTTTGATTGCTTAAATTGCATGTTAATGGAGCTGCAATTAGATATTGATAAGCACCATCCAAGGACAATTAATGTTGATTAATTAAGCATCACCATGTTGCAATTGGTATATAAGTAGCATACAAATAATTTTAGAAACACAACTAACTTTGTTGGTCTTAATATTTTTACATTGATATTTATTAATTAATAAAATTTTCAATATCTTTTGATATATTATATTTTTATTTTTTATAAATAATTATATTTAATAAAAAGTAAAAACTCCGAGTCGATTCAATCCAACTAATTGACTCTTGACTCAGTTGGTAGACCGAGTCGATCTACGAACCGATTCTGAAAACATTGTTTTTTTCCTTATCTATATCTTGTTTCCTTTATTTCTTTTTATTCTTTTAATTTGTTTGGCAAATGTAGTCTTTAGTTTATTTTAACTATACTATTTTAATGTACTACTTGCTTGTTAATGCATTATTATATTTCCTTTATATAATATTATCTATTTTATTAGTATTTTATTTTTATATTGTTATTTATTGTTAAGAGTATCATATTTTTATATATAATATTGTTTAATTTATTGATATTATATTATTAATATTACTTTAATGCATTTTTTTTATATATTTGTATTTATCTATTAGCCTTTTATTTTAACTTATTTGTTAATTAGTTATTTTTGCATATTTGGTAATTTGCTATTTCTCATTTAATTACATTATATTATTAATATTTTCTTAATATTTTTGTTATTAATTTTATCTTTTATGTTTGTACTTTGTTAGACTAATTAATGTTTGTGATAAATTGATTAATTTATCCTTTTCTTTTTAATTTATAATGTGTTCCAATATTGCTTATTTTATTAATGCTATTTTACTTGTATCTATTTTATTAGCTTAATTAACATTTGTATTTTAATTGTTAAATAGTTGATTTATAAATTTGTACAATTTTTAATTTATTCAACCATATTATTATTATTATTATTATTATTATTATTATTATTATTATTATTATCATCATCATCATCATTTTTGATATTATTCTTATAACTATTTTAATGATAATATTTGTAATTGTCATTGTTAATATTATCATTAATATTACTATTATTGTTGCCATTACTTTTATTGTTATTGCTATCATTATTTTATATACATTATTATGTTCATTTAATTTATCAATATTTTTTATGATATTTATTTAATTATTGTATTTAATTATCCCCTATTTAATTTGATTCATTATTGACTAATATAATTTTTCCTATCATACTTTAATATGCATATCACCATTCTGAGTTAGGATGAGGATAAAGCAGGCAAATAGCTTAGAATTTATTTATTTCCCCAATTATTATTATTTGGGCCTGTATAATTTTTTTTTAATTTTCCTTTCTTGTAGAATATGTAATAACAAAGGTTTTTACACGCTTAAATTAAAAACAACACCAAAATTATTTCTACTTAATTTATAAGGATTTTTCCTAATAAAATGGATCAATGCCCACCTTTTATCCCAAAACCACACAAAAGGAGTTTTACAAATATACATGAAGGATCCAATGTTTTTAAATTCAATCAATAGCTCGATTTATGTGTGCCATTTTTATTTGTGTTATTATTCCTTTCATGCTTTCTTATTTTATTTCATATAAACAGTTTTTTGAGCGATAAGTTAAAAACACCAAATAATTTTATACAAGTTTAAGTAGGATTTTTCTTTAATAAAGGGACCAATGTCCCAATCTTCACCTAAAAAATAATATGTAAAAATTAAGGACTTCTCTTAATAAATACAAAATGATTTTTTTTACCTTAAAATTAATTAACACAATTTTCTTTCTAAAGCTGCTTGGGCTCAATGCCCTCATTTTTACCCAAAACTTTAACTTTTTTTTTTATAAATATACATGCGAGGACCAACATCCTCATCCAAATGAACCCAATTAATTTCCTGATTTATGTAGGATTTTATATTTACACTTATTATATTCTTTAAATGCCTTCTATGCCATGCTTTTACAGCTTTCATATACATGCTTTATAGATTTTCAATGTGCTTGATGCGCTTTACTTTTTTAGCATAATAACTCATGAGAGAAAATAGGTAAAATAAGTTAATCACTAAAAATCATGTATATAACATTAACCAATGGTATAAAATAAGAGTGAGGTCCTCAACCATCTCTGGTTTCGTCCTCACGAGTTTAGCACTCACTTTCCCAATGTTTTATTGGACGGCAACTCGGTGATACCTTCCTTGTGGTGCCCAGTAGACACCCTTGTAGGTTGATCGCCAATAATAGAATAGAGATATCTCGAGATGCAATCTCATGCCTTTTTAAGGTCCGAGGGCCGAGTCTTTATTTATTACGAAGCGACCAACCTTCACGAGTTAAATGAACCTTCATATGATCTTGAGCCTTAAAAGTAGGCTTTCGAGAACAAAATCGGATGCCTACAAGGTTCGACACTTATCATAATGGCGATGCCACTAAGGATCATAAGATTTTTCTTTGAAAGTATCTTTGGTTTGTTTAATATAAATAAGTTTAGAGATTAAGATGTTTTAACTCTTTTCAAAATAAATTGCATTGCATTCATGCTAGGGGTCTTAAAATTAAGTTAGGCATCCCTCTTTTAGCCTAGGTGCATTCCCAATGTACAATACTACATTCACTCAATGTAGGGAAGTGTTAAGGAGGACCACCGACTCAAGTCTCGTACCTTTTAGTATATCAAACGATGACCCAATTGGTCATCATACTTATGATGAGCTAAACCCATCGGTAGGGATCATGCTTGGGTAGCTCTGAAGCTATATTACTAGATCGAAAGACCATGTAATGGTATAGACACTTCCACTAAGGGCAATGTGCATTAATACATTATTTATGATGTGGCCTTTTATGTATTGAATAAATCCCAATAAATTTAGGTGTTTACTCATCAAAGGCTTTCATACCCAGTGGGCACATTTCAATTTATTTGGATCGTTTAAATACACAATGCTCAAAATCCATTCACATGCACTTTAAATAAAAAAAGGCTAGAATGTTGGTTTTCCACCATACATCATACACATTCATTGGGTTCCTTATTAACCCATGAGCTAATTTCATCTAGGAAAGAGACCGCACGACCTTCTGTGTGGGAGTAATAAGGTTGAGAGAATTTTTATTTCTTTTACATGTGTTTGTCTATGCTGCACATGCATGCATCTTTGATAAAATAACAAAATTTATAGTAATAATAATAACTAATAAGAATATGCATGTTTTTTATGCATAAATTTTGATACGTGTACATCTCATTTTGTGTGCAAACAAGATAATAATTTAATAATGTGAAAAATGTGCATTCTATGCGTAAATTCTCTTTACCATGAAAATGTTTATGTTTTCATTTTGTGTGCCATAAAGATACATATTCTACATTAGTTTTTTTATTAGCTTGTGTATCCTAATTTGTATATAGAATTTTCCCATGCATCATATATGTGCCCTACTCAGGCATCATGCATATGCCATACACAATGTGCATACCTAGCTTGTTTAACTATCATGTGTATCTCATACATCATTCTAACATCTTCTTCCATTTCAGCCATCATAGAGTTGCCTAGATAGTTTGGGGGTCTAAGTGGCTATGCCATCAAGAAGCTTTTAATAGGTTGGGTTGAGTCTAAATCAAAATCTGAGACAAATTTAGGTTTCGTTGATATTTTTGGATTAACTTAAAAAACTATAGCTATGGCAGATCCATCACAGATCAAAGCTCTTAATCATCAATAATTGGATAGAATATTTGATGAGTTTAAAAAGAGGTTAAGGGCTATGATGACTGAGATGATATTCACTTTAGCACAGCCTGTTGGATAACAGCCTTTAGCACTTGTCATTGTACATGAGGAACCAACCACTACTAAGGGCACATTTTCCGCGATTGCTATTATGACACCTTTTTTAGCCGCAAATTTATGAGTTATGCATAAAGAGTTTTGCCTATTGAGTGGCAAAAGGATAAAGGTGTTGCCTTCGAAGAGGATATTATTCTTGAGGAAGAAAAAGAGCCAGCAATGACACAAGTCCTAAGAAGCAAGGCACCTAGAGTGGAAGACCTAATTTTGAAAAAGATGGAAGAAAAGATAGAGGCCCTAGTTTGGGTTTTGTCAATTGGTAAAGGAATTAGCCTAGAAGATAGAGATTTAGACAATAAAGATATGCTCCCCTAGCAATTTAAGATGCCAAACATGCCTAAATTTGATCGTACATCTAATTCATTTGCCCACATAAAGCAATACACATTGGTGATAAAAGGGTATAAACCTAACCAAGAAATAGAAGGTTGAGTATTTTGCCACAGTCTGGTAGGTCCTGCCATCGATTGGTACCAGAGGTTAAATCACAGTACCAAGAAAGATTGGGATATATTGATAGAGGAGTTTATGAGGCAGTATGACTACAGCAATAGATGAAAGTCACTCTCAAAGATTTAGAGCTGTTATGCTAGAAACCCAAAGAGTCTTTCCATAAATGCCTTACCTATTGGAGGAACAGGGTGATGGAAATAAAAAAAAAATTCGGACACTCCTGATCAAATCAGACACTTCATTGGGAATGCAAATCCATACCCAAAGAAGGGCCTTAAAATGAAAGAGCTTAAGGATTAGGAATCTTTCAAGTACATCACTATTAAAGCTAAGAGAGAATATTTGGAAGAAAATGCCCGAGCTATGAGTACAAAAAAAGGCAATCATGGAAATAAGTAGAAGAACAGAGACTCAAGATGGGGCTATGATGGGGTTACAGAAGTTTTAGCCACAAGAACAAAGGGGAATCATTATACCATTATGGGTAAGCTGCTATCTTGATACCTCACTCACTCATCTCAGTAGGCAAGGAAAATGGCAACCATTACCAGTAAAGCTAGATATGAGCCAAGGGAAGCCATGACACATAACTAATTGGTATTGTGCTTACCACCAGCACACAGGGTATAAATTAATTATTGCCATCCCCTAAGAGATCTTATTCAGGATTTGGTTGACACCTAGCAAGCACCGATTCTGAATGAGGAGGATTAAAGCTTCAATTACAAGCATCACACCATCACTAATCTTGGGGGCACTGTCTAGGGAAAGAAGAGCCTGAGGCATTGAAGGACTTTTTGTTGTTTGTACTTATAGTAGGGCGAGATGTAATATAAGTCACCTTTTGATGATGGAAAAGTGTGTCTCAAAAATATGTATATATTTCTCTAATAGTGTTAATAATATGAACTTTTCTTATGTATGCAATGTACTATTCTATTACATCATGTATGACAATAGTCATGGCTTATTTATAAGACATTGTTTCAAAAAATACAAGTCTTTATTTAATCTCAGACATAGAGACACTTTGAGTGCATCTGTTATGACTCCTGAAGTGAGTTCCTAAGAGGGCAGAATAAATAATCATGAAAATGATTAAAACTTTGTCTAAACCTATAATGACACCCTAAGAAATGACAAGAACATTGCAACACATTACTCCCTTCCTTCCTAGCAGCAAACGTGAATAAAAAAACCCAACTCACTTAAGTAAACAAGCCTAAATGTCAAGCCCAATTTACCTAAACCAACTCATTCAAAATTCCAAGAAAACTTATAAGGGTTGACTGACAACAGAAGTCAGATGCACACAAGGTTTTACCCTCTGGTATTTAATTAAGATCTATGTTCTTATATTACATGTTTAGTCATGATTGTTGTTATTGTTATATGATGCATATAAACAGTAACACATGTGTAAGTTAGGCATAATCATATGGTTTACATATCAAGAGAAACCTATGGCATGCATATAGAGACATGTTGAAGCAGACTTAGTTTCAAGGCAGTAATGGTGACACCTCACGTAACAAGGACTTCCTCCATTGTTTCTAAGTGCTTAAAGGCATTAGATGGTATGTAGAGCAGAAGTAGGGGTGTTTGTAGAAGTTAAACTTTAGTTTTTTATGGTAATCAAATAAGACCTAGAGTTGGATAAAACCTTGAGCACCCTATCCAAGTAGCTCTATCTAAAGGAGATGATAGCCTGATATGATGCAGTCAATAAAAATCGACCTTTAAAGGATAAAGATTTCTTACCATGGCTTATGGTTAGTGAGTTACAATTCAGAATGTGCCCTTGCACAACTTGCGTAGGAGTAGACATCTAAATTGCCTATTTGGGGTGGTAAATAGGAATCTAAAGTGGAAATAGAGTCGGCTTATTATGAATGCTTTTAATCATGCCTAGCAATAGAATAATGTTATCACGGGATACAAGTCTTACCATTGCTGATGGAAATTTTTGGTACTCAAGTTGCTTCTTATAGAAAGTTTTACACATAGCCTGAGACACAAATCAGAGTTTCGGGGGCAAAGAATTTGTCTCATGTTACCATAAATCTTTTAGACAGGAGGCACAACTTCTAAGTAAGAGTGTACGATTAGAAGCTCAGTATGGTACAGCTCCAGATGGGATAAATACATTACAGTTCACTTGGAAATGAATTATCTTTGGCTAGAAGCGCAACAATGACATATTATCTACCCTGTGAATAATAAAAGAACTTAGAAAGAAGACAAAGTAGAAAAAATTAAGAGGGATAGCTAGAGAAAACTTTCCCGAAGACCAAGAGTTCTAAGGAAGACACATGTGGATCATTAACCAACTCCTATCCAAGATGAGATCCCCTAATCCCCTATGGTGTAGGCTATGTATTTCATCCATACATGCTTGTATT